>WBMZ01013544.1:0-16879 GCA_013400975.1 Atrichornis clamosus | reverse complement strand
CAAAAAGTCGTCTTCAAAAACAAAAAAAATCACAAAGCCGGACAAAAATAAAAAAAAAAAAAAAAAAAAAAAAAGAAAGGAAAAAAAAACAAGAAAAAAAGGGCATATTTATTACTAGTCCATAAATAATTTTATGGGCGGAAAATAATAGCACTCCTAGAGAGAGCACGGAGAACCAGTAATGAAAGTCTTTAATATAAACATCCATAGAGGAAGAGAACTGACCACAAGCTCCAATAAAACGGGAACATGTTTTAACCCCTGGTGAGAAGTGGAAAGCAAGCTTTTCATCTAGGTAAGGCAGAGGGGTAGGATTGCTGCTTTCCCCCTAGCAAAGGAAGAAAGGAGGCACATTTGTCATGGCCAGAGGCTGAAGCCAGAAAGTGGGCTGTGAGCACACAGACGAGGAAGAGAGAGAAAAACAGAAAAAGTTTAAAGGAAGGTTTTTTGGAGAGACAGAGGACCTCAGAGCAATACCCATGTTTATTGACTCGGTTTGACAATTCACCAAGTCATCTGAGCATCTTGGGAAAGAGGCCTTCTCGAGAGAACCTCGAACAAAACAGGGCAAGCTGCCCCTCGGAGCGCACAGGGAGCAGCACGCCAGGGCCCGGCTTTCCAGCAACACCAGGCAGCAGCCTCAAAACCTCTAAACTGTGCCTGTGGTCAGAAACCCAACGCTGTAAAAATCTCTTTGGCCTAACCCTCAGCTCTCCTCTGTTCCTCTCCTCTGTCTGCTGGGACAGAGGGTTTGACCCCCACGAGGGCAGCCCTCGAGCCCCTGTTGGGCTGCAGGACCAGCATCTTGGGGCACAGAAGTGACACCACTGCTCTGGAGTCATCAGAAGGACCTGTGTTCCACAGCTGATTGCTGTGGGCTCAGGGTGCTCAGAAGCATCCTGGGGTGCTCAGGACCCCTCAGGATGGCAGAGGATATCCAGCTACCCTCTGCTGCTCTTCCCAGCCATGGGGGACAAAGGCAACTAGGGCTTTAAACACAGCCTATGCTCACTTTTTGCAGGTGTTAATGCACATCTTGACTGCAGGGGAGAGTAATGAACAAGTTGTTTCTCAGCCTCAGGGCATTTCTGTGAGATTTTGGTTTCATGCACAATCCTTCTCCCGACAATCTGCCCCGGATAGATTTGCTGTTCACAGTGGGAATGGGGCAACTACATAAGGTGCAGACACAAAGCAGGTATTTTGGTATTTGCAGTAGGATATAAAGTCCTACATGAGTAGTTTTAAAGGTTGCTGTAGCTCCTGCAGGACAGAAAAGGATGGGTTTTGTCACCAAGTGCTGGGTAAAGACAAAACTCCTTTGTGCCTGATCACACATCCTCACTTACCTTGAGCCAAACTCCCTCATCGCCCAAGGGCATCTTCTCATTTGGGTCCTGAGCAGTCTCTTGGCTGGGAGCACAGGGGAACCAAGCAGCCTGCAAAAGGTCCTTTGGCACACTGTGGAGGTGGGGTTTACATACCTGAAACGACAGATTTATTTCAACCCAGAAGGTCGTAAGGAAAGGAGAGAAAAACAGCACCTACAAAAACTCAAGGAAGATTCCATCAGTGTTGAGAAGGACCCCAAGATGGCTCTTAGCATGAAGACAGTTAGGATGTGGCTTCCTAAGTAACATCTCACTGCCACACATGTGCACAGAAGGCCTTTGCCATTTTGGAGTACTCTAAATGTGTTGTTTAAGCATCTCGTGGTGTCTGTGGGGCTGAATAACAAACAATGAGCAAAGCTGTGAGCTGGTAGGTGAGACCATGGCATCCTAATTTTGGCTGGGCTCATGAGATGCAAAGGTGTGCTTCATTTGCCAGAATACCACTCTTCTGCTTCATTCAATGCCCTGAGAAATCCCAGACATTCCCTTAGGCCTGGCAGACAAAACCTGGGAGATATATGTGTTATTGCAGAGGAGCAGACACCTGAGCCTGAGGCACCTCAGACGCGTACATCTGGGCAGTTTAATCGTGTTGCAGGTCTCAAGAAGATTGTTCCTTATATCAAGTCAGCAGAAACACATGTGTAAAGGGCTAAATACAATCTCTTTACATATTTCTTGCCCTTCTTCAGCTTGCTAGGAAAGAACATACACACCACATTAACGCCAATCAGGCAAAATCCACTGCAGGCTCTGCTCCAAAGCCCATATGAAAGATGGGAATTCTCCCATTGATTTTTCCTTGGCTTCAGATCAGAGGGCTTGAGAGCTGTACAGATGCTGATGTGTGCGTGATTTCATCCTTTCAGGCCCTGACCTTATAAGGTATCAGACTTAGGGGTTTTCTTTTAAGCCGACAGTGGGACAAGTCACAGGCTCCAGGTTGCCCGTTTGGCTGGTGGGACAGGGTGGCCACTGTGTGGTGAACTGCATGGTCGGAGGAGGTGCTTCCTGCCTTGTGAAGCACCTCTCCACAAACTGCAGTTCCTGAACTTAGGCACTGATGAAAGAGGGTCCCATGAGAAATGCCCAGGTCTTCTACTCACTCACTGGTTGGGAATGTATTAATTTATGAATGCTCCCAGAGCTGCTCTGAAGATTTTTCTTCCCCAGCACAAGCTTTGCTAGAAAAGTCATTTTTTTTTTGTCCATGCCTTCACTCACCTTCACAACAGGTTCTCCAGTGGCCAAGGAAGCAGGACAGGACTTCGCATCCTGTAGGGAGGCATAGGCTTTCACTGCCCACAGATCCAGGTATCCCTCAGGAGTGTGAGGACCGCAGTCCAGGACACTGCTTGTCTGCTCGAAGGGCTCGCACACGCCGTCCCCGTCATGCACGTAGCACAGGCTCGGCTCCCCTGTGGGGAGAACAGCCATGAGCTGCCTACAAACCAGGCTCCAGGCACACGCACCTCTGGTTACAGGAGGTTTGCTGGCTCTTTAGCCTGGGGTTTTCCCACCACAAGGGCCTGAAAAGATTCCTGGATCACTCCATCTGCAAATCTGGGTTCTGTTGCGACGAGGTGCATCACCCTCTGCTCCAAGGAGCAGTGTGAATAACATACAGCTTTGACTCCTGCCTCAAAAGGAGTCAATCCATTTGGACCCCTAACGCAATCCACTTGGACTCACCAACACAGTTGAAGCCTTTTTCCTTTTTACACTTCCTGGAACAGCCATCTCCATCCAGCAAGTCCCCATCATCACATTCCTCCTCCAGGCTCCTAAGAGGGCAACAGCCAGATGTATTAACACCCACCACCTTTGACTCAACACCCCTGTGCTGCTGCCCAGTCATGAGTGAGGACCCCTTATCTCTGTTCCACTTCCACAGAAGCAGTTCAAAAGGACAAACCATGTGTGGAACCAGGTAGAGGAGAGAAAACACCTTGCCAGGGGATAAAAAGAAGTTGAAATCACACCATCTGGGAGAACACGTGATTGTACTGTGACTTTCCTGTAAGACCTGAGGCAAGAACTATGGGAGAATGGAAGAAGTAGAGAGCTAAGCATCAGGAAAACTTGTCACTGGAGAAAGCAAGTATTGGAGAGGGCAGGAGATGCTGAAATGGGGCTGGTGTTTCAGTGGCAGCCAGAAAAGGGAAGGCAGAAGAAGGGAGAGAGAGAAGGTTCCTTTCCCTTTCCTCACACTGTTAAGAATGGTTTCAAATGAAAGTGATTCCAAGTATCCTGGAAGTTGAAGTCTGAAAGATATGGATATTTGGAATAATTATCCCCCAGGCAGAGCGGGTGAAGCACTGGGCTCTCTTAATGTAAGGTGCATCTCTCATAATTTGGGGTCTCTGAGCAGAGAGTGAAGAGCTCTCAAACACTCTGCACCGTGTGGGACTGTGCTTGTTGCAGAACATATTTCTGCAGGGCCAACATCCTGTGGCCTATGCAAAAAGTTATACTGCCCACTTCCAGAGGCAGATCCTTTAGGTCAGGCTCTGTGACAGTTCACTGAGACGGGCCAGAAGCCAAGCATTGCAGTCAAGAACAGAGGATGCTCAGGTTGGATCCCTCATGCAGACCCTGCCTCCCAAAAAGACCTTCTCCATCCAATGCACACGGCATTTTGCAAAACACAAGCTCTACAGCCCAGTCAGCTGGAGTGATTCAGAGCAGCAACCCCAGCCATGGGTGGAGGACCAACCCTCTGCTTCCCTTTGGGGCAGGATGACCTGACAGCTCAAAGAACCTCAGCTGAGAGCTTGAGTTTTCTGACTTACATGGTCACCTTCCCGTCCCCACAGTAGGGTGCTCCATGCACATGGATGAGCGGTGGGGAGGCTTCTCCTGAGGCTGTCCCAGAGATGACCTGCACCTGGTAGTGGTACACCTGCCCAGGTGTGACTTCCCTGCAGGAACAAAGAGAACTTGAGGGAACAGCAACACCTGCAACATTGAGATTTGCTCACCACAACTATAGATATCACATATATGTCAATGCAGTTTCACAGTCTGACATGTCTTCATGCTTTGCCAGAAGCAGAGACTCTGGGATGAGAGTCTCTTCAAGGTCACACTGCTTATTTCCCAAGGGTCTGAGCTGGTGAGAAGCAGCATTAGCTCTAGCAATCATTTTACCAGTTGTACGGGGGGGGAAAATGTCATTTTACTGATTGTGTTGTTGGGGAAAATGTAAATTTACAGGTTGTGTTGGTGGAGAAAATATTTCTGGGTTTAATAAGCTCCTTCTAGTTAACCTGGGGTCACGGGCAAGGGTCATGCTAGCATGGTGGGTCTGCAACACGCTTCCTCAATGGCACTGGATGTGGTAATTCCTGGAGTGGCGAGAGGAGGGGAAAAAACCCCAGATAAACCCGCCCAGGGATTCAAAGAGGCAGAACCCAAGGAGGTAATCAAATCTGTCCCAGCCAGCCACTCCTTCAGCCCAAGATGGAGTGGCCTTGTCACTCACGTGTCAGTGAACTGGCGATGGGCCTGCAGGGGGGCGGCGGGGGACCCGTCTGCAAACGGGGGGTCACGGAGCACCCGGTACTGGATCAGCCTGCAGGCCGAGCACAGGGAGCTGTGGGGCACGGAGGTCAGCAGGGCCGTGTCTATCTCCATCCTCTCGTCAAAGGTGTAGATTTTGACTCCGGACATCTTTTTAGGGATGTTAAGCTTCACGGTTAAGGGCATGTCACAGAAGGTGTCTAGGGGGCCCAGGTGGATGGAATCCCCCTGCTCTGTGAGGATTTCAATGTCAGACAGCGCCTTGGGAGAGCCTGTGGAGAGGTACGTGGTCCAGAGGGTGAGGGAATCAGGGTAGACGGGGTGCAGGAAGCGCAGCTCCAGGATGCAGCCGTCTGGCTGGGGGCACGGCACAGTCATGTTCATGTGGTACAGGTGGAGCTCCGGACTCCAGGCCTGCAGGCTGGGCTCACAGGGCTGATCCACATCTGGGGGACCTGGGACAAGGAGGAAGCTGGTGAGAACCACGGAACAGCTGACCTCACAGGAGACCCACAGGGGTGATCCTCCCTGTAGGTGCTTGCACATCTCTGGGCTCTAACTGCACACCCATGTGAGTTTGCACCCACTACAGGCATGTCCTAGAGCTGGTCACATCTGCCCTGGAAAGCAACAGTCCCCACTGGTCTCCCAGCTCCTAGGTACATGCAGATATGGACAAGGCTCAGTGGATCTGGTGTCACAACCTTCTCCAACAGGGACAACAGTATTCCCACTGCAGTTGGACACAGTGCCGAGCTCTGGGGACAGCCTGGACACAGCTGGGGAACGTGGAGCTTGCTCTGTAGTCTCATGGCTGCAGAAAGTTTGCCAAGGGCACCTGAATGCTCCAAACAGAGCAGAGACTGAAGCTTTGCACAAGCACATGCTGGAATAGGTCATAGACAGGAAGGAACCAAGTCCAAAGTAGGGAAGCAGCTCTGGAAGACTGGTCTGGAAGACAGGACAGTGCCCAGGCTAACCTCAGACACCCAGCCTGCCTCCCCTGATGGTGGATTAGCACTCAGCAAAAGGAATGCAGTGCTGGGCTTTCAGACTCAAAAAAGAGCACTAGAATTTATCATCCTGTAGTAGAAATACCCATATCTTCATTAGCCACTGGAAGCAACTCTTAGGGCTCAGCACCAGTTCAAAGCCTGCATCCATTTAACACAAATCTAAAAGTTCCTAAAAACCATAAGCCCTCTCTTTTTACCAGAACAAACATGTACTTGTGATAACTGCAGACACACAGAACAACCAGGTCCTTTGGCATCACATGGTTCAGCAGCAGCATGTGCGCCTCACACAGCTCCCAGGAGCAGCTTCCCTGGTCTCCTGCCTCTCTGCCCTGCTCTTGGAGAGGCTGAGGCAGCAAGAAAAGCCCAACAGCTCCTATGGCAGCTGCATGACCCTGAAGGTCAGCACCACGCCCACAAGGTGGGTCTCTACCCAACATCTGGGTCTCAGCACAGGGCGAGCAGTAACGCTCTGCCAGGAAGGAATGGCATCCAGTGTTCACCTTGCCAAGAAGGAATGGCATCCAGTGGACTGCCTAGGGCTTGGCACAGACTCTGGGACTCAGCACAGAGCTCCTCTTGCTCTCTTTGGACAAGACCACATTAAATTCTGTGCATCTCCCTGAGGTTTTGAATGAGGTCCCAATATCTACATTTTAAGACTTATTTCAGTGAAATGCTTCCCCCTTTCACCAGTATCTCTCAACAACATCTGTCTGAACAATGATTTGGGTTACTACTGGGGTGTCAGTTAGTCTGTCCAAAGCCAGCTGGCCATTACCAGGTATCTTACAGGCACCAAGAAGCCCTTCCTACACTAGAGAACCTTTGTAAAGGGAAGACAACATCCTCTGAAGGAACAAAAAAAGATTCTTTTCCTTGTCCCAGCAAGATTCTATCTGGGGATTCACGACAGGAAGAGAGAGGAGGCATTTACCTTCTGCTTCTTCTGGGGTCCAGTATCCGGAGGAATCGCAGACCCGAGGGGAAGAGGCCTCGTGCACGTACTGACGGAAGGTGCCATCCTCGGCACAGCTGTCACAGAGCGTGTCCTGCTCCCTGCTGACAGAGCACACACACTGAAACGTCTAAGCAGGACTGAGTAACTTTCCATCCGCATTTGTCCAGGTGGGCTCAAACGGGAAGTTGGAAAAGCAAAGCCAAGGCCTCAGAAACATCCTGGGCATATCATCATCCTGCTCGGAATAAGCATCTTCAAAGACAGGGAAGTAAGAGTGGCTGTGGGACAGGCTGGATTTAATCTCTCCTCCACTTTCTTCAAGTAGTCTTGGATGAATAACTTGTGCCCTTCCCTCTAGTCAGAGCTAACAGACCCCACACTCCCCAGAGCACTGCCTCTGGACTTGGGTGGGTGCAATTAGGGCTCTCTCTGCTACACCCAGAGTCAGGCTTTGGCTTTCAGCTTTATTGTAATACAAACCAGTCATGATAATGTCAATTCCTGTGCCCTCCAGGAAAAATAAAGGCACTTTTCTGTGATAAGGACCAGCCTCAGCCTCTTTCCTTGACCAGTTCATCTCAGGGGATGCCATGGGGACTCCCACCATGGATCAGCTCCTGAACCAGTTATGAATGACAACCTGGGATGGTTCCAAAGTGCCTCCCTTCTAGAGACATGTTTTCCTGCTCCCAGATCACTTCATTCCCCACTAAAGAAGTTTGTTTGGATGACTCAAGGCCACCCAGCACTCACAGCCTTTCCTGCCTGTGGAGTAACATACACGTGCTCATGTTATCCCTGAGCAAAAGGCCTGTTGTAGGGAGCACTCATTCTTTGAAAAAATCAACAAACACTGACCCAAGAGTATCCCAGCAGCCATCAATCTGCACTTTCCTTTTAATTATAAGAGACAATTTTATGAAGCAGCTTCAAAACAAATTCAAGAGCTCTTTAGTATGTGATTATGGTCTCATTAGAAACAAAAAATAAAGTCCCACCGCCTAAAACCTGGTGGAAACTGAGACATTTTAGTAAGAGGTGTTGCTGCATAGAGACACTGGTGGTGTATCCAGGTCCTGGTGGCTTCCTTGGTGGGGAGAAGACAGATAGCCACCTAACACTCATGGCCACACACTCCCTGCCAGCCAAAAAACTCTGGCTGCTTGGCATGGTTTCTCTGGCTTGAAAAGTTTCCTGACTTACCCCCAGTTAGCTGCACTGCAAGTCCGTGACAGCGCTGGGAACGAAACCCAGCTCTTGTGGTTCGAGCTCCCTGCCTTAACCACAAGGCTGCATTTCCTCCTGGTAAATAGCTACTTTATACAATAAGTGCTAAATGAAGCTCATTTTTCATTCCCTGATTGCACTCTGGGGTTTAAGAGCTGGCTTTGCCTCCTGATGCTCTTTGGCTTCCCCTCCCAGCACCCCAACAGTGGAAAGCTTGCGGGAGAACCCATCTGCCAGGGGGCCATCGCAGCAGCCTGGCTCCTGTCTGACGTCTCTGCTGGAGACGACCACGGCGGGAAGGGGATTGAGGGTCCACACCACACAGATCCCTCGCCCCTTCTAGCAGGGTCCTGTGCAAGCCCAAGGCCACTGCGGCCGCTGCTCCCTTACCTCTCGTGGATGACACCACTGATGGGAGGCAGCCAGTAGATGCTGAGGGAATCCTGTGTCTGCCCCGTGACCATGGGAGGGATCGGAATGGGCGCCGGCTTCTTGCTGTGGCCCCAGTGCTGGTACACCAGGTCCAGGTAACAATGCATCCGGGCCACTTGGTTGGGGGTGAAGGTGTTGGTGCAGTCATCATCTGGGGAAGCAGAGAGGCCGGGATGAGGGTTAGGACACGGCAACACGCACCCTTCCTCCTGGCCAAACTCTTTTGGGGAGTTCTAGGGAGGCCTGGAAGGCACCAGAGCGCAGTGGCTGTGCTGGCGGGGCTCTCTGGTGCCGTGTGTCCCCGAAGCCACAAGATGGCACTGCCTCAGCAGCTCCACAGCCCTGCACCTGCCCGGCAGGAGCGCCGGCACCTGGGCAGCACCACCGCCCGCACGGCACTGCCGGGGGGCCAAGCTGCGGCGTGGAACGGCCCCTCGGGCTCCGGCCCTCCTGGCATGCCAGGAGAAACACCAGCTCCCCGCGGCATGCCCTTGGGAACCAAGCCAAAAGGGCTCAGGAGGTTAATAATACCAACAACAACAACAATAATAACTACTTCAGGACTGGAGAACAAAGGCACACACAGACAAGAGCAGCCTTAATGTGTGTCCAGTGACCCACTGGCAGGAAGGGAGGGATGGATAGAAATAGCCTGAGGGAAGAAAGGGGTTAAGAAGCTACTGCAAGCACTGCCTGCTACATCCCAATGCACCAGGAGAGATCACCTTGGTTAGGGAATGAGAGAAGGTACTATATTGATGGAGGTGGAAGGGAGGGAAACACAAGTTTTAAGGAAGGTGACCCCTTACAACTCCCAACAACGATTACCCGTGTAACTCATGTAGTTGTTGAAGGGCGTCCCCGTGAAATGTGTCTGGCCACAGGTGTCATTGGTAGGGTCTGGATCCCGACAGAGTTTACTCTTTGGGGTGGGGGCAGTGTCAGCACAGAGGTCTCCTGTCTCCATAGATGGAGTGGTCTCCCTGCAGGGATCATCACAAGATTCTCGCTCGCTCACTCCCTTAAAGACATGGTACAGCCCCAGGACATGTCCCACTTCGTGGATCATGGTGTTGGTGTGGCCGTGCATGCCGTAGTAAGCAGGGTTGAGGACAACTCCACCTGGAATTGCAAGTACAGAGAGCATCATTCCAAGAAAGAGACAGTGGGCATCTGCCATTTCTCACCTGCGAGAGGTAAAACTCCTCTCATTGTGCTTCCAGGCCACAGATGAGGTGCCAGATGGAGACCCAAAGATGGACATATTCAACCTCTTGTAGGAAGGAAAGAGGCTCCTTTTCCCTCTTGGGTTGGAATGGCGTGAGTGATTTTTCTTCTCTTTCTGACCACATTATTCCCCCCTGAACATCTTCAATCATCTCAGTTACCATTTCCCTCTGCGACTTTTTGCATGTTTGTAATTCAGTGTCTGCTTTGGATCACACAACTCCAAATGAGGTTTGAAGCCAGGACACCAAACAGGCAGGCCAGCTCTCGTGGTGGGTGAAGACAACGAGGTGCTGAGCAAAGTCTCAACACACTCAGCTGTGCCAGCTGGAAGCCAGCTTCAGCACAAATCTATGTGAAGAGTCAAGTGCACTGCCTCTTGTCCCTGCTTAGAAATCACCTATGAATGATTGCTTCAATCTCCAAATCAGACTGAGGAATAAACTAAAAGTCTCATGAAGTGCTGTAGCAATCCACTAAGCTTCTACCACAAACCTGACCCAAATTCAGTGTCTTTTAGAGTGGGATTTCCCAAGACACAGCTTCTGAAGGTCCCTTCCTCCCCTTCAGAAGGGTCTAAGTGTGAGCAAGGTGCACCATGTGAACCCAACAAGATCCTCCCACCCACCACAACCTACTCCTCTTCACTAGGGCACCCAGCCCTTCACTCAAGGGGGCACAAAGGGACAGTTTGTTTCCAAGGCAGGTGGGTGCAGGTTCAGCTGTCAGAGATGTTGGAGCACGGGCACAGACCGAGTCCCCCAGAAACTGCCCCAGAGCTGCTGCCTCCTACTGACAGCAACAACATGGAGCTGGACAGGACCCATGATGATCCTGCCTAAAGTAACTCTTAGCTGCAGGACAAGTTGCTTTTCCTCTCCTGCAAGCCCATCTGCGATGAGAAGAACAAGGATCAAGGATACTGACAAAAGTCAGGTGGAACAGAGCCTTCCATTTGCTTACTGCCAGCATCTCCAGGTCCTGACCTGGGATGCACACCCTGTACTGATGGCTCTGTACCACATCTGCTAGGAAACCGTCCACAGAAGGTGCTCAAGAACAAAAAAATTTACTTCTCTGGCCTTCTTTTATCTGCCTCCTTTATTTTGTCTAGATTAAACTCTCTTTGGAATCTCTGCATTTTTCTCCCTGTTTTGAGGTTTTTCGCTGGCCATTCCTCCCTTTTTCTCTTCTCATTTTCATGCCCCATCCACTTTTCCATGCTGCCTTACAGTGGAGGAGCAAGGGCTGGGGAGTATCAACAAGACAGGGGTGCTAGAAGCAGACCCTAGCATGTGCCCAGCCTGGCTCCAGGCAACTCCTCCATGTCTTGAGAGGCTGCTTTTACACAACTACTTTTAACCCAGACAGCTTGGATGGCAGCGTGGTGAATAGTTGGCTCCGGCACAGCTTGCTCCTTCCTTTGCAGGGCCCTGGAGGATTTGCTGTGCCAGCTACCTCACGGCAGAGTCTCTGCTACTGCATCTCTGCTGATGATCACTGCCCCTGCCAGCAAAGTTAGAGCTGGCAGGGGGCCACGGTGTGATCCTGTCTCCAGCCACATAGACTGCTTGAAATCTGCTCCTGGATCAGCTCCGTGCACTACCAGACTACCTCATGTTCTTGAGTACAGGGCATTCCTTCCAAGAGAGGGTTTTCTTCAGATCACCGTGTCCCTGGCAGGACACCAGCAGGTCCGTGACTCCTCTGGGGGAGCCCTGCTGGGTGAACATTGAGTAGGGGGCTGGAAAGGGACCTTCAGAGATGCCCTGAGCAATCCTCCCAAGTACTTGCAACAAGGGATGAAGAAATAAGGGTGGCATCTTCTGTGGAACATCCTACATGTGTGGCCCATGGGAGGGCTGAGAGACACCACTGACCTGTCAAGTGGCACTATTTCTTAGTTCAAAATTCATGTTTATTGCTCTGCTTTCCACAGTGTGGATCTTCTGTCTGGGGCTTGAGGCAAAGGATGGGTCACAAAGCAGCTGCATTCCCTTTCTCCCTAGTTGTCAGACAACAGAGCAGAGGACTTCGCATCCCATCAGTCAGCTCTTGACCCTTTAGTTGCCTGGAGATGGGTTGCAAGAAGGTACAGAGGTTGAAAAATCCTTCTGGGTCCTTAATGTTTGTGTGCTGTCAAGTCTTAGGTTTCTGGAAGCCATCGCCCTCTCAGCTACCACCCTGGTAAATGCTATAGATAGCAAAGGGCATCCCATTGATGGGAAACCCAAAAAAAAAAAAAAGAAAAAGCTGCTTCTCATTTCAATCAAAACAGGGCATGAGAGAAGAAAGAATAAAAAGAAAAGGCATCTCTGCAGCCAAACCCAAGCCTGAGAAAGGCAGGGGGCTGCCTGCCCAAAGGTCTGAAAGGAGGAATGCACACACAGAAGGAAAATAGTGTTCATAAATAAGTAAATGATAGGTGAAAGCCCTGCACACGTCCTGCAGCAGCAACCAGAGGCAAAGAGGCTGAGCACCAGGGGCACGGGGGGCCTTGTGACCAAGCAGCCCAGCCCTCCTCCCAGAAGAAACCCAGTGCTTTTACCAGGCACTGGAATAATTGGGATTCCGGTACAGGGAGGCAGAAGACTGTCGCAGGGGAGGGATGCCAAGGCTGGGATACCCTATCCCCTCCCATCCTCTCTGCTGGCTTCCCCTATCCCATTCCTCTCCCACAATCCACAAGGACAATCATATTTTTAGTACTCATTTTAACAGCTAATTAAATGGGAGGATTAGAAACAGCATGAGAACTCTGCCATCCTTCCAGAACATCCCTATCTCTTCATTCCCTGTCCTCAGTGCTCCCTGATGAGTTGGGAGAGCTCCCAGCTTTGGACCAGGAAGTTCTATTTCCTCTCCGCAGGATCCTGGCTGTGAAGGCAAGATGTGGAAGTGTTCATAATGTCCCAACAGGACCAATCTCCCTTCTCTCTCTCCTCTACAGTTCAGACATTCCCTTCTCACCTCTACCTCCTCCTGCCCTGGGACATGGGATAAATTGGGCTTTCAGTGCCTGAGAACCAGCTCAAGGAAGTTCACAAGGTCAGCATTTACATAACAAAGCTAAAAACTTCAGTGTCCCTGTGATACCAAGGTGGTCCAGCACTCCAAGGCAGGTGAACCAGACACTTCTTGGACTTGCTCATCCAAGCTGGAAAGCTTCAGGTCTGGCCTCACAACACCTTGTCCCTCCAGGCCAGACCTACCACCTGGTGATGTCCCCGAGGCCAAGCCTCCACTGATCAAGCAACGAGAGACACCCAGTCCACCAGTACAGCAAATGATTACCACTGGTGTGGGCCACGCTTCTCCCTCATTCTGGAAGCTCCTGCTCCCAGGACATGCTCTGCTATGAGCCAAGATCAATGGCAATGCTGAAGGACTCCAGTCCATGCCAGCCCCTAAAAAGCCAACCAACCTGTTCCTGCCTCAGGGCTGTCCCAGAGGACATTCTGAAGCAACCATGGGACCTTTAAACAGCAAACTACAAAGCTGAACCTGCACTGCGGGGCCAGTCTTCCCCAAACACTGAGTCACAGCAATTAATGGAACAAACCCATGACAGTTAGTCAGACAGGAAGATGGCCATTGCCTAAGGTACCTCTGAAGGAAGGGCTGGCCCTCCTTCAGGATCCACTGACCTCTGCCAGATATATGAGCTGGCCTCAGCTTATATAACTACACAAAGTATTTATAACATCAAATGTTCACAATTCCCTTGCCTTTCAACCATGTTTATGCAGTTCACATGCAGCTACACATGAAGTTTAAAGCATCTGCATTATTACATTGCTGGGGTTTTTGAACAAGGCTTTCCACCACAGAAAGCTCAGGGTTGTTTTTTTCTTTAAAGGAAGTTCTTTGACTCCTTCTGCTTTGTAGTTAAAAAGATTTACTTCTACATTCTCAGAAAACTCATTCCAGACTCCAAGAACTCTGAATTTGGGAGGAATTAATTGTGATTATGGTGGAAAGACTGAAACAGACAGTATGGTCACAGGGAGTGGAGCAAACAGGCCTGAGACCTTCTATCTCTTCTGCTGGCTGGCAGCAAGTCATCTCTGTCTAGGAGCTCCACAGCAGCTAAAACACTGTCTATAGAAATTTCATAGACCATATCACCCTCTCCAAGCCAGTAATTCTCTTTTATGCTTCACTGAATGTAGTTTCTGTTGGCTGTATTATTGGTAAACTATCCCTAAGCCTTTAGAAAGGCTGCCTGAAAATCAAATTTACTCAGGAAAAAATCTGCAATAGAGAAAGCAATAGAACTGTAAGTCACCAGCATAGGAATGGTCATGTAATTTCTGGTAGCCCCAAACAAGCATTGTGAAGAGAAGAGGATGAAAAACAAAGTTCACTGAAGACTTCCAGAAGGTGGTGACACCAACAGGAAGGTGAGGAGGACCCTCTTGAAAAACATACTCAAAGATGATGAAAGCATGGTTTATAAGGAGTTCAAAATCCACGAGGCAGATTAAACAACTTCTAGAGAAGAACTGACGAAGAACAGTAGGTTTAGTGATCTTTGGGCTGAGGCAGTTTTAAAATAGGAGGGAAGGCAGTTGGAAAGGAAAGTCTCATGATGCTTCACCTGAAAATGTCTAAGAAAATCCAGTTCAGAGAAACAAACAGAGCAAAATCTGACCAAGATTCTCCAGAGCCAAGAGGCAGTTTGGCTTCTCAGAGAAGTCAAGGAACCAATTTGATTCATGCAGAGAAATAAAGCACGAGAGGATCTGTATGTGTGTTGGGAAAAATCAGCATGGCATTTCTGTCCATGGGAGCAGACAGTGGCATGAGGTGTTCAGGTCTTGCGCGCTGATATTTTAAGATCAGGATAATCAAGAGATTAGCAAGATTTAGCACTGAGGAAGGAGTCTATCTCTTTGGAGACAGACCCCTCTCTTGTGTATAGGCCTGTTTCCACCCCTGGCCACAGTTAGGTCCTTAAGCTCAGGAAATTTTCTCAAACTGCCATTAGCCCCTCCCAAGGTTTTCCTTGCTCTTTACTCACCGCATTACTTCCACATCTACTCAGACTCTCCAGTAGCCTCTTGTGAGAGTTTTTGTCAAAAGCCACATATTCATGGCCTCCTCAGTCCTAAGTTCCTTCTGTGTTGGACAATAATATACATTGTGCATGGTACAAAGCAAATGATGATGTGGTGGAGCTCGCTGTTTATGGAGAACAGAGTCTGCCGCCCGCCCTCTCAAGCTCATTAAATCTAAAACCAAGGACAGTCTTGAACCAAAGTCTTCAGTCCATGCCAGAGCCTCAAAGAAGTTCAGATCCAGCTTCATACTTCACAGCTCTGGCACCAGAGCCAAGACAACACCCCTTTTCCCCTGAACCTCCATGCTAAAGCCCTGATCCAACATTTCCAGATGGTGCCACTTCTCGTGTCCCTGGCTGGACACAAGCTCAAAGACGGGAGTTAAATGCAAGCTTTTGATGAGACCCAGTCACCCCAATTACCCCTCTGTACAACTTCTTGCGGGCCATTGGGAGGGGTCTGAGGAGAATGTGTGTGGCTGAAGCACTTGCTGTAGTCAGATGATTGTCAAGCTGAGCCTTGGAAGTGATTTCTGGAAGCTGAAAGAATAAATTTCATGGAGATTTGCCTTCCTCAACAAGCAGCTGTGGCAATATGCTATTGTAAAAACAGCCCTGAAACACATTGAGGGAGGGAAACTGGCAAAAAGGAACTTTAAAACAGGTCTTTAACAGCAGTGTAAAACTTTTAAGGGTTGAACATCACGCACTTGTAAAAGCAGAAGGTCTAGGTCTGCTGTGCAGGTGTCAGAAGTAAGTATTTCCAGTTACTTATTGAGAAACACTTTAGACATTTCGACTGCAAAGTGTAAAGGGCTTTGCCAGAAAACTCTGACACTGAAGAGGTGGTGGGAGAGGCAGGAAAAAGAGAAACAAAAGAATAGCAGAAAACACACAAAACAACCACATTCTAGGGAACCAGCTGTCATTTTGGCTCTTTTGCAGCCTATGAGGACTGATGACCTTAAGGGTCTGCCTTGAATCCACTGAGGCCAAGGAGAACCTTGCCTTCAGCAGGTAGTAGGCCAAGTTATAAAAACATGGTAAAATTTGATAGTTATCCTCGCACTTGCAGCTGGATTCGGAAGTAGCCAGTGCTGGCTGCTACCTGGTCAGCCCTGGAGCTGCTGAAATCTGCCATCTCAGCTCTGAAAACACTGACACTCCTGGGTTATATCTGTTTGCTATTACATGCTGCAGAGTGAAGATCACTGGGTCCAGAATCCTAGAAGATAGACCTGGAAGGTCCCAGAGAAGCCAAATGTGAGCCTAAAACCCTCTCCAGAGCCTGCACTGATGGTAAACTTGCAGTCCCACCCAAGATCTCTCTCCCACTGCCTCACTACCTTCACCATCAAAACTTTCTCATGACAATGTGGAAGTCCCTTGTCAGTGTCTAACCTCACCATCTTATCCACATGGACACAGGGAACAGGGAGCTCCTTTCCTTCTAACAGCAGCTGTTGGAACACCCAAACCCTGTTATCTTGTCCTTCTTATCAAACATCCTTAATGTTGAGGCACGGCATGTTCACCTCTTTTTGCCAAGTCAAGGAAGAGAGAGGAAAACCAATAATCCTGAGACCCTGTGAGTGGGATAATTTACTTACCCAGGTGACTAAGGGCCTCTTTATCCCATGGCCAAGTGGCAGCACCAGCCAGTTCTTCCCTCACAGAACTGGCAAAGTAAACGTTGAGGAAGTGGGTGCTGTTCAGCTGCAGAGCCTCCTTCAGCTCCTTCACGCTCATGTACGCCCTGCAAGGACAAGGGAGAGGAGATGGTCAGCACAGACTCCAACAGAGCGAGGAGGAAAAGCAGGAGCCATCCACAGACATCCTACAAAGTGTGCAGCAGACCTGGAGACCATCCTCATCTCTCTGAAACCAACAGTATTTAAAAGTGTGGCAAAATTCAACATTTCAAGAGGATGTCCCATGACACTGCAAACTCTGCTCTGTAAGGTGCAAGTTCTGCTAGTGAGGGGTTTGGGTGGGAAGTACTCATTGTGGTGGGCTTGTGTTTCTCAGTGAATTTTTT
>WBMZ01013543.1:0-27364 GCA_013400975.1 Atrichornis clamosus | reverse complement strand
TTTTTTTTTTTTTTTTTAATAACATTCCTGTTGAAGACCTTCTGTAGCCAAGCAGCCCTCCTGAAATGCTTGGCAAGGCTCAGTGTGTCACTAAACCCCCCACCCCGAGAGCCAGAACTGGAGAGGTTTCAATCCTGAAGTCTCACTGCCAGGTCTCATTAGTGAAGTAAGTGTTCTCTTTCCTCCTATTTACACTGTGTGGATATCCCTGGTGCTGTTCAGTTTCAATTTATGGTCCCTTCAAGCTCAGTGCAGTTTCTTAAAAAGCCAGCCTAAGATGTGCAGGGTCAGAAGACACAGACCTGCTGGGTGGGTGCAGAGCATGAATATGAGGGCTAAATGAGAAGGTGGGTTGGCAGGAACAAGAGTGGGAAGATTGTGCCCATTAGTTACTGTGGGGTCTCAGGGGAGTTTTGCAACCTAATTCTGTTAAAGTGAGAGTTTCAGCCTTTAAAAGTACCATTCAGTGGCTTGTTTTGTTAAATAAGCTAGCAAAGATTGTATATTAGTCTCTGACAAGGCTACATTTGGGTGAAAACCATGCTGAATTATTTATTCTGTCATTAGTGTCACACAAACCACAGTAAGGAGAATTATATGGGCTGCAAAAGTGAGCGGCTCTAAGTCAGGTTCAAACAAATGGAATTGTTATTCTTCAGTACCAGTCATGGGCTGCAGCTGCCTAATGCATCCAGGAGAGGATGAGAAGTGAATGGTAAATCAATGGAAAGGTTCACACCTGACTGACAGCCTTTAAATAATGTAAAGGGTCCCTTGGCACACGGCAGAGTTATACAATACATTAGCATTTAAGACCAGTGGAAGGACATGGAAGGAAGTGTTTTGGAAGTTTTGTTCTTGTAGCTGCAAAGTTTAAAGAGCTGGAGAGGAGAGTACCTGGAACAGGTAGGGGAGGGGAAAAGCTCTAAAGTGTGCCTGCAGAATGAGAAAACAAATTTTAATTTGACCAGAGTGAGTTTTGTTGGCATTGGCTTTTGGGTATGCCAGAAGGGGTCTTGTGCTGAGCAGGGAAGAGCACTCCAGAGAATGGTGCTCCCTTTAATAGTCAGGGAAAGGAGGTGAACCCAAGGCCCCTTTAAGCCTCACCATAAGAGTTTCCACAACTCTGGTGCTCTGCCCAGCTCTTGCCAGCTGTGGAAAGACCATTCAGGGCATCCTGGAGGTTTACAGCTGTGTTCCCTCTTCCATAAAAGAGCCCCTCTTTCTGTGAACCAACATCAGAGGCAGTAGGATGAACAGAACTGGGAGTTGTATCTGGTAAATGTGGGTGCAGGTTACAGGCTGGTTCTGGGAGTCTGTGCATTGCTGCACATCCTCTCTGGAAGTGTGTACACGCTAGCTTGTACATGTGTGTGCTCTCTCTTTCTTTCTGAATTATGAAAGGTCTGAACTTTACTTTTCTGACCCTGGAAATGGGTCATAAATAGACCTTTGATTTGTAGCTGTTTGGTGTGCTCAGAAAAGGGAAAGAAGAGAGAGATGTGAGCACACAGGTGGACATACCTTTGTGTTATGGTTAGTTTATGACCATAAAATAAACCACAAAGAAGTTCCACCTCAACATGACGAAGAACTTTTTTACATTGAGGGTAGCAGAGCACTAGAACAGGCTGCCCAGGGAGGCCATGGAATCTCCCTCTCTGGAGAAATTCCAAACCCACTTGGAAGTGTTTGTGTGTCACCTGTTCCAGGTGATCCTGCAGGTTGGATTGGATGATCTCCAGAGGTCCCTTCCAACACGAACTATTCTGTGATTCTGTGTTTTCCCGCCACATATTAGGCTGGAGGAAAGTGGGGCTTGGCAGGGATGCTATTTGATTTGTGATTCAGCAGCAGACTTTTGGTGGGACACCAGGTGTACAGCGATTTGCATAAACTATGCAGCTTTCTGCCTTGTCATCTATGAAATTGGGAGAAATAGCCTGAGAATTATGTAGTGATGAGAAATGCCTTGGTGGCTGCATCGTGCTGAGGAACAACTGTAATGAGGTAACAAGACTGTGAAACTCTGGTTTGTTAAATTCTTTCCTACGTTAATAGTTAAAGTTTATGGGGAAAGCATCAGAAACACATCTGGGTTTTTAAGAAGCTGATGCTACATTTATTCTACGTTGAGAAATGACAGCCACTAGGAAGACAGAAATTAACTTTTTGTGTAACTTTAGTGAAGATATGCCTGTACTGACACATAATGAAAGTTTGCTTCTGCATGTCAGATGAGCCACAGCAGGCTGGGAGGTTTATATGGAAGATTTCATGGAATAAACTGTGTACTGTAATGGTTGGATGCAGCCTTTAAACCGGCACATCCGTCCAAAGGAACTTCTGACAACTGGAAATGGGCTAATGAAATTAATTGCAAATACTTTTTCATCAATAGACGAGTTTAAAAGTAATCATACTTTTAATGACAGGGAAAATTCTGCTTTTTTTTGTTTACAAATTAAAGAAACCCTAATCTGGAAACACCATTTGCTTCAGTGTCCTTAGACACTCCTCTGACCTGACAGAGCTATGAAAAGTCTCTCCTCTCTTCCCAGGATTTCTCCTCTTTTTATCTACCACCCACCAGTCTCCTCACGTGATCTCCTCTGCCTGGCTGGGTGCTCTGAAGTTCTCTCTTGGTTTTTGTGCCTCCAGAACACGGGGTAGGAGTTAAGCACAGCACAGCAGTGGACAGCTGAGCCTCTCTTTGATAAGGAGAAGCAGGTGGGTCTCCTCTCACCTACCTGGCTGGAAATCCTGCCTGGAAATGCTCCCTTTAACCATGAATTCAATATAGGAACTTGAAACGTGTCTCCACTGGCAGCTGCCTTTCTCTGTATTTACTTGACTGGGCATTGTTGTTATTTATTGTCCTACTAACTCCTGCGTGCATGTGTGTAATACATCATGTGTGACACATTACTAGTGGTTACTTTGATCTCTGCTTTTTCCTCCCTCAATCATAGGCAGTGATACTGAGCTGCACGGGCCCAACATCCAGCCCTCAGGGAGCTGTCAGAAATACTCTTGTAGATGAGGGTTTCAGCAGTCACTATTTAGTTGTTTTGGTTGTGAAATGCAGCCCAATGTGTTTGGAGGCAGGGAGGAATCCCTTATCTTTTCGTTGGCCTGTTTTTGGTCTTTCACAGAAACATTGCTGCTTTTGCAAAAGTCACAATAGGTTGCTGC
Organism: Atrichornis clamosus; assembly: GCA_013400975.1. Classification (NCBI taxonomy): domain Eukaryota; kingdom Metazoa; phylum Chordata; class Aves; order Passeriformes; family Menuridae; genus Atrichornis; species Atrichornis clamosus. Next base: position 24,169 of record WBMZ01013543.1, on the reverse strand, counting down.
TGTGTGATGTGTCAGGGCACGGGGATGGGCCAAGAGCAACCTTTGCTTCACCAGCAGATCCCAAATGCATTGTTCTGGCTAGGAGTTCACTTGGATGCTAATCCATGTGTTGGAGTGACTTATTACTCACCCTGGGATAACAGACCTTCCTCCTGCAGATGTCCAGCTCTTCTGGCTGGGGCCTCTGTGCAGTGGGAGCTGAGCCCTCTCTGTAAGTGCAGTGAGGAAAGTGGGAGAACATTGAATGATTTTCCAGCCTTACAATTTAATAGCCAGCTTGGAAAGGATAAAGTAGAGAGGGCTGTTATAGAAATAAAGAAAGTGTGGGAAAGCAGGAAGTTGTGTATCACTTCCTGCAACCATCCTCAGGTCAGATCATGGTCCTGCTGACATCAGCTGAGGTTACCCCATCATTTATGGTTGGATGCAACCTTTAAGTAGGCACATCCATCAGATGCATTTTATGCAGGTACCCCAAAATGTGCTTATCTCTTTTCCTGGCAGGCTTTTGAGCTGTTCCAAGGCTGTACACAGGTGCAGTACCTGGGGCAGGTTAGCAGCTGTGGGAGTGGATTTGCAGCAGTGTTTTGGAGCACAGCATGCCAGATCCAAAAGCTCCTGGGCTTGGTAGCAACTACCAAGATACCTAGAGACCTAGAAGTATGAATAGCCAGCTGAAGCTGAGAAAATCTAAGTTATAAAAATGACTGTCAAAACAGGCCTGATGCATTTTTGCTTAAAATTTAACCAATAGTCAGTGTTTCAACTGGACAAAGATTTTCATTATATTATTAGAGTCATCTCATTCCTTTGGGGTTAACTAAGGGCAAAAAGGAGATAATTCCTTTAAATGAAGTTTCAGTTAAGAAAATAGGAGTCAGGACTGTATGGCCTTTAAATAAACAAATAATAAAAACCCAGACTAAATGTACCCAAAAGAACAAAAGAGGTGTTTGGTAGGAGTTGGCTTCCCAGCAGGAACACATCACAGTTAACTGATGTAGTGAAGCAAAGACCAGGGTAAGATTTAAGTGGAGGCTGAGGGGAACGTGGAAGCAGGTGAGCCCTGCTTAGTGGAGAGGCTTCTTCCCTGTGTGGGGGATTGGCAGTCATACATTTCATCTTCTGAGTGTTGGGTAAGAGGGAAGGGCTCAGGATAACGAATCAGACTGACCTTAATCTGGAATTCATGGAGACCAGTGGCCTGGATTAAGGCTTCTCTTGGAAGTGTTTTTTGTCTGTAAGCAGGACCTGTGCTGGTAGAGTAGACTGAACTACACTTGATGTTATGCGTATTTGAGTTTGCCAGGATGGGGTTAAAAATAATTTTGGAATTTGTGTTGGTTGAACTTCTGCAACATATGTTTTCCTTTTAGCAGAGAACAAGACAGAGCAGCGTGTGAGGAAATGTTGAAAATATATTTGTAAAAAAAAGGTATTAGAAAGCAAAGAAACAAAACCCAGACATAGACTTTCATTTGCACAGTGAATTCTCCAAATCGGTTGCTGTGTGAACAACTTAATCTTGTAGTTGAAGCTGTTTTGAAATCCACCCTTTTCCTCTCTGCTGCTGCAAGGGACCTTGCTGGCTAATGATGGCTGGGTTTCATCTGCATGGTTTTGGGAGTCACAGGAATTGCTTTGCCTGCAGTTTATTACTGGTAGGAAGTCTACAGAAAGTGCTCTTTATTTGTACTCCAGAATCAGCTTCCCCATCTGTGATCTTCTCTGGAGTTGACACCTGTAAAACAAAACCAAGATAGAGCTTTTGATTTATCCATTGGCTTAATAATTGTTTTCTCTGTATAATGGTGATTTCTAGAAGGGATGCAGTGTTTAGACCTTCCTGCCTGTCCCTTAGGTTATATTTTAAAGGAAAATTGTAAGAAGAGAGAGGTTCCCACATGTTCATGCTCCTACCGCAAATCTGTAGGGAAACTGAGATCCTAAATAGATGTTCTGGAGTTTCCTCAAGAGAGGCATCTTTAATTATATATTTTGTGCTGGTAACCCTCCCTCCCTTCTCCTCATCTTGTTCAATATCTACCCTGAAGAGGTGGTAGAACCCTGAAACCTTTTTAAGATATTTGCTTTTTGTGTGAGCCATGGAAAACTCTGCTTGTCCACTGTCCAATACCTCCACCCATGGGGTCAGGGCCAGGTGCCCTGGCTCCCCAGAAGTGGCTGCAGCTGCTGCTTCCACAGGACAGGAGTCCATACACCCCGGGAAAGCCCCACTGGAAGCCAAGCTGGGGCTCCAGGACCCTTTTGTGGTCCTGTGCTGTGCTGGGAGGTGATGTGCCACAGCTTGGGGCAGAGTGGAGATGCTGCCTGCACCCTTCACTGCCTCCTTCCCTCCTCACATTGCTGCACCACTTGTTTTCCTTTTGGGAATAATAACATTTTGTGACTAAGGCTGAGCTTCATAATAGCAGCAGCCAAATTACTCTGCTTTCTGACTAGTCCTTGAAGGAAAATCTCTCAGATCTGACTCTCAGGGGACTGAAATCAGTGTGGGTGTTAAGCAGTATGGCTTGGCTATTTGGATAAAATAGCCTAGTTTTGATTAGGTAGGGACTCAGAGAATAAAGGGATTTATTTTTCTCAGAATTAGGCATAGAATAGCAATGTAAAACCCTGAATCAAATAGCTAAAGCCAGTATCTTCCCCTTGAGGCTTTCTTTTGGTTCGTTTGTAGCACATGACCTTAAAAGAGACTTAGGCTCCAGTTTCTGAAGGTGCTGAGTGGGAGGGCAAAAAATAAAATTAAAAGGGTGTTTAGAGTTCACAGATGCAGCCTCTTAGGGAACTGTGGTAACAACCTGTCATCCTTGGAGTCGTGGCTGATAACTCTTGTGCGTCCTTGTGCCTCTTGGTCTTTATCTAAATTATCTGCTGGCACATCTGAAATTAAGTAATGCCATACGACACTTGGTACAATACAGTCTCTTTAACATGTTCCCCCCCCCTCCTGGTACTCAGGAAGGCAGCATGGCCAGGAGTGGAAAAAAAAGCCTTTCTGCTGCATTTTGCTCCTGATGTGTTAATCCTCTCCGGCCTGCTGAGCAGCTCAGACTGTTGGCTGCCTCTGGGCTTTGCTGACCAAGAGGCTGATGCAGACACTTCCACTCACCTGCAGATATACCTGTCCTCACTGTGCATTCCTAACCTGTATTTGGTGTCAAGAGGAGAGAACAGATACAGAAGTGCTTACGGTAAGGAGCTATTCCTACTGCGTGGGCACAGGGATGTGTGCTGCTCCTTCCTCCAGACAGAGCCTGGAGGCCCTGGGTGTGTGACAGGGTGGGTGGACAGAGCTGCTCATCACATGAACCTGCCCCCACGTAAGGGTGATGAACCTGCCTACAGGTAAGGTAGGGGACCAGCAAAGACCTCACCCTGCACCCACAGAGCTGCCCCCAAGCACCAGCCCTGACTCCAGCTTCTCTCCCAAGTCTTCTCAGATTTGCAGTAACTTCTTTTAGCCCTTCATGTTGTCTGCCTGGACCTTAATTTGATTTACAATACATGTGCTGCCAGGTTACCTGAAAGATATTGAAAGAAACAACACAAATGGCCTCCCAGACGTCACAACAAAAGAATAGAAAATAAAACAATTCTCTTAAAGAGGAGAAAAGAAGTGGGGGGGGGAAGCAAGGAAAGAAGAAAGACTTGGATATTTTGTCAGATATATTTGGTGAGGATATTTTTCAAAGAGCTTTTTGTTTTAATAGTCTTTGGCTAAAATGAAAAACTGTTTTATTAAAAGTACTGCTTCTACTTCTTTTCTGTAAAATTAATATTTGCCCAGAAAAAAAAAAGTACAGCTTCCACTTTGCATGCTAATTTTGACTGCTTATCTCTGCTCCCTTTAATTTTGTAAAATAAAATTATACCTGGATCCCTGTAATCCTAAATTCAACATGAAGAAGGAGCCTGAATGCTGCTACAGATCTGCTTGCTGATTTCCAAAATATCTTATACAATTTCCAAATTACCTTACGCAATATATGACTTGGAGAAAAGGCACACTTCCTTCCATAAAAGAAAAAGGAAAAGCAGCTCAGAAAAGCTGGAACATTCACAATCTAAAGGCTTCAGTAAGAGAAAATGCATAATGACAAAAAATTTAAAAATCTTACTATATCTGAGTAACATTCTGGGCTCTGGTGACTTGTTTCATTGTGTGTTGAGTTTTGTTGTATTGGCATAGAATGCTGTCTATTCTGGAATTGCACTTTGGTGTGGCGAACATTGCTACAACAGGAATGGGATTTCAGAGTGATGTAGACCCTGTCCTTAGGGAAAGTTTTCCCACAGCTCCTGTTGTTATTGCAGGGAAGCAAACCCTGGAGGTGCCCACTCTGGTCATGTCCCTGCTGTCCTAGGCACCGTTTCAGGATATTCCTAGCACAGGTTGGACATGTCTCCACATTTGCTGAGGAGTTTGTTGTGTGGTGTTTTTTTCTAGCACGGCACGGTTCAAGAGGCACCAGACAACCACTGCCCATCTCCCAGGGTGAGAATTCTCTCCCGGGGGACAGAACAGCCCCGAGTGGGAAGAGCAGTTGGATGCGCATTGGTTGTGACATCGTGCTTGAATCAAAACCATGAGCCCAGAAGTATGAAGCAGTTTCTGTCACTGCTTTCCTTAGGAGAGAATTTTTCCCTCATTAGACTGCCCCACACCTTTGCAGACCTGTTCTGGCCAGCAGCTTTCTCATTAGCATGATGCATTTTTAATGAGCTGCTCCACGAAGACCTCAAGGAAGCTCTGAAGCCTTAAGCAGAGGCCATGAAATTCTGTGTTATATCTGGGTTTTTTTCAGTTACTGCATAGAAATGCATTAAAGCTTTGAGCAGCAGTGTCAGAATGATCCTGGGTGAACAGACTGAATCAATGGGTAAGCAGTTCCTCTAAGATTAAAAAAGGTGTTAAAACAGTCAAGCTCTGTGCTGCTTTGAAGCTCACAGGCATGACATTTTTGGTGGTTTTATTACATTTTCTGTGTGTTTGAGTCAAGTAGATAGTGTCAAATTCTGATAAAACAAATTCTAACATCCTAAAGTCAAATGATGATATAATGCAACATGTACAAAATCTGAGCTGGGTTTTTTCATTCACTCAGGGTATTTTTAATTCATCTGAGAATTTAACCCTGTCTGTCACTGCAATTGAGAAACAAGCTGAAGTAGGTAGTTAGTTAACTCAAAATTATTGGAAAAGATGAAGACAACTTGTAATTTCCAAAGGTCTGTATATGCAGGACAGCCTGTATCTCCATCTGAAGGCATTTTGCTGTAATGTTCTTCATCTTCTCTACATTTTGATCAAAAAAATGAAATTACTTTGATACTCTGTGTTTCAGATGAGGAATTGCCTTTTCAGGTCATGCAATTTCAGCTGTATATCTCAAAGTGTAATGTTCTATCATTGTCTTGCTTAGGAATATCTATTCTTGCCTAAATTATTTCTGTGATGCATCATCTGGTGTATTTCAAAACAGAGCAGCACAAAGGGCACACCTTGAAGTGTTTGGCTTCTGCACTGCAGACTTGTGAGCTCTCACCACAACAGGATGTGAGCCCTTCCCAGAGGCAGGTTAAACGCCACATGTAACATCTGCCATGTTTTGTTTGCTTTTGCATCCTCTCCTCTCGGGGAAATGTGTGTGCAGTGCTATGGCAATTTTGGTCAGGTTTCTCTGTATGAGACTAGTTTGAGTTTTTAAAGATGCATTCTTCTGGATTCCAGTGAGAAAAGGCAAGGTGGAAGAAACACATGTAGCCTTTGGAGTGGCAGGCAGAAGTGTTTGTAAAGTGTGGGGGACTGGTGGTCACCTTCCTCAGACTAAGCTGGAGGAATTGCTGATCACACCAGGATTTTTCTTGGGAGAGAAGCAGAGCTGGACTTTCCTGGAAGCCAAGGGCAGGTGTGCTCATTGCTAGATCTCAGCAAGTGGCGTGGCAGCTGGCTGGAGTCCAGCCACAAGTCAGTGACTGCCCTTTGGAACACAGGAGCACCTCTGGCTATGGCAGGGATGAGCAGAAGAGTTTTATTTCTGGAAACTGCTATGTCACAGCTTTGGGCTTGGGTTCATGCTTACAGAGGTTTGTGGTTGTCTGAAGTGAGATTTTTCTGTCTGAAAGGTGGCAAACATGGCACTATTTTGAGACTGCTGGTCCTTGTGCAGGAAGGACTTCAGCTTTGAGGGAGCCTGGAGCTTCAGCTCTGATGTGCAGCCCTTTTGCTAGCTCAGGCTTCAGTAGTTAGACTTTATTTGCATTGCTGACTGTGGTGATGGCTCACTGTTATCTCACAAATGAGATGAGAGGATCTCATTACAGGAGCTGTGCTATCTGTTGCCAGTGCTGCTGTTCCAAAACAAACTCATCTTGCATTGGAATTTAACAGCATCAAACAGACCAGATGGAGGCACAAATAGTTAAATTGTCCTGAAAACTGACTCAATTTGCCAGAGGAATGAGAAGTTTTGATCGTCAATGTTAAACAATTGTGGGTATTCACCTTTGCTCTCCATGAGAGGTGGCCAGTCCTGCAAGCACTGGCAACAGGAAGCCCTGGAAGCCTGGCTGTTCTCCCCTGCACCAGGAACATCGTTGATCTCTGGCACAGGAGCCTCTGCTGAGTCCCCCAGAGGTGACAGTCAGCCACTGGCTTTGCTGTCCTGTAAAATGGCATATGGCACAAATTTACCTGGATTCATTCTGAAATCCTAAGCTGCCTTACTAAATAAACTGGACACAAATTGCAAACCTCCTTTGCTCTTTTCAAAACCTCAGATACAGCTGCCAGCACTCACTAGTTGTGGAATAAATAGTACCGACTGCAGACCAGCATTTTCAGATCAGTTCTGCAAAAAAGGTGGTGTAGTAGGTGAAACAGTTCCCCAGCTCCTAAACTGGGAGATTCCAGCTTCTTAAATTCTCTGTACAATACCCAAAGCAAATATTTTGTCAGGATCATAAGTTTTATTAATGTCTTGAATTTTATTTATTTTTATTTCTCAAAAAGCATGCAATGTCTGGCAAGCTGGGGATGATGGGACAGAAGGCGGTATCAGCACCGTCATGAGGAAGAATGTGAATATTTTTGGATAATGAAAGGAGAAAGAGACTCCCAAGAGCAGGCAATCCTCGAAGACAGGGAGAACAGGAGAGACAGGAGTGAGTAAAAAGGCTACGCAGGCAAAAGCAAAACTTGGGATCAAACTTAGCATAAGATTAGCAAAAATGTCTGCATTCACATCTCCTGGATTGAACAGGTTGCAGTTGGCAGCCCTCTCCATAGGGAGCAGGAAAGGTGCCCTCGCTTGTTTTCTGTCTTCCAGCTCAGGGCTCAGCTGAATGTTTGCAGGGATGCTTTATGATTTCCAGCTGCAGGGCACATGCTGAGCTTTAACTTACTCCTGTGGAGTGACTCCTGCTGTCTCTCCTAAATGGTTTAGTGTCTGTTGCAGAGCGTCCCAGGCTGCACTATAAACAATATATGGTTAAAAGCCAGTGGGGAAGGAAATGGCTGGTTAAGTAATCCTAAGCAAAAATTGGCCCTTGATGAAGTGCAAACTCTGAGCTGCCTGTGATGGGCACCAAATTTTCTTTCAAACCATGTGCTTTTTATTTCTGCTGGTGTTGGCTACTGCAGAGTCTGATTCTGCAGGCCAGGAGCCACTTGCCACCAACTGTGGCGTGAACAGACTCAGCCTTTAAACGGTGGTGGTTTGTTGTTTATTTCTTTTCTTCTTTTAATCCTTATTAGTGGAAATAGAAGCTAAATTTGTGAGAGGAGAATGACACGTCTGCTGATGATGATTATGCTATGACAAGCACATTGACATAATGAAGAGAGAATTGCTAACTATGCTGTGTTCTGTGTTCACGTTTATGACAATTAGGTATGAAAATGAGCAGATTGTCACTGATTTTAGGCAAAGCCCCTGAGGAGGTACAAAGGAGCTTAAATGCTGATAGGAAATGGTTCATCCTTTGCTGCCCACCTCTGCATTTGCAGCAGGATTAAATCCCCCAATCAGCAGCAAATGCACCATGTGGAGCTGCACAAGCAGTGCCCAGTCATTGTAATTCTTCATGGAAGAGGGAAGGCACTAAACCCACGAGAGCCTCAAACCAAGCAGGTTCAATATGAGAAGGCTTTGTATCAACTTAGCAGCCCTTCTGCGTGTGCACACTGAGTGTGAAGTCTTTCACCCAAATTTAGCTTGTCTTTGCTTTGGTTCAATGATCCCATGCAGATCTGCAGTTCTTCATCACTAAACCTCCAGTCCATGGTCTGTTGGTAGGATTTGCCAGGTCTGTTGCCAGTGTTTGAGGGACAGCACTGGGCAGCCATTCTTCCATAGGATAGAAGAGTTCCAGCTCTTTGGTGCGATATTGAAAGGCAGATCCTCATGCTGCCACTGACCTGACTTGAAGGCCAGGCACCTCCAGCCTGCAGCTCCCTGCACAACCAGAGCCTGATTTCTCATACGTACCAGCCCTGGACAGGCTCCTGGCACTCAATGCATGTTTTCTCCTTCATGAGGCTTAAAAGCATTGAAGCTGCCTGTTTTCAGTGATTCAAGCATGTACATCCCATGTTCAGCCTTATGGATGTGCTCCAGGTTTTGTTGTGCTGATTTGTCATCCCAGGTGGCTAAGAGTTAACTAGTAAGCTACATGTTTCAGGGTGCACCATAGACATGTATCAACTACTCGTTACTGAATAAAGAATGCACAGATATAATGTGTTTGATGATGTGGCAAAAATGCTTTGGTTTGACAGGACAACTGAAATCCAAGTATTATTAGTGACCATATCTGGTTCTTTACTTTGATTGGCTTCATCTGGATTTGGTTTTTGGAGATTTGGGAATAAGGAATTATCTAAGGATTAGATATTGGAAAAAAATTCACTGTGAGGATGGTGAGGCCCTGGCACAAGTTGCCCAGAGGAGCTGTGGATGCCCCATCCCTGGAAGCGTCCAAGGCCAGGTTGAATGGAACTCTGAGCAACCTGGGATAGTGGAAGGTGTCCCTGTCCATGGCAGAGGGTGGAATGAGTGATCTTTAAGATCCCTTCCAACCCAAGCCTTTCTATAATTCTGTGATTTTCATTTCCTTAGTTTTCAAACCAGCCTGTGCTTTGTGAGTTTTGATGATATTCCCTCAGAGGCTAAAAGGAAACCTGTTTGTGTTAGGACATCTGGGAAAGCTCATACAAAGCCAGCAAGATCTCCTGTTGGTTAGGTAACACCGATATCTTCTGGTCTTGAGCAGCAGCCCAGTGTCTCTCAAGTGTTTTCTTCCCAGCTGCCACCCTCAGGGGTTGCCTTAACGCACAGTTGGCCCCAGTTCAAGGAAGCATGGAGGAAGGCAGCCAGGCTCTGATGTTGGGGGACAGATTGAGGGGTTTGTGTCACCACCAAGCAGGAAGTTAAGCATGTACTCTTCTCTCCCACCCCCAACCTCCAAGTCCCTTCACTCTGGGGCATCTGTCCCCTCTGTGGGTATGCCCAGGCCTGAATCTATTGGGTTTTCCATTCCTCTCCTCATTACCCACAAGGCCACTTTACCAGTTTGCATCCTTCCCTTGGAAGTGCTGGTACCAGGGAAAAAGAGTGGGATGGGGGAGGTAGAGAAGATCAGCAGGATGTGACTCTTAGAGGCAGTGTGGCAGGTCACCACCCATGGACACCCACCTCGGTGGGGTCAGGAGATCCCTGTGGATGGGCAGGTCCATTCCACAGCAGTAGCATCCATCCCATCCCAGCAGCCAGGTTGCTGTGACCACAGCCTCACATTTTCAAAGAGCTACAGAGGGTTTTCTGGTGTTAAATTCTGTCCTCCTGATGTGTTTGTTGAGTCAGTGCCCCACTCAGCATCAACCTGAAACAGCCTGGAACTATTAGCACAGTTCCTAATTTTAGCTGTGCTTATGAGCCTTCAGATTGAGTTTGTTCTCTCCTTGGAGTCATTGTTTACTTCAGCAAATTTTTTTTTTACATTCATACCCCTCCTCTCAACACACACAGACCTCACAGAGATTTTCATGCATTTAAATGAAAAAGCTGAACAGTTCCCTTTTCTCGTTCACATTATGCAGCATTGCCCTTCTCTGTACTTTGTCCTCTTTCAGACCTGTCATGCAAATAAACCCAATTTAAAAAAAAAAAACCAAAAACATTAAAAAGTGTGCATACTATCAGCCTTCTGTCTCCTTCTCTTGCTATATGTGCAGGGAGAAATCCCTTCTCCAGCTTGTCCTCCTCTTTCAGGTGTTTCCACTTCTTTCCTAATGGTGATCCAGTATCTTTATGGTTCCCCAGGATCTTCTGGTCTGTCCCGGTAGCTCAGGAAACAAACCCTGATTCCCTTTCACCCCCATGCGTAGTATTCACAATTCCATGAAGATACTGTTTCCTAAAGTGTTTTAATATAGGGTTTTTTCCTAAAGTACTCCAGAAGTGGGAATTCTCCTTTTCTGTAAAATCTGTCCCTGTACTGTTGGCATGGCTCTGGCAGGGAGCCTGCACCAATCACAGATGGAGAGAGCAAGAGACATTGGAGCAGGTATGGGACAACAACTCAAGGCTTTGCCTGTAATCCTCTTGTCTCTGATTTCCCCCACAGAGACCCCTGATGGCCAGGAGTCTGCCTTTTCCAACAAGGAATATGTCCTGGAGTAAGATCTCCAGTTTGTAGTAAAAATAACTGTTGCTTACTTCACAGGCCCATGGAAAAGCACCTGCCTGGGCAGCAGGAGACTGGCAAATCACAGATACAAAAATGGATATGCCAACTTCTGTGCAGAACATCCATTGGGGAATTTAGGCTGCCCCATCTTCACTTTTCCCTGGTAAAACTTTGGTTTATCTTGATTTTTAGTCACACATGGAAGGTGAAATGATCTAAATCTTAATGATTCATAGGATGGGGACTGTTTCTCAGTTTCAATAAATCCAATAGCCTCTTTGTCAGTGAGGAGTGAAGAGCTGTTTTGAATTCATGGTATGTTTTTAAAGTTTCTTTCAAAGAGTACTTTTTTTTTTTTTCTCTCCTCTCATGTTTCTCCGAAGAAACCAGCCTGCCAAACTGCTCCAGGAAGCTCTTCTGAGATAGAGACATCCATCTCTGTGTACGGTCTGTACTTGTGAAGCAGAGCACAAAGCCCTTTTTCCATTTAATCCATATTAATTATCTCTCTGCACCTCCTCTCTAGTTTCCACTCAGCCCAGGCACCAAAAACTTATGTAGCAGCATCTTGAGCAAACCAGAGCCTTTCAGTCCACACCTGGTAAGTCAACACTCTAAAAATAAAAGTAAATAAAAAGGTTTACTGCTGAAGGATTGAAGCTCTCCACGCTTGCAAACTGAATGCCGTGGGACTGTGGACTAAGGCAGATATTTTTAGTGCCATCAATATCTCCTGGAGTTGATATCTCCCAAGACAGATGGTTGTTTCCCACAGAACGTTGTCAAATGTTTGCTCAGCCAAGATCAATTTTGTTCCAAGTCCTTTCCCACCTTCTGCTGAAATATATTTCACTTGCCAGACAAAAAATTAAAGAAACAGCATGAAACTGTGCCACTCTAGAGGGTTCTCATTCCCATGGCTCTCCTCTGTCCTTTAGCTGTGTGACTGACATCTCTTTGGCTGCTGTGAAAGAATAATGGATGCCCTCGTGTTGTGAGCACGATGCCAAAACATCAGGGCTCAGGTCTGGTGTCAGAGGCTGATTTCCTGTGAGATCCACAAGTCACTTCTCAGCCTGTCAGAGGGGCTTGCTGCCATGCTTTGCTGTTAGCTCTCCCAAACCCCAGGAAATCCTGAGCCCTTCCCTGAGCACCCCAAATTGATCTTGTTAGGAAATGAGGTGCAAGGTGGAAGGAGGCGCAGAAGCGGTGCTGAGGAGGAAGCACTGAGAGGCTGAGTTGTGTCCATTGCTCAACTACTGCAGCATTTCTTTTAATTACAAGCCCATGTGAGTCTGGGGGCACAGAGTCCCTTTGTGGTGTCTGGCAGTGCACAGCTCTGTGGGGATTTTCAGCTGAAATTAGTGGGGGGCAAAGGACTTTTTAAAGGGTGGCACGGAATGCTTTTATTTTCTTTTCCTTGCTGGTTGTTATTTTTAGCTGAGCCTGACTTGTCACAGTGTAAGAGACAGAGCTGGTTCTTTCCAAAGTACAAGCTCCCTTATAATGCCTGATTGTTGCAAGTGAGAAATTACAGCAGTCAGTGCCAGCAGCAGTTTCTGAAATGTTATGATGATTCCTTCCTGCTACGCTTTAGTGTGTTGTGGCTCTGCCTTTGAAAATTGTTAATATATGGTTGTTTTCTAGCAAGGGCTTTGGCAATCCAGGCTCAGTAGGGTATCTCTCATCTTTATCACTTCATACACAAAAGTAATTCTGATTTAGTTTTGTAATTCTAAATCCTTTTGAAAATGCTACAAAATCAAATTCATTCTTCTGCACACTGAAGGTACATTGGATCATCCAGAATATTCTTTCCGTTTTGATCCTTAATCTTTACTATTGCGGATTCAGGGGCAGGTGAGGCTCTCATTGGAAGGGAAATCAATGCTATGATGCCCAAAAATGTTTTTCATCCTTAATGTAGTTGTCAGAGTGATCTATTCACACCATCCTGACTTCTTAAACAACCCTATATCCTCAGACTGCTTTTGCAGAAGAGGATTGTGGGTGAAAGAAATGTGCTTGTCTTAGTATTGTACCTCTTGTCTGGGATTTGCCTGGGATTCACTAATATTTCATTTCTACATTTTCTTTACGGTTACAGATTCTTGATCCTTAACTCACGTAAGAGGTGTTTTCAGCCTCCTCCTGCCAAATGAATATTAAAGTACTATGGATACATAACCGTATATTACATAGATATATGCTCAACTTATCACTACATTGTTAACCTGCAGAAATCACTTTCTGTTACCTGGTAAACTCAAGTGGAAGCCTCTGTGTAAAGCCTTTTCTTATATGGACTCTAATTGCCTATATGGATTTTTTTTTATGCCAACCTATCCATGAAAGCAGGGTTTGCAGTGCCACAGAGGCTCCTGGGAGAGGGTAGATGTGATGGTAATCAATCATTTGGTCTGCAAGTGGGTTTGGGACAACCCAATCCCTACCCTCTTGTGCAAAGAGAAATAAGGGCAATGCAACAATTCCATTATAAAAATAGAGAAAGGAAAACCCAACAAATTTTTTTTAAAAGTGTGTGTGTGTGTGTGTGTGTGTGTGTGTGTGTGTGTGTAAGGTGGTGTTATTTATTAAGCCTTATTTTATCTATATCACAGAATCATAGAATGGTTTGGGTTGGAAGGGACCTTAAGGACCATTTCAGTTCCCCCCAACACCTTCCACTATTCCAGATTGGTCAGAGCCCCATCCAACCTGGGCTTGAACACTTCCAGGCATGGGGCAGCCACAACTTCTCTGGGCAACCTGTGCCAGGGCCTCACCACCCTCAGAGGAAGAAGGTCTTCCTAATATCTAATCTGACCCTGCCCTCTGTCAGTTGGAGCCGTTGCCCCGTGTCCTCTCACTATGTACCCTAGTTAGCAGTCAGCTTCCCTCCTGCTCTTTTGTGGAGTCTTCTGAGCTACTTTAAACTGCAAGGAGAAAAAACCTCTTCCTTTCTCCTCAGGAGTATTCATGGCAAAGGCCAAGCTCCTGCTCTTACATCTTTGCTCTGGAGTTTGTCTCCCAGATACATTAATCGTCGAACGTTGTCACTGTTAAGGTCCAAATTAAGCTGGCTATCCTGTAAAGGATCCCCCCTGCCTGAAGCAAAACAGAGCAGTTAATGCATTTTTTATAAACAATGCCATTAAAGATGCATGAAAAACGTGTTGTAAATATTAAAGCAGAACTATCACTTTTTTTTCCCTCCTTACTCCATAAAGTATAGCAGAAAAATCTACAGGTCAGATTCCTTCTGATGCAAATTAAGCCAGACCCTTTGATTTCAAGTATTTTGTCCATTTCCTTTACTCTGGTATTACAGTTTCTGCATGAGCTCTGAAACAGCCCTGTTAGGATGTTCGAGCATGTGGCAAATTCAGTTATGGAACTATGCAACAATAAAGCTATAAAACTACTTGAATGTGAACAGAGCAGTTACAGAGGACATGTATGAATATTTCAAGACAGGTTGTGGCCTCCTAGACCTGCCCTCTGACACGTGGCACAGGGCTTTGCTTGCGGGACCCTTGTGAGCAGTGTTGGCCCAAGGCTGAGTGCAGGCTTCTCCCAGGCACATTGCCTGCAAGGCTGCTATCCCACCTAGTGGCTGCTCTCCCATCCCACAAGGTGGTTTTTTTCCAGGATATTGGTGAAACAAGTTTGATGTATCACTTCAGTTAGCAGTGAATGTGCTGCCACATTGCTTGGTCAGGTGGTCAAATGCGTGCCCTTGCCTTAACTGTGTTACACCAGGGACGGGTTTCGCATTCATATCATCTGAATTTGTACATCAAATACAGGTGCCTGTCTAATACAACCAGCTTTCCAGTGTGAGTGCTCTGCATCACTCTTCTTACTTGCAGAATCACAGAATCATTTAGGGTGAAAAAGACCTTTAAGATCACTGAGTCCAACCTTTAATCCAGCACTGCCGAGTCTGTCTCTAACCCATATCCCCAAGTGCCACATCTACAAAGTTTTTAAATACCTCCAGGGCTGGTGACTCCAACCCTTTCCCTGGGCAGCCTGTTCTAGTGCTTGACAATCATTTCAGTGAAGAAATTTTTCATAATATCCAATCTAAAGCTCTTCTGGTTGAATCCATTTCCTCTTGTCCTATTGCTTGTTACTTGGGAGAAGACACCAACAACCACTGTTTGTATCTGCCTCTTAATCTGGGCACATGAGATAATGTGAAGAAGCCTCTCCCTGTCCCTGCAAGCTCCCCTAAATCTCTAAGGACAATCACAGGAGTGACTTTTATCTTCTCTGCTGTTGATACACAGGTGTGCACAATACACTTCCTCACTGTCCATCCTCTTCACCATCAGTCCAACACTGGCCTGACTGAAGCCAAAAGAAAAAATGTGATTGCCTTCCAAAGGAGCAGGGTTCAAGCCAAAATTTTGAGTTGGAATCACATGAAAAAAATTCCATTGAAACATATTTTAATGACAACAACAAAAAGAAAGATGATTTGCCAAAGCACTGCAAGAAATTTCCTACAACTGGACAAGGATAGTATTTACAATAACCCTTCAAAAGGAATCCACTGTGAAATCCTCTGTTGCTTCCTTCCAATCCTGCTCTTCACCCCTCTATTTCTGTGCCACATTTTGCTCTGCTATAACTTTCCAAAAGTTGCTTTATTATCAAAAGGAGTGGGATCTGTTCTCACTTAATTCTTTAAGTCCCTGCAATTGTTAAATCCATGACTTGCACCGACTGGATGGTCCAGCTTTTTAAGTTGACTTCTGTACCCGGAAGAACCTCTTCATTCCTTTCATGACCTTTTTTCCCTGGTTTTGATGTCAATCTTGCTTTGTGGGACTAAAGTACTCAAGAGTAAAGGCAGCTGAAGTTCCCAGCACATGCCTGAAGAGTACATCCATTGCTCACTGCAGAGCAGAGGTTTAATAATGAAGGTCACCCCAGAAAATTAATGATTAATCTTTATCTTTTTCTACAGAATAAATTACTCTTCTTCAGAATGTAGAACTATAAGAATTGTTTTCATGTGTACTAAAAAAAAATCACATTTTTAGAAAACAAGACCTTTATTCTGGCCATAATTTTTCCTAAATAAGTCTCAGTATTTAATTTATTTTTATTGAACAAAATATAAGAAAATTAATTGCTTCAGCCTACTGACAACTATTTAGGTGAAAACATCCCTACCTGTGCTATATCTGCCAGAATACTGGAAGAAAATTTTCCCTAGAAAAGTGAAAAAAGGCACAGGAAGCTTGACACATACTTTCTTTGCCTTTTCCTCTGTTGTACGTTTTTTATAGATACATAATTTGGTGATGAAATGCATTTACCATCAGTACTATACTCAATTTAACAGTCAGCTTCTTCATGCAGAAAACCTGCAGCTCCTTTCTCCCTGAGCTGCTTGCTGTGTGCAGCCGGGGAAGCTTTTCCCTTGGCTCCCAATTAGCTGCCTGCCCAAGCTGTCTTTTCCAACCGGATTAGATATCCAAGATTCCCTTCATATGTCTCCCTGCTGCCTGCTACACTTTAATTTCTGTTTCCAGCAGTATCCTTTACAAGTGGTCTGCCACGTGGTTATGCCACGGAAAGGTTTGCTGGATCTGTGAGCCCATTGCGGGGTGCAGGAGCCAAGGCTTCTGCAACCTCCAACTACTCCAGCTTCTTGTCTCCAGTTTTTCCTAGGTCAAGGAGTGCTCCTGCAGTCTGTGGATGAGAGGGATTTCCCGTGGCACAGTGGTTGCAGTGGTGGGGCCGGGACAGGGTTGAGTGCGGTGGTGTCTTCCCCACTGGGCTGCAGGTCAGTGTCAGGGCACATTGGGAAAGAAAACTAAAGGAAAGAATTTCTCAATTTTCTACTTCCATGTTCATAGTTTTTGTTATTTAAATCTTATAGGCAGGCACTCACTATCTAAAACTTATTTCTAGACAAAATCTGCTAATGAACTCCCACTTAGCTGATGATCAGCTTCTAAAAATAATTGCTCTGGAATTAATGATGCAGGATGGGTTTTTTGTTTAATCATGCTATCTTTGTACTAAGGTACACCAGAATTATCAGATCAACTCTAACAGGATCATTTGCTGTAGTCTGAGATCCTCAGACTAAACTGAAAGTATTACCTTAAACCTGCAGCAAAGAGCAGCTTCCTGCTTGTTGCAGTGGATGCTGCCTGTGTAACAGCATATTTGACCCTGTATTTAGAAACATGGGAGCTCTTACCTGAAATGTAAAGAAAAAGGCCTGAGAAGGAATAACTTTCCTCCCTTTGCCTGCTCTGGGAGGCAAAGCGGGATTTTTCTTTGCACTCAGGAGTGTCCTGTGCTGTAAAGACCTCCTTAGTTTAATTTTGGTTTAATGTAACTGGTGTATAAAACAGTTTTCTGGTGCTTTCAGTGTCTTTTCTTAAGGAAAAGGAATTTTCAGGCTGATCCACCTTCAAAGTTCAGAGCAATGCAGTGCCCAGGTATCAAGCTATCAGTGTTCATTAACAGCCAAGGAAAACCATTAAGTTCTGAAGCACTCTGCTTTTGTCTTTTGCAGAGATCACTTAGCTGGAGATAACTAGGAAGATGCCTGAGAAAAGCAGCAATTACAGGTAATCAATAATCTTCAAATGGCAGCAATTAAAATTCTGGAAAAAATTATTAAAAAGAAAGCAGGCAAGGTAATAGCAAATCATCCATCAGCCATTCATAGAGGTTTTGCAGATTTCAACTTGAAGAAAGGAGGGGTTTTTAATTAAATCATCATCTGAGGACGCCATTGATCTTTCATGTGCGACAATTTAGAGTGCAAGAAACAGCTTTGAATGGCCATAATCGTAAAAGATGTGTTTGTTTTCCCCCAAAATGAGCCCCTTGCCTGGCTATGTAAAAGAGATGATTCTGCTGAAACAATATGGGAGAGCTCTCTGCTTTTAAATGATCTAATTTCCATCTTGTTTAGCTGAGACAATTTAGTGCAGTAACATATGCATTTGTTTCCAAATAGAGATGTCTGTAGACAACATTTTCTGTATAACTTTTTTCCTGCCCCAAGAAGATAAAACCAGTGGATTATGATTCAGCAGGGCTTGTGTTTCCATGACACGAGGAACTTGAGCGGCTTGACTTAGGAAGTGCTTTTCCGCAGCTCTAACTAGGGCACATATTCCATTTTTAGTGATTCCCAACAGCCTTTTGGAAGCTCAGCCCTGGGGCCCCTCCATGTCTTGAAGGGGCAGTACAGGTGGGTGTTGTTAAAAGAGGTCACCTCCTGTTTTTGGAAAAAATGTCTGATTTCAGGTGGTACCTCTCAAGGCTGCACAGGTGTCTCCTCCTGCTCACTAATGGTGAGGAGGAAAATGAGGAGGAGGCAGAAGAAGAGGAGGGGTTCCCCAATCACTTATCAGCTGGCCAGGCCTGGGGGGAGCTGGGGATGGACTCAGGGCTGCCCAGTCTGCAGTAGCTTCAAGTGGAGGGTTGGGATGTCTGTGAGTTTTTTTCCCTGGGTGGGAGAAGTGTGGCATTTCTGCAGAGCCTGGAAACTCACTTATGTTACAGGGAGTGAGCCTCAAAGGGTAAGGAATTTTGTGCTTTTTATTGTGTGAGGTTGTCTTAAGGGGTTTTTTTAGCATTTTTTGCTTTGTGATGGTAGAGTTGATGGTTTATTGGATTGCAGAGCATTAACTGCTGTGTCTGGGGCTTGGAATAATAGGAGTGGTTTGCCAGGAAACATGATTGTAACCTTCTGTGTGTTAAAAGCAGAAAGACTTGGCTCTGCCAGGGCTTTGTATGACTAAAACCAGTGTGGTGGTGATGTCAGGTTGGTGCTGGAGTTGTGCTGCAGGAGGCTGCTGCAGGTGGGGGTGGCTCAGGTGGGGAACTGCTCTCTGTTTTCCACCCCCCAAGTCCCCTTAGAGGCCCAGAGAGGGTTAGAGTTCTTTTTTCTTCTTGATTAAATATCTCCAGCCGTATTGAAGCTGGTGAGACTGCTCACAGGAGAGAGATTAAGTATTCATGCAAGCATTTGCAAGGTGAGGTGTTTGACCTTGCTCTGCCTCATTTCCCTGCCTGGCTGTACAGCAGAGCTCTCGACATGACCCACGTGTGTCAGAAAAGAAGGATATTTGCAGTGTCTGTCTCTAACCAGCTCATGGTATCAAAGATGGGTGCCTTTTGGGACACAGAGGCTTCTTTTTCTTGAAGTCTGCACCTGCATTAGGTGCCTAGGGCAGCCTGAAAGAGACGTTATGAATTGCCCTATCTGTCCTCTTCCTTCCTGGTGACCTAAACACACAGCTCCCAAGCTTTGCCCAGGTCCTGCTGTCAAGGGGCAGGCAGGGGTTACAAACCAAGCACCTGCTATTCCTTTCTTTGCCCATTTGCTAAATAGCTCCACAAACCTTTCCTGCAGTACCCTTTGTGCTCGGGGCTTGAGCTGTGGGGCTGCCTCAAGGTACAGCTTGCCCACCAAAATCAGCACACCTGAAAGACTCCTTTGACCAGCCCCTAAAACATTTACATTCAATCTATGCACTGGGATGGGTCCAAACACTGATTTGCTGTTCATTCTTTGCTTCTTTAAATGGAAACCTGTGGATAATTTTTCTGAAAGAGTCAGATGTGTTAATTGTCAGCTGGGAGAGGTGAGAGAGCTACTTGAGAGTAGGTATCGTTTTTTCTGCCTCAACTCTATAACAACAGGACAACAAACTAAATCTCATAGTGCAATGGTGGCTATTTAGTAAGAGTTTAGAAAAAGCCATCATCTTGCCTCAGAGGGGTTGTCCTGCTACAGATGTCACACCTTGGCCACTGTTTGGTCTTTTGCAAGATATTTGGGCAAAGGAAAGCTCTTCAATAAGGCCAGGCTGGCTGGTGGATGGGAGGTGTTGGAGAGGAGCATTCCCCAAAGTGCTGGTCATTCCCTTAAAAGAAAAACACCCTCATGGTCCCCCAAGTACCCCGTGCTGCTGACATACAAATTACCAAACATTTGTGCTTCTCTGCTTCCTGCTCTGTCAGAGCACACAGCTCTTGCCTCTGTCCAAACACTAAACTCTAATTAGATGAGTTTTTCACTCCTTTGATTTGCACCTGCCTAAAGTACCATCAAATTGTGCTGTTGACAGCCTTGGGGCTTTTCCAAGGTTTATAAGAGCAGGATCCAGCTGATGCTGGGTCCCACATCATGCTTGCAGTTAAGAAAATGTCTTCTCTGCAGACTATGGCCAGCAGTACTTAGGTAAAAACCAGAAGATGCTCTGTCTTTTTTCTTTTTTTTTTCTTTTCTGTAAACTTTCTATCAGAGCCTCTGTAGTTACCAACCACTGAACATTCCCCTGTGCTCTCTGACTTCTCTAATTCCTGTATCTTTGTGAGAAGGAGAAACTGAGCCACTTACGAACAGATAAATAGAGGGACCCCTCTGTGACAGCTGATGTCCTCATTTTCTAGGTCAGACTAGCAACTAGAGGACAATTTTTTTTGTCCTCCCCTTGGCAAAAAAAGTAATGCCAATGTCTACATCCTAAAGTAACAAGAGTAGCTGGTCCTGCTTGGCTCTGAGATTTCAAAACACGTAAGTGCATGTTTAGTCTTAAAAAAACAGAATAAAATCCTTGAGATTTGGGGTTTTATATAAGTGATTTTCTTGATTATGAATCATTAATGTAGTGAAGCAGAAAGGGTGTGTAAGAGCTGGCTGTCACTCTTCCATGGAATTGGCCTTGTTGAAGTTTGAACTAGAAACTCTGAGTCTGTGGTTCTGTGCAAGGATGGATCCCAAAGGCATGTAAAAGAAGTCAATGAAGCCCTGCTCAGTGAGTCTGGTCCAGGAGATCCCTGGTGCTAACAGCTTTTTGGAGTCCTTTAAATGCCAGGCCGTTGAGCCCTGCAGAGCATCTCTGCACTCTTTCCTTTGCACCAAGACAAAGGGGAGCTGAGGAGCTGCTGCTTCAATCGGTCCTTCCCTCCCCTGGGGAGAAAAAGAGGATAATTGGCCTAAAGATCATCCAGGGGCTGTAACTTGAATCTCCTGAAGCAGGAGGGCAACTTTTGGGGTTTCTAAATCCCTCCCCACTTACCCACATTGGCATTTGCTGCTCCAGCATGCTGGCCCAGCTGCCCTCAGGTTTCTCCAGAGAAGCTCAGAAAGACCCAAAAAGCATAATAATAATGATATTTTGCACTGTGTGGGGTTTCTTTTTTTACAGTCTCTGGATGAAGCCCAAGATACACTCTCAAATACACCATCAGCAATGCTCCTGGCCTTCTCCTCTTCCTTTCTGCTTCGGTGCAAAGGTTAAAACAAGTGCCAGTTTTGCTTATAACAGGTTTAAAAAGGAGCAGAACTCAAAGGAAGCCTCTCCAGCAAGCCTTGCTTTCCCACCCAGCAGGGATGAGCTGTGTGGCAAATTGTTTGTTAAATTGAATCTCGTGTTCTGTGCTCCAGCAGGAGCAAAACAAGAGGTGCCACAATTACAGCTTCATTCCCTGATTACCTGCCTCAGCGTGGCAGCAATAAGCATTCACAATTTGTCTCTGCATGGCCAATTCATCTTTAAACTGAAACGGCATCTTAATTGTATCCACTAATAGTCAGCTTCAATCAAAAATCACTGTGAGTCACTCCAGCTAGGCTGGCTGGGGCTCCCAGCTCTTGCTTTTGCTGGTTAGGGGACTCAAATGAGATTATTGTGGTTTTATTTATGTATACAATCAACAGAGGGGGGGCTGTGGCAGCCACATAAACTTTGGGGCATCTTTATCACTTGGCATTAGGCTGGGGAGACAGGACAGCTGGGATTTACGGGTTGGTGTGTGCAGCTCCTTTTTATGGCTTTTGCATGATTTAGGCAGAGCTGGGCTTGTGGATGGGAAAACTGATGGGAGGGAGGGTCTTGGGTTTTAATTTTGCAGTTCCTGTTGATGACAATAGCCATAAATTTCAATGTGTTTTGTGGTGAGGCTGCAGCTTTCAATTATTGGTGTAGAGATGTAAATGTCAGCAAGCAGAGCAAGAGCAAACCCTTTTCCAAAGCAAATGTTTGGTTGTGAGAGTCTGCAAAAATTGCCTGATGAATGCTGAATCTCTTCCCATTTACTGGCAGACTGAGATTAAACCTGCAGGCTCTCGGGTTCAGCAGCTGAGCACAGAATTGAACAATCTCCTCTTCTCACAAGTCCTGAGGTCATTCCTCTCCTGTGACTGGCACTGACTCTCTGGGAGTAGCCATTGTTCCAGAGCACCTGGAGGTGAAATGCTTGAGCTGGGAACCCACAAGGGTGGCATGGAAGCAGGATAGGACCAGCAGAGCCCATGAGGTGAGATTTCAGCAAAGGCTTCCCTAACTTAGGGAGGGACCTGTACCTGCTTTTCCACCCCATTAAATTGCACTCTGGATCGATAGCAGACAAATGATTCTGGTTGCCAGTGGCTAGTTTGTGAGATTTTTCTTCATTACCACTGCAGCTGAAGTGCTGCCATGGAGGGAGAAGGATGCAACTAATTTAATTTCTCTCCTAGCTGATAATGCCAACCCTGCTCGCCAGATGTGAAAACCAGGGCATTTTGGTTAAGCTTCTCCTACCGAAAGCCTTCAGCTCCCTTTGTAAACACCCAAGTACAGCTCAAAGGCTTCAAAATTACAGTAGCAGTGAAGAAATTTACAGAGTAACTTGAAGAGCGGGTGTGCTGGAAGAGGTGGGTGAGTGACTTACAACTGCTCTATGGCACTGTGAGACATAGGAGGAAATGGCAAGTGCTGGGGAGCACAGCAAGCCTCAGCAGGAGGCAGGCAAAACCCAGCTCCTAAGTCCTGTAGAAACCTTATGTCCTTTCATGTCACAAATAAGGTTTTCAGATCTTACTGAAAAGGGGTTTCTTGACCACAGCGCTCTGGAACCCTTTCCCTTGCTGCTTTGTTGACATCCAGGAGCAGGAAAGAAAAATGTTTCTGTATCACCCTGAGGGCTGAGGGGAAACTGCTTCACCCTAAGGTGGGTGTGCAAACACTGGCATGCACTGCACGGCCTCCCCCTGCCTGGGGTTTCCTACTGTTGCTCTTGCACAGCTGGGAAATCAAAAGCACTTCTACCAAATAAATAAAGCTGCTCTGAGATTTCCTCCTTCCCCTGCCTGCCAGCATCTCTGAGGACAGGTGATGTTTAATAGCTCTGTTTTCTGCTGTTAACTTCACTGCTCCTTTTGTATGGTTTTATTGGTGTGCACTTCATTTTTGCTGTAGGAAACTCTTTTCCTTGCTCCCGTGTGTTGCCCCTTGCAGCTCTGCTTCCTTAGAACTGAGCACCTGTATCCTCCCTCTCTGCTGCTACTTCTTTTTCCTGTTCTTCTGAATTACCTAATAAAGCGCGCAGCTCCCTGCCCTACCCAACCTGCCCCTGGCCACAGACCTTCAGCCTGTTTTCTGTTAGATGCTCCATCCCTGGAAACATATAAGGCTAGGCCAGACAGGGCTCTGAGCCACCTGAACTAGTGGAATGTCTTATGGGAAGGGTGTTGGACTAGATGTCCTTTAAAGGTCCCTTCTACTCCAAACCATTCTATGATTCTGTGACTGCTAGGCCCCATGCACTCAGCTCAGGGATTTTACTTGAAATATCCACAGGTTTTCAGATGTGGAGTTAAGGTTCAACTGCTGCTGCTTTTTCAAAGCAGACTAGATGAAGGTGCGATGCTACGCAAAAGGCAAAAGAATTCCATCGCCTTATTCGCATGCTTCTGGTTCCAGAAACACAAATAAACAGAAGAAATGTTGGATAAAGACCAGAGGAGTTTGCAATTAACACATTAAACAGATCTACTGACTGCAGGATCAAAAGCAGAGCAGGAAGTGAGACACCCGTGCAGTGTGACCGTGGCTTTGTGTCGTGATTTGATTTATGCCAACAGTAAAGGCCCATAGGAAGCTGATGCTGCCTTGTAAACTCCTTCTCCTTTCATGTAAACTACTTCCCACCGTCTGGCACCAAACAGATAATTTCTCTCTCCTTCTTTTCTCTTTATAACAACACAATCTTCATGATCTGATTCCTGCCTCTGCTGTGTACTTGCTCAGTGCTAAACAAACTTCTGTACGTGTGCCAGGCAGTATTTTGTTGACAAAAAATCACTTTGTCACTAGAATTATGTGTGTGTGCCTGATGAAATATCTGCAACTGACAGAATCCTTTTAGTCACATACATTTACTCAACTAAATGATATTAGGGGGATTAAACCAAGAATTTCATCAAACTCTTTTCTCTAAGGAAAGAATTTCATTGATCCTCTCTGAAGTTGGAGAGACCTGTGCAGTAAAATGTATTTATTCAATGAACAAGCCTGCCATGGCCTTAGAATTGCTGTAGCAGAACACAGAGATACAGGGATGTATTAGGGCCTGATGAGCAAACTGATGTGGTGGGATCAGGACTGAAGTTCCTCTGTGAGATGTAGCAGTGTCTTAG
>WBMZ01013542.1:0-43950 GCA_013400975.1 Atrichornis clamosus | reverse complement strand
GGATCAGCGCGGAGCGGCAGCGAGCAGCCCTCCAGCCCCGCCGCCGCGCCCGGCGTGCACCTGCCCCGCGCCACGCCGGCGCCTGGAGCTCGCCTGCGGAGGAGTCCAGACGCCCAGCAGGCAAGACCCTCCCCTGCGCTGGCTGCCTGCGGTGCGGCAGCGGTGGGCACCGCACGCCGCAGTGTCCGCAGCGGGGCTGCGCTGCCCGAGCATGCGAGCTGCCGCACCGCTGTACCGCGATGCGGCGTGCGGGCAGCGCTGCCGTGCCTTGTGCCGGACCCTGAGCCCCGCAGGGTCAGGGCTTCGTCTTTCTCCGGGCTTGGCTAGTGCACGGACACGGTGTCAGCCTTGCCAGTGCTTTGCTGCGATCGTAGGCATCGTGTCACTGGAGCTCGGTGCGCTCCGGTTAACCGGGGGCTGAAGGCGAAGGCCATGGCACGGCGGTGGCAGGGCTGGGAGACGCAGCCCAGCCCGTCACCTGCCCTGGGCCGCTCTGGCACCGCCTGCAGTGGGCCAGCGGTGCCCACGGCCTGGGCTGGCCCACTGCAGCCTGACCGCACACAGCTGAGGAGCCCAGGCCCTCAGAGAAGGAAGGGGTCATCCTGTGTACAGATCCCCTCTGTGTCAACACTGTGTGTGGTTGTTGATTATTTAGTAAGTGTATAGGGCTGCACACCATTGCTCATGCACTGTTTGCTGTTTTTTGTATTGCGTGTCATTAATCCTGATCTTTCTTTCATAGCTTAAGAAATACAGGGAGTATATGCCACAAGAAACCCTTTTATTTCTCATTCCTCTCACCTCCCCTCTCCTGGGTTCGGTGATGCAGGGGCTGCCTAACCAAGTGGCTGCTGTGCAGCGTAAGCAATATTATACAATTTTGTAATAGATTTGTCTATCTCAGTGTGCACCTCTAGCGCAATGGAGACGAGCTGTGGTTTGCTGTGCGGCGTCCTCCAGCGAGCCCCTGGAGAGGGTGGCCCTGTCTCCACTGCTTATCTCCAGCAGATTTGTCCATTTGCAGGGTAGTGATTGATGGCACATTCTGTGCTCACCACCATCCTTGTATTTCACGTCATCTCATGCCCTTTGCGTGCTGGCTCTATAACTCTTTATTTTTTGATATCAAGAATTTATGAATCAAAAGATGGGGGAGTGTGGAGGCTGAGTCAGATTGTGAAAAAGGAAAGCCAAGTGAGAGTGTGCAATTGCATATCACATTTACAAATATGGTTTCATTCATCTCCATATGTTGCTCCTGTTACTACTAATAAAGCTCTGATTTCTACGATTGGGGCTACCCTGGGAACGCTGATCTTCCTGGGGTTTTTGCTCTATAGCCTCCCCAGTATTTGTGTTACAGTATGTTATTTTCCCAATTATGTTTTCATTATATTGAACACATTAATATCAGAAAGAATTTGATAATATGAATGTACTTCCCACACACTCCCTCTTGTTCCTATTATTTGATGTGCAAAGGAGTGACAGATTGTTTACCAGCAGCAATTTATTTCCCTCTATACTGGTAAGGTTTCCTAATTATAATAACAAAAAAAGCCTTTTTCTTGAGCACTCAGGGAATTTGTTTCCTGAGTTTCTTTCCTCTTTCTTTCCTCATTTTGCTAATGATAACCATCTCCATCATGGTGATTTTGGAGCTGCAGGAAATCTAGCTTTGTCTACTGAAAGATTTCTACAGAAGCCTCTCTAGGCAAGGGGAGCCAGAGAGGAAGGTCCTCTTTAAGCAGAATGGTGTCTGGGGTTTTCTTCCCTGGCAGGGAGGTACAACTGTGGAGGCTACAGTAATTAATTTAATCCAGCATTGAGAGGGAAGGAAGAATGATTGTATTGGGAAAAAGGGTTTTTTTTCAAGTATCAGATGTAAGATTTAAGCAGCAATTTCAGTGACCTTTGTGATTTCTGTTTCAAACAAAAGACAGCAACCTCATGCAAGGGTATCATTACCTTCTCCTCGCATCATCCTTTGTTCTCCTTGGGTTTAGCCTGTCACTTCCTAGGGTTTAGCTCTGTCCCTTGTTGGGACAGCAGCACCTCTCATCCGTGACTCTCAGAAGTGCTGTACTGGCAGGTGATTTTTTTTTTTGCCACTGCTTATTTCACATCTTCTCTGCTGTGCAAAGCCTTTTTTTTTTTCTTCTTATGCCCCTCTGAGTTTCTTTTCTGTGTCTTATTTATGCTTTAGTATTTCTGTTTAGTCAAACATTGTGCTTATTACTTTACCTCCCCCCTCTCTGTTTTTTGCCCATTCATGCCTTTTCTCTCATTTTTGTTCTCTTTCATACATCTTTCCCTTCTTTTTTTTTCCCCTCTGTGTCATTCTTTTTATACCATCTCTTCTTGTCTCCTTTCTGACATCTCACTTCTTTCCACTGCCTTACTCTACCTTCCTCATAACATTTTTTCTCCAAGCTGTTCCCTTGGTCATTGTCCTTTTCCTCCCTTATATTTACATATATATTATATATAGATGTGTATACATTTATCTCTACTCCATTCCACATCTTCCACTCTCCAGATGAAACAAAGAAATTACTCATGCTGATAGTCTGATCCTATTGCATCCCTTTCTCAGCATCTGAAATACGCTGCTCCTGCCCATCTTCAAATGTACATATTGGGTAGACTGAAGAATGGAGTATGTGGGAAATGTTCCTTAATTCAGAACTGTACTTAAGAAAGCATCTTGCTCTGGCTGCACTGTGAGCAGAGCAGTTGTGTTCCCACTGACAGTACCAGAGGAGGACTGTAAGCCCCTTGAGTTCAAGGACCTAATGACATTCTCTTTACATTTCTCAGTTTCAGGTCTTTTGTAATGAAAAGACTATTATTTTAGATAAGGAGCACTGCCATCTCTGAATTATCCCTTGGATCCTGAATTGATCCAAAATAAGACCTCACAAAATGTTTTTCTTTTTTTCCCCCAATGGTTTTGTTTTATACACTTGTTAAGCCACTTTTGTGCAGCTATTGGGAGAGAAATGCTTTCTCCTCATCAGAGCTAAGCTCTTCCTCTGTAAAGGGCTCTGTGTGGGGTGAGACTGGGATCTCAGCTTGTCAGCTTCCCTTTTTTCTGGAGCCACAGAGAGAGGAGAGAGCTGTGACTGCAGAATCATATGCATTGGGTGGGAGATGGAAGAATAGATGCATAATCCAAAAATGCTACATTAACCTCAGGGGATGGGGAGAAGAGTTGTTTCATAATTTTTCCCCTTGACTATCATTGACTACAAACACCATCACTGGGGATCAAGGGCAAATGTTAGATTTTGCTATTTAAATAAGAGTCTTAGTTTAAAAAAATATCATTTATTATTTAAGCTACTTTTTTTTGTAGTTGTTGTTCAAAGAACATACTACTAACTGGCTGGAATGAAAACTCCTCTATCCCACGCATTCCACCTCCACTTTTTGGCAGCTTACCTGACTCATAAAGAGAGTGGGGGGTTTTATATGCCACCTACATCAACTCAACATTTTCCTTTGTGGTGAGACTTAATCACCACCCTTGTCATATTATTTCATCGACCCTCTTGGAGTGGGAATTCTTTACCTTTCAAACCAGCCTTAAAACTTCATATAAAATAGGGTGGGGTTTTTTCTGAATTTGGTGAAAACATATAGGTGGTCCAATGCAGTGAAGTTTTCTGTGTTATTTATTAAAAAATACCCTTTACTTGAGAATCATGAGAGAGTTTCCATTTGCAGAGAACACGTCTGACACAAGATGTGTCACCTGGAGAGTTGAAATCTGGCAGCTGAAGGTAGAGGACCATCCCTCAGGTAATCACTGCAGCTGGTGTGTGCTGAGGGGGAAACTGTGGGGTTTTAGCCACAATGATCAAGGATGTAAATGGGCAAAGTTTGTCAGAGGCAATGCCCATATTAGACAGAGTCAGGAAAGATGGACATGCTTTTGGGCACATAAAATCTCTCCTTATAACCTCTTTGTGTAACCTACATGACTGTCTCTTGTGGGGAGAGAGTTCATATGTAGTGGACTGGTATTTGTCAAGCAGAAAATTCTGCACAAAAGAAGACTGAAAGGTAGTAATGAGAATAAAACACAGAGGTGGCAATGCAATAGAGAGTGTGTGCAGGAGGTAATAGAAGAAGGGGTAGGAGAACAGAACCACTCCAGGAAGGTTATTAGGAGTTACAAAGAGGACATGAGTTACCCTGGAAACCTTGAGCAGAAAAGCATGTGACATTTTTTCAGAAAAATTCTTGAAATGAGGTAGGGGAAGGGCAGAAAGGAAGGTACTGCTCTGGAGCTCAGCACTTAAAGGGAAAACTTAGTGTGAGGGGTGGCCAGGAAAAGCATTTGGTAGGAGTCTCATTGTTTTTCTGTCACAAAGGCAGGTAGAATCAAGGAATGGGAAGGAAAGGGGAAAATCAAAAGGACTAAAGTGAACCATTGGCAAATACCAGTGAAGGAAGGGAAGGGAAGCTGCTTCCATGTTCACAGAAAGGGAGAAGTCCTCTTTGGGTCCTCTGACAGACCTGGAAATAGACTGAGTAACAAGTGGGGTGCTACAAGACAGGAGACAAGGAGCATCCTGTCAGGAATGAGCTGTCTAACCATACCTAATATAAATATAGGTTATTTTCATTCTTGATGTGTTTAAGTCTTAAAATGCACTGCAGATACAGCAGCTCTGCCCTGAAGATATGGAGGCTGCAGCTGTCTTGACCTTCCTGTAATGCCCTCCTCCTTCTCACACACCAGAATTAACCCCATATTATCTCCTCTCCTGCACTATGGGTTCTCAGCCCAGCTTCAATCATCCTTCTTATCGACTGCACCTGCCTGATAACTGGAGCACAACTCAAGATGTGGACTTGACAGTCACCTGAAAAGATGTGCTTCTGGAAGCAGAGGCACTAATGAGCTCTTGGAGGCAGCGTGCTGGGAGAAGCACCAGCAGGGAGGGAGATGAGCAAAGGGTGAGCACATCATCTGAGGAAGACAGCTTGGAAGACTAGTGGACTATAGCAGTGGGGAAACTAAGGGCATGAAAACCTCAGGAGGAAAGTAGATGTGTGAGGATGGAGCCATGGATGGGTAAAAATAACGATATTGTAGGATACTATGACTCTCCACTGGCATTTTAAACCCACTGCCTTTAGAAACACTTCTGAGATTTGAAAAGTGAGCCTTACTTTTAATTGTTGTAATTGTTACTGACCATCCAGAACCACTGACATTTTGGGGCTGTCATTTTGTCCAGCAACCCCCACTTTCCTTTCTGCTGGTCTAGTGGTTGCAACCAAGTCTTCAGCATATTGCTCATTGCACCCTTGCCTGATGTAAATATTGGTGTATCCCCAATTATGCTTTGATTTCTCTGGAAGGGAGTTGGTGTTTTTTAGCTCACATCAGCATAGTGACTAGCACACTAATCTGTGTGATAATGATGCTATCACAAATTAGAGGTAAATTAAAACGCTATTCACAAGAAAATTGTACAGTGTGAAATTTGGGCATGGGCTAACCTGACCTGAAAGCCATTTTTTTTAAAGTTGCTGGAGAGCTGCCAGTTTTTCAACCCTGTGGCTGCTCAAAGTGATATGTTAGTCTCTGTACAAATACCCACATGTGAGACAGGACCAAGTAGCAGGAAACCTGCTGGGGCTTTGAACCTCCTGGCACTTGTAATGGATGTGAGAAAAAGAAGGAAGGAACAATAAATAAAAGAATAAAGGAAAGAGAAGTACAAAGTGAAGGACATCTGTGCATTTTGATAACAATTCTTCAGTAGCACAGCACCATAGAAAGACGTCTAGTGAATGTAGAGCAGTTACTTGCTATGCTGGAGCCATCTCCTAGAATTTATTTTTTTTTTATTATCAAGTTTTGTCTTTGAAATATGGAAGGAAGGGGTTTCTTCATCTTTCTCCCCTCTTCCCTTGCCCTTATCCTCCCACTTCCAAGTAAGGATGTGAGGTTTCCTCTCATCTCCAGTGTGAATTTATTCATGAACATGTTAAAACAGCTTATTGTCACTTCTTGTTTCAGAGTTAGCTTTTACCTCCAATAACTCTTGTGTCCTTAGTGCTCACCCATCTATTTTTGGAGAAACACCAGCTCACCTTTTCAGGGGAACTTTGCTGGAGCTGGCTCTCCCAGCCATGCTTCTCTTCTCGCCTTCCATCTAACAGGCTCTCCATTTTCCTGCTTCCTACAGAAGATGACCTCTAATGCTCAGAGGACTCTCTGCCTGTGGTAATGTGATCTGGTGGCAGCAGCAGAAAAAAGGTGTCAGCAGTCTTGGATCATGTTCCCAATCTGGTTATTGAATGGTGTGAGATCTGGGGAAGGACATTTAGCTTTGTTTCCCTGCAGGCTCCAGTAATAGTCACACATCTCTGTTTTACAGGAAAATTGCTTTTACCATGCCAAATTAATTATTAATACACACATTACAATATTTTCAGTATCTTGTAGCAATGAAATCAGATGCTGTGCCACTTGCTGCCCTGTAGCTTGTGGCATATCATGCAGTCCTTTTGGATATACCTGTCTGGTACCCCCACCTGCTGTGTTTACACTCCACATTCCCAGGCATCCAGGCTTTACAAACATGATAGAGCAGCTTTCATGTATTCCTGACTTTTTTAGTTGCATGCTTTCTGCTATTTTTTCTTAAATAATTCTCAGGACTTGCTGAAATGTGCGTAATGTAACTGGGAAGCAAGGATTGAAGTGAGAGACTCTCATTTAGAAGGAATGTCGGTCATGACTGATTACAGCTGCACACCTCATGCTCTTGCCTGGTGCTTTCTCCCCATGTAGGGGGAGCGTTGGTGGTGAAAATGCCCAGGTCTATTGAGCATAAATGCATTAGACCCATGTACATCCCATGAAGGTTGGTTAAAGGTTTTTCTGGATTTACTTCATCCATGTCATTGAGAATATGTGATAACACCTACATTGTGATGTATCAATCACATCATTCTTAAAAGCCTTAATGACCTTCGTCTGATCTTCAGCCTAATTTAGGCACATAGCTTTCCACTTCAGCATGGGTTTATGTCCACATGTATTATTCCCAGTCAGTGTGGTTTACGCATTTTGGGGTACAATCAGCTTTTGTTTCTTTTTGCTACATGAATTATCTGTGGCACTGGAAAAGGTCACAGAAACCTGCTAAAACCTGGGTATGGGGTGTGTAGGAGGAAGAGGTGCCACACATGTCTGCATTGGTTCCCACATACCTCCTACCTTAACTTGAAACAGCTCTCATCTCCTGGGAAGGCTTCTTCTCCCTCTCCCACCCACTCTCCCCTTACGGCCTGCAGGTGCTGGGCTGTAGCTTCTCTGCTATTTTTGGCTGAATGGCTGAATGAGCACATTTTTAATGGATGCCTATTTCAGCACTGATGAAAATAGTCTAGAATTTTGATAACTCTCCATTACTCCATAAAATGCATAAAAATAGGTTTTTTTTAAAATGTGGTAGCAGTTCTTTAGGCTTATTATCATTACTAGTTTAGAGACCATGGCTCCATTGTAGGAGTTATTTAGATATAGCAGACTTAAGGAGTTTTTGCTCTTCTGCTTTTCCAGATAAATTGAAATGATGTGGTTAAAGATCAAGTGATTTTTATTTTTGATACAGCATAGAGCAATTTATTTTGAATCTGCACTTTTTATTTTCAATAGCATAGGGTGCCATGGAAGAAGTAAAGCACCTTTCTTCCATTAGTATTACAGACCCCAGTCACCTATGATTTTTGTTCTCACATCCATCTCCAATAGCTTGTATTTTACAAACCACCAAAAAGATACATAGAGCTTGTGATGCTTCTGAGCAGCTGTGGTGTCTTGCTCCTTCTGCCCAGCAGGATTGTTCCCATTTGGAGATCAGCTGCCCTTCCATGGTTAGGAGGCTCTGACCTCTCCCTACCTCCAGAGCAATTTTGCTGAGTCAGTCTAAGGATGGGAGCTAAAAACCCCACACCTGGACACAGGGTTGCTGCTGACAGGTTGACCCCCAGTGGGTCCAGTTGAGTTGAAGTGGGATGTGAAGGGAACAGAAGGCTGTTGCTTGAAGGAAGGATTCGTGCCAAAAGCAGAAAACCCTGAGGGTTCTAAAACTTGGAGAGGAAGCTCATGCTGAAGTTTATGTTGTGTGAGGTTTTGACTTATTGATAAAACCCCAGGAAGGAAGTGAGCCTGGTTGTGTTGGACTGAAGGCTTTCTGAGGATAGCTGTGATAATACAGATTCACAGAATATTCTCAGTTGGAAGGGACCCACAAGGATCATCAAATCCAACTCCTACAAGTTTCTCTGAAACCCTGGCACTCTGTGGGAAAGCTGCCTGGAGTGTAATGGTAGCAGATGCTGGTACTGGGTGTACTCTCGTAAACATTTAACAGGTATTGATCCATAGAAAACATCATTTCTCCTTCTGGTATTTATTAGATACTGTTGCTCAAGCATGTAGATCAGAGACATCCCAAAGCAAGTAGATAATGAGTGCCCTTATAAAGAGCAGATAATAAAGCTTTTTTAAGTACTCACTTATTAACAGTAACAAAACCTTGATAAAATATGAAGTCTGATTTTTATAAAGTACTGAGCCTTTTGGATTCCAGTGGAAATCAATGCCAGCTAAGCATCAGTGTTGGTGGTAAGCAACTCTAAACATTGTATTTGTGGTTTCAGATTTGGGTTAAATCCCCATTGACTTCAGGCACTTTTAATCAGCCTAAGGACTGCAGTATTTAACCTCCTGACAGTCATTCTTGCAACATTGTCTCTCTGTTGCTCTGCTTGATGCATGGGTAAGATTTTACTTTCTTTAAAAATTCAGTGTATCTTCTCTGCAGAGAGTTCTGATCTAGAGTCCTGTTCTTTACTTTGTAGGTAAAACTACATAATCTCTGATTGATACCCCCACAGCCCTGAGAAGTACTTGCAACTTGGGCAGAAGTAGCAGGAGTTACAGCTGTTACTGGTGATTACAAATGTGCTTCCTAAAAATCATAAATGGAAATTATAGAAAAGAACAGAAGAGATTACTGCAGGGAGTATTCTATATTGAACTCCCAGGCAGTGGGTTAACACAAGCAAGATAGGCAAAGAGCTTGGACACCAGTGTATCACAGTGCTCTGTTCTACTTGTACTTCCAAAGAAGTCTAAAGATCTAGTTGAACATCGTGTGTCTGTGTCAGGGACTGAGTTTGTAGCATTTCTTTCTATGTAAAGGAGTAGGGGACATCTTCAGTTTTAACCTATATTCATAGTTCTCTGTTCTCTAGAAAACTGTGTATGTGTATCCAAGTTTGAAAGGTAGCCATTTAAATGATAACTTTACAGGAGCAATGATATAAAGTGCAGCAGAGCATATGAAAGTGGGGATGGGGTCTTACTATTGGTACTGGATTACCTGGGATCCCTAAACTGTTCTCTGCACCCCTCCATCATTGGAAGAAATCATTTCAGATTAGTTTACCTTATTCTAGGAAATTCTCCTCCTCTTTCCTTCAAAGCAAATATTACCTCATCATCACATGCTAGACAACATACCAAGAGAAAAATTCTTTCCAGACCAAAATATGACAATCAGTTTTTGCACATGCGGCAACATCACCAGTGTCTCATGGTGACTCATCATGCTTCTGATCTGCTTTATACCTAAGGCACAGCTTGCTACCAAATAATCACAAAATATTGTTTGTTTTGTCAACTATTACTAGATAATGACACCTGACAGATGAACAAATTCTTGTTTAATAGTAGATGGCCATACATTAAAAGGAAGGGGATTTGCAGTTTTTCAGAAATTCTCTTTTCCAATAACAGTCATTTGTTGACATCTGGTATTTTGTAAACTATGTTTAGCAGATCTTACAAGCATTTCAGAGCAGGTGAACTCATTAGAAAGCATATTCCTTTTGGTGGAAACATTCCCTAATTTGTTTCCCTTTGTGTTTCAGAGAAAATAAAAAGCAGCAGCAAATTTCACTTTACATTTTTTGGCATGTAGGAATAAAGCCAAGTGTTCTTTCTTTTTTACAGTAGGAGAAAATGAGGAAAGGGAAAATAATTGGACAGAATTAATAGGACATTCCTATTGAGGGCCAGAATAAACAGCAGGTGCCCATTGGCTCTCATTTGGTCCAGCAAGGATAAAAGTAGAACAACAGAAGACTACCAAATATCAGATGTACAAAAGATGAGAGCATGAGTTTTTCCTACAAATGTTTAATTTTTCACCAAACCCTCCTAAGAACAAAATGCTGATTCTAGAGATGTAACTTTTATGGTTGACTAGGAAATTACAGCAAGAGAACAACCCAGTGGGCATGGTGATTTACAGTGGATGCCCCAGAGCTCATCACA
Source organism: Atrichornis clamosus (assembly GCA_013400975.1). NCBI lineage: Eukaryota > Metazoa > Chordata > Aves > Passeriformes > Menuridae > Atrichornis > Atrichornis clamosus. The sequence continues at coordinate 33,575 of WBMZ01013542.1, read as the reverse complement.
GCAAGGACAGCTTTCAAAAGAAAAAAGAAAGTTAAAAAAAAAATCCAAGTGCTATTTCCACCCCTGCATGAGGAGAGGTCCAAAAATCCAGCTCATAATCCATGCGTGGTCACCCGTGCACACCGCTGGCACCAGCTTGGCACTGGTCCTACAGACTCAGCAGCAAGGCCAAAAATGAACAAAAATGCTGCAGGAGCTTCCCTGCCTGTGTCTCTTCATTGATATGTCAAGCCTGGGGAAAACAGAGACAGCATCAGGCTCCACGTGGGATTTCTCAGCAGGGCTCCTCTCCCATTTCAGATCTGAGAGACTGTGGTGATTTGTATCTTTGAATATGTTTTTCTGTTCATTTTCCTTTTAATGATGCTGAAGAAAGGAGTGTCAACACAAAGGAAGATGTATCTGTCACTCCACACCGCTCTGGTTTCTGGCAGCAGTCAGGCTGCTGCTTGGAACTGACTGGAAAAATTACTGTGGTTGGTTTTGTTGTTGGTTTTCTGAGGAAGGAAAAAAATGCCAGCACTGATAACTCATTTAACTCAGAGAGTACAAAGCCATAAAGAAAAAATGTTCCCAGAGATTTTACTCAAAAACCTGAAACTTTCCAAATATCACCATGCTGCTTCAAAGTGCCTTCTCCTGTGTGGCCATACCCTGTGTCCCAGGGACCTCAGTGGCTTGGACCTGGAGATGAACACCATCTCTTCTTGGGGGTCCTTGTGGGAATCTCTGACTGCAGTATCCCACGGGAAATGTCAATCAAGAAGCGCATAAAGCATGTCCTACTCAGCTTCAGGCTCCAAAAGTCACAGAATGGATGAGGCTGGAGGTGCCTCTGGCAAACATCTAGTCCAGTCCATGCTCAGAGTGGGGTTGGCCATTGCTCAGAGCCACATCCAGGTAGATTTTGAGTATCTCCAAGGACAGAGATCTTGCAACCTCTCTGAGCAATCTGTGCCCATGCTTGCTCAACCTTACAGCAGAGAAATCAATCATGCTGGCAAACACTTCTGAAACAAAATCTCATAATTCTTAACCTCCTCAGTGTCTCTCTCCAACTCTCTCTCTCTTTTTTTTTCCCTTAAGGAAAACAAAGAAATGCAACTTCTTTCTTAAAAACAAGCCATTCTTTTAAAGGCCACGTAATGTTTCCTTCAACAAATTCTCCATGTGGACACTTTGTGAATAATCCCACTACTTCTGCCTTTATACCAGAGCAGCACCTGCTGTGGCTTGCGTTGCGCTGTTGACAGAAGCGTTGGTGATACGGTTGACCATTATTAACATTATTTATTTAGCACCTGGCAATGCACTTGGGCTGTTCGTGCTAGGCACTGCCCAAACAAACCACAAGGAATGCAACCTGTTCTCCAGGAAGGTGTGTTTTACCTGTTAAACAGTCAGCTGCAAAGAAATGGGTGGAGAGAAGAACAAGTTTTTGTGCTAATCTCTGAACTTCGGCATTATTGCTTCCCACATTGCAGCCATATGTGGCAGAAGAGCAACATCCAGGCTGTGCGACCCAAGGGTATTAATTGGTCAAAGGGATGGAGATGTCCTGTAGGTGTGGCTTTTTCTGAAGCCGTATGAAATCACTCTGGTGCTATTGGGCTCTCTATTCATTTTTTAAAAGCTGCAGTACAAGTGCACTTAAGAATTAATACATATTTTAGAAGGACATACTTTCAAAAAGCTTCAGATATTTGCATATTTCAGTTGTGTTTTTAAGTCAGGAAATGATCTCAAAAGAAAAAGAAGCAAGTTATTTCTTCTCTTGAAAAAAATCATTTTCCACTGAAAAGACATAGTTTTGAGTCTACAAAGAGAGTGATAGGTGATTTCCCAATACTGCTTCCCAAACAGAGGAAAAATGGAAGAGAAGTGGTGTTTAAGAGGGCAGATGTCAGTTTTGAAGGGTGTCAAGAACTTTTATAGCAGTCCAGCTCTTGCCCTTCCAAATGCTGCCACTGAGAAGAATGCCTGGGAAAATTAAGAAAGTGCATGAGGTGGCAGTCAAAAACTTAGCACATGAAAATCATGTCTTTGAAGAGGAAACTGCTTTGCCAGTCCAGAAACTCATCACTAAGGACACTGGTGTGGACTTTGGCTTCTAGACAGGAGAGCGTTTTGGAGGGCTGTGGTGGAGACCTTGCTTCTCTGCTCCGGCATCCCAACCAATGCCCACCTGACTCCCTAGCATCCTGAGCAATGCCAACCCGCCCTTACAGCTGGGCTTAGCCCCACTTGAAATGCTTGGCGTTGCCCCTTGCCCAGAACCTGCCAGACCATGTGGCTCCCGAGCCCAGCCCTGATGCCTCATCGGGCAGAGCAGCCGGCAGTGGCCCCGGTGCTCGCTGCAGGCAGGAGGCAGCATCTCGCATGCTCATTTGGAGACATGGGGGTTTCTTGCATGATTTGGAGATGTGTGCACGTAAATCCAACCTCAGTAGCAAAGATGTGCACGGGGAGCAACCAGGAACTTTGTATAGGCTTGGTTGCAACAGTGCTGCTGCATCTGGCTTTGATTGCAGATGCAGGCAGCCGTGGAGGAAACAGACATCTCACTCTTCGCCAAGGAGGGGGGACAGGGCTGAGCATGCAGCCATTGCTTTGGCACAGGCACCATTTAGGTCCGTCTCTGATGCTCTGAGTGTGCAGACCATATGTTACATCTCAGCTTTCTCTCTCCTGTTTACTTCTGTCCATTTTCCCATGAGCCATCGGCCCTGTAGCTCTTTTTTCTCTACTAGTCTCTCCTGGCCAGCAGACTGTAATTCCTAGGTCATCTTCAAAGGAAATGCAGAGCAATGAAACCCAAGCCCTGGCGTGATGCTAGGAGCTTATCCTCCAGCAAAGCCTGGAGGAGCCTTGTCTTTCAAGGTAGCATTCAAAATGTCCTATGAAACACAAAACCATTTACCAAGTTGCAACACAGTTTTTCCCTTGATCCATGTAGTAAAGCACATGTAAATTTGTAGTGTAGGAGAGGCACATGGTTTTTTGATGGGTTTACATACTGTCTTTTCGTTGCTGCACTTCTGAGTGAGAGCAGTCAGCTGCAGGTCATGACTCTGCAGGTTGTGACCTCATGAATTAGAACTCGGAGGGAGGATTGGGCATCTTTGGTGTAAACTGTGTAGTAAAGAGTTGCTCTCTCAAAAGCAAAAGGAATCAAATAGCAGGAAACAATTATTTCCATCAACATGTAGCCCAAAAGCACTTTGCTTTTTGACTCTAATTCACATTTTTGTTTCTCTGTCAGATGATTCCTGACACCTCCTCTAAGCTTTTCTACTTTGATATTTTTTGCTAGCTAATGCGAATACTTAGATATTCCTGTAGCTTGGCTAGCTAGCTTAAAACTGTATTAGTTTCATATTTCACTGGAAAACATGGTGTCAAACAATAGCCACAGAAATGCAAGAACCCTCAAAATAAATTTCTATCTACATGCAAATAAAAAAGGGTCTATTTGAGATTGTAATAAGCACATAAAATCATTTTGACCAGTCTCATAAAAGTGGCTTCAGTGATACCTTGCAACAATCTTGGACCTATTCTAGCAAGATTTAATTTAATCCATGCTGTAGTTAGTGTTTTCTTTGGAACTGCACTTGTTCTTCTCAGAAAGATATTCAGGCTCCATCACACATTTGCTAAGTAGATGCCAACAAGGCCCATGTTCAGCAGTGTTGACAAGGCTGGTGTTAAAGGTTTTTAAACAGAAAACAACAAAAAGCCAAATACAAACCAGAGAATTTCTTGCTGGCAGTTCAAAAATGCCTGCATAGGGTCATGGGGTATTTGTCTCAGATTCAGAGCTGTTTTTTGTCTCCGACTCAGACTCTCTCATCTTGCAGTACAATTTTTCTGTAGAAGATCAAAAAAGAATTAGATTTTTTTGATGTTCTCTCCAAGCAGCTCCAAGGCCCAGCGAGAGAACTCTCAAGATGCCAGAGCCAGCGAAGTCAACTTCAGCCCCCAAAAAGGGCTCCAAGAAAGCCGTGACAAAGACCCAGAAGAAGGGCGATAAGAAGCGGCACAAAAGCAGGAAAGAGAGCTACTCCATCTATGTCTACAAGGTGCTGAAGCAGGTCCATCCTGACACCGGCATCTCCTCCAAGGCCATGGGCATCATGAACTCCTTCGTCAATGACATCTTTGAGCGCATTGCTGGAGAAGCCTCCCGCCTGGCCCATTACAACAAGCGTTCCACCATCACCTCCCGGGAGATTCAGACAGCCGTGCGCCTGCTGCTCCCAGGAGAGCTGGCCAAGCACGCTGTCTCAGAGGGCACCAAGGCTGTCACCAAGTACACGAGCTCCAAGTAGCCAGACATCACCTCTGCAGTGGGACCGTCGAGCACCGGGCCCTCCACGCAAGCACAGGTAGGCAGCCATGGTCTGGATGAACGTCACAGCTATTATCCACAGCAATTTTCAGCCTTGGGATGGGCAGGACAAGCTGCCTAGAGGAAGAGGAGATGGTGATTTGGATGTCAGCTGATTTTCATGATCTATTCAGGATGTGGAAAGGATTTGTCGAGGCTGGTAGTGGAGGCCCCTGCTTTCACATCTCATTCAAAGAACTTACCAACCATAGTATATCCAGTCTCCCCTGTGCTTGGCAAACATTCATGTTTGGCACTGGCAGGGGGAACTGGCAGTGGCAACACAGAGACACCATCCCTGCAGTCTTCCTGTTTTACTGCTGCCTCACAGTCATCTGATACCAGAGCTGAGGAGTCAGCGCTGCATCCTCTTTCTCATAGCCTGGATCCCTCCTGGTGCGCAGTGGCTCAGCCCACCCTGTGCTGGCAGAGGTGGCATCAACAGCTACCAGGCACATATTGATTCAACAGCTATCTCTGCTTGACAGCCTGTTATAAAGAGCAAGCCTGGCAGGCAGGCAGATGCCCAAGTTGATACCAAGTGCTAATCCTCCTCCTTGCTCCTGATGGATGAGCCATGGAGCAGGCTGAGGGTGCTGGCACTGGAGCTGCCCACTGCCTCCCACCTTGTGCTAAGGTGGAGGGATGGACAAGGTGGGATGTTGGGACTGGGTCACTACCTTTCCTGGCTGCTGCTTTGCCTGCTTTTGGACTTGCTTTGGTGTGCAAGATGTTGCTAATTCTGCTGCTTTCAGAGACTTTTCCTGCCTTGACGCTGCCTGGGTGCTCCCTTCCACCATGAGCAGGGGCAAGATGGGGTGGTGCCCATGGGGGTCCCCTCTCCTGCAAGCACTAGGGTGGTGCAGGACAAACAGCACAGAGGTGTTGGGCAGGGACTGAGGATTTGGGAAGGCATCTGGTGTGGGAGCAGAGGTGGTTAATGCATTTGTGGGGGGAAGAAAGCCAGCTCCTCACAGAGATCACTGTGGGCAGCTCACCCAGCCCTGCCTTTCCTAATTTATTCAGCAGTTAGAAAGCAAAAGCAGAAACTGAGACTGAGTGGATATATAGGGACACTTGCCTGCATCCTAGATGTTTTAAAGACTAAGTAATTTTAAACAACTTCAGATACTCCCCACATCTTTTCAAAGTCCACAGTAAGGTGACCAATAATAAAACCCTGATAAAGCCATAGAGATTAGTGGAGAAATGTCTTGATTATAGGTTTACCTTGCCCAGACTGGTGGATAGCAGAAGAGCCTGTGTAGAACTGGTGTGAAGTTGAAGCTTCCTACTCAAAACACAAAATTAGCCAACATTAAAAAAAAATTGAAGTCTCTGGTAGGCAGTAACACTCAGATAAAAAATATTCATGTCTAAAATAACAACAGCTTTCTGCAATTTATTCTGTAAATAAAAGGAGCAGCAAAGAAATAGGATCCAGAACTACGTGCAGATCCTCCCTAAACTTCAAGACCTTGTTTTTAATTGAAAGGTAAATTCATATCCAAAAATAGCAGCCTTTTAGTACATCTCTAACTTTCCCCTGCATTTATCCCTATCCTGTTTCTTTACACTTTGAGAGTGATTGGGACCTTTGACAAATTTATATTGCTTTTGGATCTGTAGGACTCTGCAGCCCCAGAAGATTCCATTATTTCTTGGTTTTATAACAGCATTGCAGTCATTTTCCAATTGGTCTGAGGACAGGACTGCATAGCCCTGCTCAGAAACCTGAGAGCAGCCTGTGGTCTCATGTGGTCTCTGTACGAGAGTGAATGTCCACTTGTTTATGGGCTGCTCCACACCCCTGCTTTGGGTATGAACACCCCACATTTGAAAAGGGGCTTTCATCCCACACTCTGCTCAGTGATGCCACACAGCTGTATTTCACAGCCTAGTGCCAGCAAAAGTCTCTGGAGATATCCCTCAGAAAGCTCCCCGGGTGCCAGCATCCACAAGGAGCAGCTCCCAGCAGCAGCATCTGTATTCAGTAGTGCTGGACTGTTTGGCCAGGACACTTTGCAGGTGACAGCTTAGTACTTCCTTTTGTTTTCCAATCAAATAGTCAAAATCAGATACCAAAGATTAACATGTACCTGCAGCAGGCCTAGAGCCACCATCCTTGACCTCCCCTCCACCAAAAACCCAGGCAGTGGATGATGATGCATAAGTATTGGGAGTGAAGGGATGGATGGCAGTGCTGGAGCTTTCTTCCTCTGTTCCTATGAGCTGCAGGTTAGAATTCATCCCCTTGGTGAGTCCTCTTGAAGGCAGGAGTTCAGAGTGGAATAAACCCACTCCAGTCCGAGCAGTGCGTGTGAGCCAGGACACACATCTCCCAGGATTACCTGGTACAGCCTTTAAACTCCTGCTCTTTCGAGCAGAGAAGAGTCCCACTTTAGTCTCCACAGGCTGCAAGAAATCAGGAAAATAAAGTGAGGTGTTGGCCCTCCAGGGTCTCCTGGGCAACTCAGGGAGCCAGGAAGAAGGCTGGGCACTCAGACGAGAGCTGCTCACCCCATACTCGTGCTCACAGTACTGGTCCCATTTTCTTATGCCATTGTTGCCACTCCCCATTTTTGGAGCTTGTTTCAGAGAGAGGAGAACCAGTGACCTAAGGCTACAAAAGCACTTGAAAGCTTAAAGAAGATTTCTATATTGTCTAAAGCCAAGTGACTGAGACTGATCATGCCCTTCCACTTACAGTTTAGGTTGTCCTATCGTGCATCATTTGCTCTTCACTGCCCCCTTGTATTTTTTTTTCACTCGCTCCTGACAATGTGAAGTACAGGATTGAGGAACTGACCAGTGTTAAAGCAAACCTCTTTTTTTCCTTTCTTTCAAGCTTTTTCAAGCCAGTTCCAGGGGCTGCTCCATTTTGTCACTGTTATACAGACACCTGTGCCAGCAAAGGGAAGGGATGACCCAGGAAAGGCAAGGCTGGCATAAGCTAGGACTGACAGCTGGGAAATGAATGGCCCTAGTGTCAAGGAAAAAGGGTGGAAATTGAGTCCTGCAGTGGTCCCATTTGCAGCAAAGATGTGGCTTTTAAATGTGCTACTGTGGGTGTTATCCGTGCAGTGTCCCACAAGCAGTTTCTCTAACAGTCCTGATGCTGAAAGTCAGACACATCCTGTTTCTGCAGATCCCAGAACTTATCAGATGTTTCACAAGGGAAAGGGAGCAGGTTGGGAAGGGGACTCTGCTCCCATACAGCCACCCAGCTGAAGCAGTTGGAGGCTCCTTGTTCAGCAGACAAACCTACAAGACCCTTCCCACAGCTGCCTACTGCTGTACAGGAGCACATTCATAGCAGTTTAATGGGAATTATTTTCAATGTGATGAGCTTGGACTGAGCCTTAGTATTAGAGGCAAGAGAAGGTGGTCTAAAAGTTCAAGGATCAATTGTCCACTAAGTAATCTGAGGTGTGACATACTTCACAGTTCCCTGGTAAGGAGATTTGCTGCAGTAGTTGGGTTCTGCACTACAGGCAGGATCTGTGCTTTTAAAAAAATATGCCTTTCCAGCTCTGGAATTGATAAAACATTTTAAAATTGAAGATAATATACCAAGCCCCACTGTCCCTACCTGATTCCTACTGTAGGCAGAAGCATCTCTGGGCCATTCCTGTGTTTTGCCAGTTAAGAAAAGTAAATCAACTACAGATTGAAAGTTGGAAAGCAAGACGAAAAAGGTAATATAGCCTTGATAGGAACCTCTTATTAACCCCAAGGACATGACTGCACCGAGTTATTTGTTTTCATGTACAATTTAAGAGGTAAAACAAGTTGCTATAGATCTACTTCTGATTTTCCACCCTAATTCCGTAGATGGGCTTAAAGTCCATCTGCCTTTCACAGCAGAGCTCAACCTATAGAGGAACTGAGTGAACACCTGCATGGATGTGTGCTCCTGCTCAGGACAGACAGGTTTTTAGTCAAGCATGGGCAAAACGAGTAAAAAGTGTGTAGGAAGAGTCCTGCTGGACACCGCTGTGTGTCCCACAGAGAGACACTTAGGAGCCCTGCCCAGCAGAACTGTGTGGCCTGTGCACCCTTCTGCTCTGGTGACAGGCAGCCATGTGGGTAGCCCCAAGTCCTGCCACCCCTGGAGTGGAGCTTGGCATGGCCTCTGCACAGCCCTGAGCATTTGTCCCATCGTAGCATTTCCTGATGGTTTACATCCAGATCAAATTGTTTACAAGGAAAGGAAGAATGTGAACTAAATTATAAAAATAACTTACTGACAGAATTTGGTGAGTTTCCTGGGACCAGCACCCAGGGAGCAATCTCTCATGCTTACTCCATGCATGGTATCTTGTGGGCTTGTAACCACAGAGTTTTTCTGATCATAAAGTGTTACATCAAGTATGATTCTTATTATATTGCAGCTGGTTTTTGACCTATCTTAGTGCTAATTACCTGCTTTCTGTTAAATGTATAAATAAAATGTAATTGCCAACCTGTTGGAAGTCAATGGGACCCAGCTGTCAGGGTGTCTTTGCTTCTGTCTTATCACCGGGGTTCCCCAAGCCCTGCACTTCTCCTTCTCCATGATATTTCCTCCAGACCCAGGGTGACAGCAGCCACCCTTCCCGTAGAGATGGAGCACAGCTGGTCCTGACAGAGGTTCAGTCGAACAGCAGAGGAGCCTGGCACTGGAGGGGTGTCACAGACTGCCACTGTGAGTCCTCATGGGGTGTCACTCACCCCAAACATGAGTGCTACATAACCATCTTTTTTTCTCAAGCCCTTCCAGTGAGCTTGTCCCAGGCAGAGCTGAGCCTGCAACCTGTCCTTGCCACACTCCTGCTTGGGGTGTGCTCTGCCTGGCACCCATTTTTTACAAGTGGGAACTATTCTGACTTGCACAGACTGAACAATGTGAGATTTTGTGGCTGAAGTGTTTTATGCACATTCAGAATTTCTGTTCATCTGAATTAACAATTGCTAACACTGGAAACATCATTTCTTGGACTATGAGAAGTTTATAGGCAACAAACACGGAATGAGGTGTAGCATCTGAAAAACACAAAAAAAATGATCTTACCCTTTAAAGAATGGTTGGTAAATACAGTCCAGTGAAACACTCACCTGCTGGACATCAGCATCATAGTGGACTCACTGGATTGGGAAATGCATGTGCCATACTGGACACTGCTGGTGGAACAAGGTAAGACTTCATATATGGCATAAAAAACAAATCAGAGATAAAAATGTTTCTAGTGTCTCTAAAGAAAGACTCACAATCTTAACATAATTAGGAAAATCAGTGTTTGGAGAAAAAAACCCCTTACAGCTAACTCATCTGAAGTATTTATTTACAAATAAATAAGTTATGCTACTTGTACTGATTTCCACTTTGATTCTCCTTTCCAGAGATACCCGCACAATGCACATTCAAAACAGAGCTGACATCTGGGTCTCATGAAGACCCAAACAAAGTTATAAAAAGTAGAGCATAATTTATGGTCATGCTTCTCCAGGATGTTGGGAAATAACTAATTTTTTTTTTTTTTGGTTACTCGGTTATTATTTAGTTATTACTGACTGGTTATTCAAAGACCATTACTTGGACTCAGGTGCCACATGACTATGGCTGTTAGCAGAACCAGACAGAAGAACTCAGGAGGATCATTAGAAATTATGAGATAACGAGGTTTAAATTAAGAGGAACAGCCCTTCATGCAGCAAGCAGTCCACCTGCTTGAGCCTTTGCCAATGGATATTGGAGGTGCTAGAATTGGTTCAAGGGAAAACTACTGGGAGAGAAATCCTTTAAGACTTGCTAAACACATATAAACTATGCTGAAAAATATTATAGGCTGAGAGAATATGGAGAGGAAGTTACTGTATATGTCTGTCCTGTTCCTACAGTCTTTCTTGCCTGTTCTGTCATGGCCACTGCTGGAAACAAGATTTTGGGTTGAATGCACCAAAGAGCTGGTCTGGATTGTCTGCATATACTAATGTAAAGTCTGCCTTGGACTACTCATGAGCTGTAAAGAGTTTCAGGCAGTTTTCTTAGGCCTCTGGAGCTTAGAACCAAGCATGAAAGAAAATTTTTAACCTCACTTTTCTATGTGGCTCCTGCACTTGCATTGATGGTTATGTGGATTCGGTTACCCTGGCTTACATGAAAGATGGGAGAGATGTTTTGTTTCTAAAATAGTTAGGGTTAATAAACACAGATGGTGTGAGAATGGGGAATGGAGCTTCTGCTTTCTCATATAATGGAAAGCTGTTCTCAAAAACATTTCTCATTTTATCCCTTGAAGTAGCTGGTTTTAAAAAAAATATACACAATTTCCTGCCTTTTAATGTACATAATGCTAATTCACACCCTCCAAAAAAAATCTCTTACAGAAATTAATACAGAAAAAAATTCTTACAGATTTAACTGTCTCCTAACAACAGAGGAATATTCTAATAGTAATAGAAATGGGTAGGAAGGGGAAGGAATGGCAATGGGTGGGTGTGAGGCACCAGAAGGGACCGAAGGCAGGAGACTATAAATGAATGCTGTAAGAGTGACAGATGCTGGTGGGAACTCGCTGAGAAGCTCACCAAGATGCCAGCACACACAGCGTGTGCTGCTGCTCAGGACACAGGAAGTGAAGGGCAGGGAGTGAATCCTGGTAACTCCCAGGGGTGGAGCAGGATGGACAGTGTACTTGTTACCAGAAAAGGTACAAAAGGCACATCCAGAGCCAGCACAGGAAATTTGATGCAGACATGGTGGCACCACTCCTCATGCTCAAAGTCCTTGCAAAGATGGATACACGTATCCTGTGTGTGCCTGCTGGTCAGACTGCTTGGATACGTCCATCACCTGAGTGTGTGGGGATGAGAATATGAGCGCGATTGAGGCTAGTAAGTGCTTCTTTAAAATAAATTCACCTGCCAGTAAGGAGACAAAGTCACCCTCCTGTAGGGATCTGTGTTGAGTTTGCTACACTGTGACTGCTCGTCAATCATTTGTGTATATCCAGCCTTGGGGCAGGAAGACTATCTCATCTCCCAGGCACCACTCCCATTTATGGCCCATTGAACCTCCTCCTAAGCAGGTGTGAAGAGCATCCGTTATACAAAGTACATCCATATTTGCCATGACTCAGAAAAATGTCCAGCACAACTCTTCAAATAAACCAGGAGATGTTTCTGACCTAACATGTCCCACGGGCTCGACACATTCTGGGGAATACAGGCCTGCCTCTGAAAAACATAGCTCCGGACGGGAAAGCCACAAATGCTGTTGATATAAGCACCTAGTCTCCCGTCTTTGCCTGAGACAGTCTGGAAAAAACAACAAAGCAGGGAACATAAGTGCACCACACTGAATTTCACTAAAGTGAATGAAATGTGAGGGTATTGAAACTTACCTTTACTTTCTGGAGGCTTTTGGTTTCTTTGGGGTGCTTCAGTATTCAAGGGATCCCAGGAAGCCTGGTCTTGCAGGCACTGATGGAAACAGGCTATTGAACTGCTCCATCCCAATAAAACCTGCCCTTGCACAAAGCTTTCTGAGGCATGACTAAATTCTAGTGAAGGGGGAAGCCTCCAACAGCGAGGGTTGCCTGAGCGTGTTGAGAGGAAGATGGTTGCTTTGTTGGGAGGTTACTTTCTTGGGATGAACATTTATTTCACAGTTAATTTCTCCTGTCATCAAGATAATAAAAAGTCACATCTGAGTATTGACTTCAGAGATGCAGCATCCTCCCCTCTCTTCCACAAACACCCTGCAATGCTACATCCACATGAACTCACACTAGGTCCATACTGCTCCGATACTGAGTTGCACTCTGGCCCAGGTCTAGAGCCAAATAACTGCAGCTTAAAGGGGAAAACACCACGGTAGATCTAAAGAAGAAAATTTGAATTCATCCCTCACTGCTTTTTGCAGCTTGTTTTATAGTGAAAGGACTGAGACACCTCACACCGCATCTGATCTTGGCTAACAAAAGCTGTTTCGGTGGGGTCCACTAGCAGCCACTGACCACTCAGTAGGAGAGAGCCACAGCTCCTTTTAGACCGGATGATTCAGCACAAAGAAGCCTTTATAGCTCGGCAGCCGGCATCTCGCACCTCTTCTCATCACGCCTCTTCTCAGGTTTCAAATACAAGGGGACAAAGTTCTTACAAACCCCTGATTCTGTCATTCCCTGAGCATATGCCTGAAATGCTCTTTCTGGCATGTAAGTGTCCTTAAGTGGAAAAGATGGAGCTCTTAGGAATCCCGGGACATTGCATGCACCCTCTGTCTTTCAGAGGCAGCATCTTCCCCAGCATAAGGTAATAAGGTGATCACCTCTTGTGACAGCCTGTGCTTGCAGGGCAGGACACTGAGCACCCCGAAGAGCAGCAGCAGAGAGCTCAGTGCAAGCAGCTGCGTGCACGAAGGGTGAGCAGGAGGTGCTCCGTGCCAAAGTGGGGTATCACAGCAACGAAGAGCTCAGCCATATTTTAAAGGGATTAGAAGTGCATAGATGGCAAGGAGAATTTTCATAACAAAAGACTAAATAGATGCAAGTTTGCAAGCAACAGTAACTCTCTGCTTTATGGGAAAGTTACACTAGACACAAAGGAACAGCAGGAAGAAGTCTTATCCCACCCTGCCAGCTGCTGTGGTGCTTGCAGCATCCTCAGAAACAGCCCATACCTGCTGGTCCAGGCAAAGAGCCTTCCCTAGGTAATGGTAGAACAGAAATTCGTGCCCTAACTGCCCTATTCACAAGAATGAATAGTCAGTTCAGACTGTTCAGAAAGGAATACTCAAATTTTGGAAGTTTTTTGTCTTTTTTTTTTTTCCTTTCCACTTTGTCTTGTTTTGTTTATAATTTACCATTTGGATCAAATTCTTCATGTTTTCTTCAGGGCTTAACCTGGCTGTGGATAACTTTGACACCCAGCTACACACCTGTCAAGGCCTAAGCAGGCAACAGCTCAGAAAGTGACCTGGAAAAATGTGAAGGCAACTTAAATACCAGCAGTTTTTCTTCTGGGCACAAAGATGCCAAATCATCTGTGCCTACACAGGGCTGAACAACTTTCTGCTGATACTTAAGCCTGGTCTTCCAGTTTATCTCTATCAAGTTGTCTTAGGAAATGCAAGAGCACGGAGCCACTGCTTGCTCACTTAATGCTGTAGCTCAGGGAAATAAAAAAAGCACCCTGATTGCTCGCTTTCATCTGTTTGGATGGGTAGGAAACAAGACCCTTATCTGTTAGGAGAAGCAGAGGAAATGCTGGCTGCAGCCAGCTGCTTCCCAGCACGTGACCCCTGCCATTATTCCTGTTCCTAACCTGGGGTGTGCCTTTCTACCCCTGCTGCTGAGGCTGGGCTGCTATTTGGAAAAAAAATAAATCAGAGAAAATATGTGAAGGAAGAAGCAAGCATTTCTGAAGCAAAGCATAAGAGATCAGTACCCTAGAAACTGTTTTTGTAACTTAAATGATTAATGAGAAAATGTGTGTAACTCAGAGCAGGAATCCATTCCCCAGTGAGTGCCATCTCCTCCAGGCTCCTCACCAAGTGCACTTTGGCTTTCTAATACTTTTGGGCAAGAGATCACTTTAGGAGGCAGCCAAGAGTGAGGACTCCTTGGAAATTAGACACAGCAGTACTATTATTTAAATCTCCCACCCATCCCACAGCTAAGTGCCTGCACATGGGTGAAAATCCAACCTCTGCTTCTCATTCTAGTTTCAAACCAGGAGCATTAGCTGGGTCTGACAATCCAAGCACTAGTAGTAGTAGCAGCAGCATCTGCTGTTGTTACCAACCTTCAAAAATGGTCTTTTGCCTGTCCTTGAAGGCAATTTAGCAGTGAAACCATTTCCAGCGCTGAAAATGGTGTCCTGTCCATTTCTTGGTTATGTCGCATTCCTGCACTTGTCAGATGATGACCCAGAAAAGGTAGCAGCCATATCAGACAGTCTTCCCAGTCCCCTGGAGTCAGCCAGGGATAAGGTTTGGCTGGGTACTATAAAAGATTTATGGGAAGACATGTGGTTGAGCTGGCATCTCTGATCACTTGTGGGATTTCATGGCACAGCATGTCAGGTTGTGTTTCACTGTGCAGGGCTGCTATTCTGTGCTGCCATCTCCCTGCCTTTGTCAGTGAGCTGTCACAATTGAGATTTAAGATGTGGATATGCAGAGTCTAAACCATACCATGTGTTACATCCTGTATGTCTTGCTAGAGGCCCAGTTGCTGTGCTCAGTAAGTTCCAGTGAAAAATCCTACTTAGGTTCTCAGGCTGTAATTGAGATTTCATTTAGAATTTAAATTATTTTTAGCAAGATGGAAAAAGTCTTTTTTCATCATCTGAAATTTAGTTCTCTCCTTCAAGTCAGCCAGCCAAGACATTTCCACCAGGGTGCTGAGTCACACAACTGAAGATGGTAGCATCTTGTCCTTGCAGAAATGGGTGTGATATCATCTGGGTTTTGAACCCTGATCTGCAACAGTGCCTGTGACGTGCTGACAAGCTGAGTCACCGAGACAGCCAGAGGAGGAGAGGCCTTGGACACAGCAAACACACTCTCCTGCAAGCCAGTCCAAAGCCTGGCCCTGAAAGGCAACACACACAGCTCCTTCCAGCAGCTCCTGTACAAGCTGGCTTAAACCTGCTGCTGACAGTTCTTTTCATTCTTATAGATAAAGATAAGCTGTGGATATGGCAGAGCAGTGTTTGGTATAAATCAGTTAATTGAAACTTAGCCAGCTTGTGTCAGGGCTGAAATAAAACTGAAAAGACTAAGCATTCCATTCCAATTATTTTATTTTTGTTTCAGCAATGTTAAAATAATTCAAATGAGAGCAGGTCTAAACACCAAAGAAAACAGCCTCTCTTCCAGAGAGACTGCTCCCAGGCACAGCACAGGCTGGCAGGATGGCAAGGCACTGTGAGGAGGAGAGCCAAGGGACCTTGCCAGGCACCAGGGGAGCTGCAGGCGAGGGCTTGTCCCTGGCTCTGCTGTCCTGCCCTCACCAACACTTTGCAGTCTGCTCAGTCTTCAGCAGGTCCCAGCAGTGCCCCTTTGGACAGCCTGCATGTGCACCAAGCTTGTGCTGAGAGACTGTGACACCACCATGTGCAGCCATTTGTAGGTGATTTTGGGTAGCAGACATTTATGCCCGATGCTTTGGTCTGCTTGGCGTAGAAAATAGCAGTTTTCTGGGCAAAACTTGTCTAAAGGGTGTCGCCCAAGACCTCTGCTCCCATATTTCATGTTCTGCCCCAGCAGCAGGCTTAGGGAGGACCCAGGTGGCTGTTTCTGTTCACCACTAATGCCAGAGGGAGCATGGGGCTGAACCTGCTCATCTCTAGCTTAACCTTTGCAGATGCTCCTCTCTGATTTAACGCTGACAATCCCAGCATGCTGAGAAAGTTTTCAGAGAAGACCTGGGTGACAGCCTCCATTTTGTTCTTTCCATGTGTGTCATTGCTTCCAGACGTGGGCATGGCACCCCTTGTTGCCGTCTGTTTGGTCAGTATAAACCCACAGTGCCAATATCTGCTTATATCCTCCCTGCCCCTTGTAGTTTTCCAGCTTCTACAGACAAGTCACAGCCTTGTTTGAGACTCTGTCAGGCTCAAAATCTTTTCAGCAAAGTTTCCAGAAGCATCCCCCTCTTTCTTCTGCTCCTCACTACAGGTGCTTTGACTAGCTCTTCCCTAACAGGCAAGGAGTTACCATTTCCTCTCCCTCTGAGCACCTGTCTCCAGAATTAGATTAAACTTGAAGAAATTAGGGGTTTATCCGTTTCAAAGCCCTACCACCACGAAGTACAGGTGAACAGGCCTCAAAGGATTGCTCATCGTACAATGGAGGAGGTAAGTTTTTACGGTGCAGTTGAAAGAGGAGTTGTAGGCCCCACACACACTGCAAAAACCCAGCATGGATAAAGGAACCTCATTTTGCTTTACTCCACTCTGCCTGGATGCCTGGTATCTGATGTGCTGCTATCCCTCATCACTGGAGTTAAGAGCCATTTTCTTTCTGCAAGCCAGCTGACCTGCACTAGGGTGAAGTGACCTACACCCCAGGAGTGCACACTTCTCTCATGTTACAATGGAAGGAGCCTGAAAACCTTCTTTGAAGACCAATATCTGAAATTAGGCAAGGCTACAGTAGGTAAGATGTGTCAGAGGGGGAACACAGATCCATGAACAGCCCATCCAGCAGTGTCTGGTGGCTGTGCATCCCCCAGGATGTCACATTCCTGACCTTCCTACCAGCAGTTTTATGGAGGCTATTAAGATTTCCATGGTAAACTGCTGGGCTGAGAGATGCTGAACAACATCTGATCCAGCTCAGCATGCTAGAGGATGGCACAGATGTGTCCTCTCCACAGACCTGACACTCACAAGGACAACCAAAATCCCTTCCAGAGCTGCAGCCCGTCCAGGCTTCCATTTATCATCTTAGTGTATTTTAGGGCAGAAACTCTGCCTGAGTCACCTCTCAGTAGGGTTTATCTGAAAGCAGGATGTCAGGAACTTGGGTCACAGCCTCTTGGACAAGTTGAGAGCCCCTTGAGAAGATTGTGCCTGTGTCTCTGTTCTTACCTGCTCAACTGATACAGCTGCCTTGCCTTCCCCATGAGAAGCCTCTTCACTGAAAGAAAATCTCAGTGCTTCCTTCTGAATCCCACAGAATGCAAGATACATCCATCTGCAGGGAAAAAAAGAAGAATTAGAGTGTGCAAATGTCCTGGGTTATGGGGATGTAGTAAAGCGATGTATTCTACCCCATCTGCATCAGTCCTGATGAGCTGTTAATGACAGGTCGTTTGCAACAACTGCCCGGTGCGTGCTTGGCTCCTTGGACTGCAAGCTGAGTGTTAGATAAGATAAGAAAACCCTGCGGTGAGGTAGGGTCCCTTTGTCTTCACAAAAGGCACAGCTGGGAGAGCTTCCCCCTGAAAGCACCAACAATAATCACACCCATCCTGAGGAGGCCATCTCTGTTACTGGGCCATCATGGACAATGGGCAGCTGGAACGACCCAACCGCCCAGAACCTCCCAAACTGTCTTATCTCATCATTCCATTGGGAAATGCTCTGCCCTGGGGGAGGTACATGGACACTCCTGCGGGAATATAATGAAGCCTGTCTGGACCCTGGGACACACTCTCTTCGGCATTGTCTCAGCAGATCTGAGGGAGCTGCAGGACCTCCGAAGGGCCACTGCTCTCAGCCTGGACTGCATTCACCATTTTCCACCTGACTGCAACCCCCACTCCCACTGGACTTCAGCCACTGCCCAACTGATCCACAGCCTCCCTGCCTCCCCAGCGCCCCCTGCAGCCACAAGGGAGGTACTGCAGCCTCCCCACCTCACCAGCGCCCCTACCCGGGTGTGGCTGTAACTACACCACAGGGGAACCGGGTGACAGGCAAGAGTCTGTTACTGGTGTTTGTCGTGGTTATTGTTGTTGTTTGTTCTGCTGGGTTATATATATACGTCTTAGTAAAGAACTGTTATTCCTTTTCCCACATTTGTGCTCAAAAGCCTCCTGATTTTCAAAACTACAATAATTCAGGGGAAGGGGTAATTCTTTCCATTCCAGGAGGGTTCCTGCCTTCCTTGGCAGATATCTCCTTTTCAAACTAGGACAACAAGTTTTGCAGACAGCTTTTGCAGGCACCTGGCATCCATTGCACACCTCTGTCCCGCCTGCAGCTGCTGTCAGAAGTTTATTTCCATTCCCATATCTGTCCTGGAAGAAGTTGTCTTCCGTTTGGAGATTGTGGGCACAGGCAGGAGCTTGGGAACAGTCTTGGACTTCAGGAGCTTCAGCTTTACCTGCCTACTGCATAGGGCTGGCACCATGAGGAAATCACTGAGCCACCCGGCTGTATTTCTTTTGCACTGAGCAATGGTAGGAGCAGCATGAAGCTGGGAAAATTCAGCCAATAGCTTCTCAGGGACTCATATCTAGTGCCAGTGGTCATGGAATGGCCTACACACATCCTTTCATCTTCTGGTTAGAAACAAACAGGAAAATTATCCTTCCTCTCACCCTACCTCCCATAAGAAAAGGAGTAATGAGAGCACAGATCCCTGAAGCTTATGGAGAGTGGTTAAATATTGTCATAGACTGTCCGAACACTGTTTTCAGCCATCCCCATGCTCCCTCCAGTGTTTCTTCTGCCTCACAGCACTGGTCAAATTCACAGTGCTCATATCTCCCATGAGCACATTCTGCAGCAGAGTTTTGATCCCATGAGGTGGGTGTTGGCTTCACCCAGCACCATCACTTTGAAGGTGGGACCGCAGGTTCTCTCCTCTACCCATGACTTGGAGATGTCCTGAGGCAGACAAACCCGTGCACTCACACCGAGGTAGCAGGGGGAGTAGGGACAGATATTTGAAGCCTGTGTCAGTTCTCCTGGTGCTGAAGGAGCTAGGATCTAGCTGGCAGGGCACGGTGCTTTCCCCAGGCAGCAGAACAGGCTGTTTAGATCCAGAGGTTTGGGTTCCTTTGATTCTTCTTGCAAGTCATATCAAATGCTTTGCAACTTACTTCACAAGGTACCTGTGGGAACAGAATCTGACATGCTGCACGTCTCCCTAAAACTAACAGGATCCTACTACAGTGGGAGTTTGGGGGCTTAGTAGTACTTAATTACACAGTTCTTTGAGTAGTATAAATCTTCCTCCTATGCAGGCTGGAAGAGTCACAAGTTAATGACAAATATTTGTTCTCTTTAATCATGTGTACCAAGGGAGGAGAGCCCAGTTCCTTCCAGCTTTCCTCTTCCATCCCTCTGACAGCTTCAACACCACCTGCTCTTAGAGCAAAGTGGGCACAGAAGTAAAATCCATGCTGATTTTTGGACCAGGCAACACAGACTTGTAATGTGAGAACATGCACTTTATTTGTATCAGTGAGGAACTTGGGCACACACCATGTTGCAAATGGATGATGCCCTTCACTTGAAACAAAGAAGTATCAATATGTTTATTGACATAAAACAGTAATTTAAAGAAGTTTGATAGTAAATGTGACAGTGGTTTAACAAGATTCAGTGGCAAGGTACGCTTGCTTATTTGCTGCATAGAGGACAGAGTCTGACAAAAATGCCAGGGAAACTCTCCTGTTGAGTCACGAGGTTCAGAAAGGATCCTCTTGCATTCTAAACTCCTATTTTGCTGGGAGTTTAGATGCGGCTGGATCCAGACTTAGTCCCAAAATTGGTCAGCAATTTATGTCTAAAGGATTTTATGTGAAAAATCAATCCTTTTTATCACTTAGCTAAGATTTCAAAGTTTCAGAAAAGCTAAAAAAAAAAAAATTCTGATCTTTGCTCCAGACTGTCTTTCCTGTACATTGTTGTTATTCTATCGTCCTTCCTCCAGAACCCCACCTGTCACAAGCCTCATTGCTGAAATTTCCTGGAAGCCAGGACCAGCCTCGAAAGCTTCCACTGCTTCACCTCACTCCTCAGCTGTCAAGGACCTTGAGCACTCTCCTCTGCC
Source organism: Atrichornis clamosus (assembly GCA_013400975.1). Lineage (NCBI taxonomy): Eukaryota > Metazoa > Chordata > Aves > Passeriformes > Menuridae > Atrichornis > Atrichornis clamosus. The sequence goes on along the minus strand of WBMZ01013542.1, from coordinate 13,689 downwards.
TCCCAGGCTCTCCCAAAAATGGCTCCTACTTCCCAGCAGCTCTTCTTCTCCTTGTCCTCCTCCTCATCATCATGTGTTCACCCCTCTCCTTCATACGTAAAGACAGATTAAGCCTGTGTCTTCTTTTGTCAAAGCCTGTAAGTTCTGGATCATCCTGCCTTATTCTGGTTTGTTCCTGCTAAATAATCAGACAAAATATCAGCTGCTCTTTTTGTGTAGCTCTCAGGTTATCAAAACCAGTTTTAACACAGTAAATCACTGGTGCAAACACATCACAGTGAGGACACTGGAAGGACTGGCCAGCTGGCTGGTCTCACCCTGCAAGGCACGGTCAGCGTGATCTCTAGCTAATGAAATAAGATGCTTTTAAAGTTCTGGGACTTTGGACTGAAACACTGTGGTGCAGAGAGATGACCAGACCCCAGGCTTTCACGTGGCAGGGAAATGGCATGAAAAGAAACCAGGAGGCTGCTTTTCAACAGCAGTGTCATTCTGCTGGGTGCCACCAGTGTGCTGTCAAGCCATGTGCATCTCCCAGTGCTGCCCACTGCACTGGGATGGCAGAGAGGACCTTGTGTGGCCATGCTGGGTCCTCCTGCAGCAGCACCTGGCTGGTGTAGTCACATGTCCATGAGCCACATCCCCATCCGTGGGTGTCCTACGGCACCCTTCAGATGTGGGACTGGGCTCATCACTTACACTCTTCAGGTTTCAGGATGCAGGGTTGTGGTTTTGTGCTTTTTTTCTTTTTTTTTCTTTTTCTTTTTTGACTGGTGAATGAGCAGTTCTTTATGCTATAATTATGGTGGACAGATTAATGCCTACAGATCTGCTCCACCATGACAAACATGTATTATGAATACTCTCATTCAAGTTATATGTGCACAACTTGTGGTGTAATGGGGTCCTGATCCACATGAGGGGCTTCAGTGAGCTGCTGCAATATGAATGATAATAGGTACAGCTGATATATAGGGTTCAGAAAAGATTTATGTCTTTGAAAGATGAGGGTTGATGCTGCTCCTGTACAGAAAATAAATGTAAACTTTGTCCTCAGTTGTCCATTAACATACATTTGTTTATGTTTCTGCTCTGTGTAAAAAAGTAAAACTGACAAAAACTCATTAAAAGGCCGTGAATATAATATATGTACTGTTATACATCTTTAAGGTTTAATACCTTTGAGAATTGGTGCCAGGACTTGGCTCCCTTTTTTAATGACTCTTTTTATAAGGCCAGACTTGAAAAATCTGTAATTTAGAAAACTCTTCACAGGCAAATTATTAAATTTTCCTACCAAAAAAAGAAAAAAAAAACCCTCCTAAGGAGCTTCACTGGACGCTCTTTGAGAGATCAAGCAGTTACTCAAATGTTGTTATCATTGTATTAAAAGGTAGAGCAACTCTACCATGATTAATTTTTCATGTATTGAATAGAAAGGGATAATTAGTGTGTGCTTCATACTGATTGACTGCAATGGCTTTCTAATTAACTAGATGACTAGAGAGCTAATGAGATTCAAAATTAATTTATATATATGAATTTGACCAGACTTATTTTAAGAACCATGAAGACAGATTGGCTTTCTTTTGATGTCAATCAGACCCCTATTTTGGAAATAGTTGTATTATCACCAGGGTGCTGTTTTGCAATGGCTTTTGCCTCTACCTGGTGGCTGGAAGATGAATTGCATGATGCCCAGTTTTTCTTTGGTTGCAGGCAGGCAGTATTTTTGAGTAAGAAGTTATATAAACATGAAAAGCACCCTAAGTTTTTACCATCTGGGGATTCATCTTTTTGTCCCCATTCCACAGTCAGGCCAAGAAACTATTGGACATAATTGGTCATGTGGGTATGTGAATAAATGAGATACATTCATCACAGTTAGCATCAGCACTCATGAATCACATATCTGTAAGGTTTCTGTGAAAGCATCGACAAACTGGTGCTAAAAGACAAGCAAAATCCAAAAGACACAGTCAATTCTATTTTCAAAAGGCATTGGGGAAATCCTAACAGCAGCTTGTAAAGTAGCTGCCATGGATTAAGAGTGTTTTCATGTGAGCAAGCAATTGGCAAAAGCCAGGAATACACCAGCATTATTCGCTGGGAAAGGGGAGTCCCAGCTGGAGTCCTACACTGACATATGCTGTGGCTCCTCTGAGCAACTATTTCTATAAAATCCACAAAAGAAGATGAATAACAGACATTCTGGGATAATGGGTAAAGTCAGTAACTGTATGCAGTTGTCCAAAATAATGAGGAGGAAAGTTATTTCAGCAGTTGCAAAAGGGTTTCAGAATATACAGAAATTGGACAGTAAAATGCCAGGTAAAATTGCAGACAAAAGACAGAGAATTTTAAGTCAAGTCTGTTAGCAAACCTAATTGTAACTTCCAATATGCAAATCAAAACAGCATGCACAGTTCTTGACCCCCATTTCAAAGCAAATATAAATGTGAAAATCAGTAACAAAAAACCCTGTGGCCATTAGCCCTGAAAATAAGTAATTGCGGGGGAACTGTTGGCATGGAGTCTTGAGCAAGATGAAGAAAGGGAGCAGAGGGCATTGTCTGAGGTGTTTGAGACCCTGAGCAGGTGGCAGACGCTACAGGGAAGGAAGGGGAGGGTTTCTCACAGAGCGCATTCTGAAGTTTCACAGCAGTTTTGAGAGGATGCCAAAGTTTACATGGTTCAGAAAGCAATTAACCAAATTCCTGGAAGAAAAATCCATTTCACACTAATAAAAATGAAGGTGTTATTTCTGGTCAGGAATTCTTTGGACCACAAATAGTTGCAGGCTGCAGGCACTTCCGTGAAGTGCCGGCACCTTCTTGTCATCTCCTTTTGCTCTGCCTGCAGGACCTGTTACTGGCCACTGCCAGAGGCAGGGTAACAAGACAGGAAGCCCTTCGGTCTGCTTATCCTTGATTTTTAGGTATCCCTTATACCCAGTGTGTTCCACAATTGAGGAAAACCACCAAAGGCTCCTAAGCAATTGCTGAAGCTCATCTCATCTCCCACTAGATGACATTTCAAATCTCGACAGGAATTATCTACAAGGTCCATATTAGGAATGGAGACAGCTAATCAATAAAGACTCAAATAAATGTGAAAGAGGGTTAAAATCCTTTCTATTACCGAGTTCATAGTGTGCAACAAGTGCTACACTGAGAAATTGCAACAAATTCCCATAACGTGTACTTAAGAAGTCTGTGTAACACATCGCTCACCTTCTGGCATAGTCTTGAGAGCTTGGTTTTGCAAAGGCAGTAAAGTTCATTTAATATGGTCTCTGTGTGTTTTTGCATGAATAATTAATAGGAATAACTTTTAAAATCAGCAACATTTTGCATTTGCACTGTATGTTTGTACATTTTGAGGTGACTTTCCTTTGTCAGACCCAGTGTGGCTCAAGCTGCTCTGTAGCTGTAAGTGTAGGCAAAGCCTGTGCCAGCCATGCGAACTGGCCCCTCAGAGGGCCCTGTCTGCCTGCACCCTTCAGTCAGATTGTGTCTCAGGGCAGTCACTGCTCCCACAGCACTGAAACCCTGAACATGGTCCATGGTGAGCACCGGTGCTGGGCAGGCTTAGCCCAAGAGGGGCTGAGCACCCCCTGCCATGGCCACGCCACCTGTGGGCATGGTCTTCACTGCATGGCCAGCCTCAGGCAGCACCAAGAGGAAGAAGATAGGTCTGTATGGCTTTTAGAGAAGCAGATGGCACCAGATAAATCCTTGCAATCACACTGCTAGTTATGGCAATACAGAGGCAATCCAATCCATCAAAGACACTGGGCTCAGACCTGCCAGCAGACATCATGCCAGCTGTGATTATCACATCCCAGCATATATCAATCAGCAATGGACAATAGAATGATCTCAATGAACACCACCAGTGAGTGCTGCCAGGGAGGTCCACCTAGGACTCCATGTGTTTGATGTGCCATCTGCTTCTGATTGACCACTGCAGTACTGCAAGCTTGTTCCCCAAAGCAGTTCGAGTTGCTGGGATTCAGGCTCCAAGGGAAAGGGAAAACCACAGAATAATGGTTGGTTAGGAGCTATGTCTCTTAGATCACCCTGCCATCGTCTCTGCACATCCAAAGGAAGTCTCTGATGAAGTGCAGGAACAGGGCTGATACTTGGCAACCCTTCTGGCACTTCCAGGTTTTACTAGCTTGGTGTTGCAGGATGATGGGATGGTTTGGCACAGATTGGCTGCAACCCTCTGTCAACCATCCTGAGAAGTTCAGTACCAGGTAGGAAGCCTTCCAAACTGTGAGATTATCGAGATTTTCCACTTACTCCTGCACCATTATATCTCAGTAAGTCCTAAGAGAGATTGGTTTCAGGTGGGGCCAGAAGAGATGGAGCACTAAATGGTGTTCCCTCTGACAGACTAATCCCTCTCCTCTGTTCTGCCTCAGTAATTTACATCGCTCTGTCTTCCCTGCCCTCTTTAACCCTGCTCTTTTTCCACTGTACACTGCCTCGTTTTGAACCACAGAATGGTTGAGGTTGGAAGGGACCTCTGGAAGTATCTAGTCCAAGCACCTGCTCAAAAAAGGCCATCTACAGCTGGTTACCCAGGACCACAGCCAGATGGACTTTGGGTATCTCCAGGGATGGAGACTTCACAACCTCCCTGGGCAGCCTGAGCCTGTGCTCAGTCATCCTCACAGTTGAAAGGTGTTTCCTGATGTTCAGAGGGAACCTCCTGTGTTTCAGTTTGTGCCCATTGCCTCTGGTCCTGTCGCTGGGCACCGCTGAGAAGAGCCTGGCTCTGTCCTCTGTGCACCCTCCCTTCAGGTATCTGTATACATGGATGAGATCCCCCTGAGCCTTCTCTTCTCCCGGCTGGACAGTCGCAGCTCGCTCAGCCTTTCCTCACAGGCCAGGTGCTCCAGCCTCTTCATCACCTCCACGGCCCTTCACAGAGCTGTGTCCAGTATGTCCATAGCTCTCTTGTACTGGAAACAATAGAACTGGACCCAGCACTCCAGGTGAGGGCTCCCCAGTGCTGAGCAGAGGGGAAGGATCCCCTCCGTTCTCCTCCTGGCAATGCTTTGCCTCGTGCAGCTGGGGAGGACACCAACAGCTTGCTTTGCACTCCGCTGCATGGGACCAGGAGAACAATGCTGCAGAGCACCCCTGTGAAGAGATGTTTCACTGAGTGTACTCCAATAGCCACCAAGCTCCTGCCAATCGATTAGCAATGCTGACCGCTTCTGTATTTCGGAAAAATGCTGCCTTGGAGCTGAACAAACCATCTGATCAAAAGTTACAGCATATGAAAAAGGCAAGGCCTTTCCAAGAGATCCTTGCCTCAATCTGTTTCACAGATGGAGATCGTAGATTAGGGCAGAAAGAAGTCTTGGTTGTGTTAAAGTAAAACACAGATACAGGGCAGTGTGCCTTCAGCAGCCCTGATATGCACACATCTCTGTCATCTGCAGGGGATGTACAACAGGCAGTTGGGTGAGAGAGCAAAGAGAAAATATGAGAACACCCTCTTCCAAAATAGACCGAAGGCTTCTCTTCATCCCCTTTCACAAGAACCAACCCATTAGCATCCAGTGATTGCCACCTGTGAGAAGTCCAGCATCCCAGCACTCCAGCACTGTGACCTGTGACTGCCCCAGAACTCTTCTGTGCCCTGGTCTCTGCAGACAGCATGGTTTGCTGGCAAAAATGTTCAGAATAAGCCAATTTTGACAACCTTTTTCATCAGTGACAGTGGGAGCTGGAGGAATACTTCTAGTTCCAAGTCTCTCAGCCTCCTCATAGTTCAGAAAATATTTCGGTTTTTGCACTGTGGGTGGAAATGGAGATCAGCACTTTCTAATGTTAGAGCAATGCTCTCTGGATGAGTAGCAGAGAGTCCCAATGTTTCACCCACAGTCTGCAAAACCCAAGGGCACCCTGCATTTCTCTGACATGACATGGCAGAAGGTGTAACTTGCTGTAGAGACAGCAGCGAGAGGTGATGCTGCACACTCCAGTAGGAATGGTTAGAGATATTCCCAGAGGATTTTTTTCACCTGAAAATGTGTTTTGTGCTCCTGAGGACAATGATATCATCAAGATGTCGTTTATAGCTGAAGGTCAGGTCAGGAATCATAGAATTATCAAGGTTGGGAGAGACCTTTTAAATCATCAAGTCCAACCGTCAACCCAGCACTACCATGGTAACCCCTAAACCCCTAAAGGAGAAGCAGGCAGGCTGGTCACAGTGTTATTTTGGTTCTGCAGAGCCCTGTGAAAACATTGCTGTGACATGAGTGATGGTGGGATTTGAAACAAAAGCTACCCTGTGGAAACCACTGGTGTGACTCTTGTTTTTTGAGGACTGTGAGACCTGTGTCAGGATAAGGAAAATCAGCCTGGCAGGAGCAGTAGAGATGGAGAACATGCCTGACAGGCTAATGAGCTTCCCATTCCCCCAGCTTGTGTAACCAGTGATTATTTTTGTCATTTTTCCTGACTACAGATTTCAGGCTAGAATATCTGAAGATAAATGTGTTTTGGGGGGTGCCAGATAGAACAAGAAATGACCCCTGGCTGTAACAGAGCAGGAGAGCAGGTCTCTTGTATCCACACAGCACATCCTCCCACAGGCACCACGGTGCTGCCAGTGAGGCTGCTGTGTGCTGAGCGGCTCCCGTTGCTGCAAATAGGCTTCACCAATTTTACTTAAAAAGCAGAATTTGGACTGGTTCCCAGATTATAATTACCTATATATAAATACAATGATAATTACGCTACCTAACAGAGACCTCAGAGCACAAAGCTGACAAGTGATGACAACTAAATTCATTAAGAGTGCAAATGCTCTTCCTCTCCTTTATGAAACAACATTGAGTGATCCCTGAAGAAATCCAACAACCTGAGAGATGTAGTCTGTTAATCAGTGGCGAGCCTGGTGAAAGCTGCTGGAGAGGCAGGACAACAAACCTTGGTGCTCAGTAGCTAGCAGAGCAGCAGGAAAGAGAACAGCTAAAATACTGGATTTTGAAAGTGCAATATGTTTCATACATTTGGAGTGAAACTTATCTTTCATTTTGTTTAGACAGGGAAATAAACCTGGGCAGGGGCCATTTTTTGGCATGGAGGCCAACTGGCACGGCATGGCTTGCTCACAGAGAACAACTCTTCTACCTTTCCCAACACACACAGGGTAACCCTGTCCAAACTTCTCAGGTGGCATAGTCCCACGGGCCGTGCTAAGCCCAGCCTGGTTTGGGCTGACCAAGGAGGTGAGCTGGCACAGGGCAAAGCTCAGCCTGGGAGCACAACAGCAGTGCAATGCACCAGTCCTGCACAACACTCGGGCCTGAACCCTCTGCATGTCTGCAGGTGGACATGGTGTCTCTGCAAACCCGTCCCAGAGCCAGAGTGCCTAAACTGAGGCCCATCGCAATATTAGTGAGGTTTTTAAAGTGATATGGTAAACTGGTTTTTAAAACTCTTTCTGTTTTTCCACATTTAGAGTTGCCAAGCCTCAGGGATGCTGCAGAACTCTCAGAAATATGTTACAAAATATATCTATGAGAAAAAAAATTACTATTTCTAGGTCTCTTGGGAAAAGATGAAAAGTGATTATGATGCACAGTGTCCTTCCAGTCCAGGACTAGAAACCAAGACTATCTTTCCAGTTAACTCTATGTATGAAATAAAACTAAGGAAAGGGAGGAACTTACGATAGTCATAACACCTCACATGAGAAAACTACAGTCATTAGGAGAGGTGCTGAATGCCTACTTCACCTTCTTTTGCTGAGACAGCCACAAAGCCTTAAAACCCACCACTATCTGTGCAACTTGTTATGCTGACTTCATATTCCCACATTAAGCATGTCAGTTAACATTTTTGTTTTTCCAATAGGTCGACTAATCTCCTGCCTGACAATGTTTCGTTATAGCTGTGTGCTTCCTCCCCTAAGAGTCTGAAATACCTTGTCTTTGAATGTAACTGAACTTCTGGAAAAGGAACGGGTTAGACCAAAGTCACAGTGTCCTTGCTTTCACTCCACCTTCATGTCTATCCACCAGGAGCTCTTTGAATACTCTTTGATAAGTAGTTGAAAGAATTTTCCTCAACACTTTTCTTCTACAAATGTTGTGGTGTCCAAGGAGCTCATGGCAAGCTCATGAAAAACATGCTACAAGGTCCTACTGCCAGAAAGAAGCTGAGCAGAAGGGTGTCTGGGTACATAGATGTTACAAAACCAGCCAGGACAATTGAATCTAACGGCATTAAATCTAACCAGCTTCTGGAGAATAATCTCTTGGTGCTGAGCAAGTGGGCAATATTAAGGCAGATGATGCTTGGTGCTGATAAGAACAAAGTAATGGAGAGGAGGAAAAAGCCTAATTCTGTCTCTGTGTTAACCATTAAAAGTTCAGAAAATATTTGTTCACTCTAGTAAAAAAATGTTTTGGAGGCATTAAAATCCCTGAAAAACAGTATTTCAGTATGAAGTGGCTGTCTAAAGAGTAGAGAGAGCTGAAGGAAACTCTAGGGGAGAAATTGAAGCAGTCTGGATTCTGACATCCTGTTACAAACATCCAGGCACCATCACCGAGGAGCAACTACTGATGGTGGTACCAGAACAGTATCCCCATATTCCCATATAAAAGCAGAGCATGCCACGAACATGATGTGCAGTCCTGCAGACTTCTCTACAGCCAGAAACATCTCTATCAGTACTTGAACTCTACTGCTTAATCTACTCATCTTCTGTGTCATCTCCTTGCTCCTCATGGTTCCTGTAGTCAGTAACTGCTCCCTGGTGACTACATTAGGGTGTTTGAAATGTGTTGTCAGACTCAGCCTGCTCCAGTTCCAAACCCATCACTCAGTCAAGACAGAGTGTCCACCAAGGTAGTGTTTCCCTTTTGTATTCTGTTCTTATTAATTAGTCCCCTAATCCCCTGATTAAATAACAGGAGTTGGCAAAGCAAGGAAACCTGTCCTACTGCACCTTTAGTTTGATGAGCTGACAGCAAACTTCCAGCAAACTCTTGGTCAAAGCCATAAGAGCTGATTTTTTAAGCTGTTTGTACATCATTAGATCAGACCTTAAGAGAAAGGGCAAGTTAAAGTAAATTTCCAAGGGTTTGTTTTTCACTCAGTACCTCTGTTAATGTATAGGCAAGATATGCAAAGTAAAGAAAATCACATGAATCTGTGGATTTGGGCTTTCTCCTCTGCTTGCTTAAACTGGATCATTAGTCTCACATTTTATACACTAGTTTGTTACTCTATGTGTTACAGAGCTTGTTATTTTGCAGAACTACATTTCTGGTGCATTAGTCTCTATATCACTTTCCTCATAAATAGCAATCAAGTCTTATTCAGCTTTTGTTTGCTCTTGGCCATTGTGCAATTTTTGAGCATGAAATTTGCTCTTCTATTGGTTTATTTTTCTGTTTGCATGTTGTAACTAGTGGAGCCTTTAGCTAAAGTAAGTGAGGAGGGAAAAAAATACCCAAACCAATTTAGAGTGAGGAAATTCACAGGCAGTGTTTGAGTAGGGTGGAGCTGAGCTCCTTAGGGTAAATTATAAATGGATGGTATGAAGTCTAAGGAAATAAACAAGTTCCAACACCAAATCGGTTCTGTCTGCACTGAGGATTTTAAAAGAAGCAACAGTATGATTGGCTACAATGAACTCACAGACAGCTCTAAATTGTTTTTACTCTTTCTGAAAAGAAAAGCTACATACAGCCAAGAAGCCTTGAACATAATTCCTGCAATAAAGATCCCAACATTTTGAAACCCATTCTTGTATTTAAGAATAATGAAGGTTAGCAATAAAAGTATTTTCTGGAACTTTTCCAAACCTGTGTGGTTACTGCAATAGGTGAAGGATCAAATTTCACCTTATGGAGCTTGAACTAATTCTTCTATTTCTAACATAAACTCGGATGAAATGTGGAAAAATAACTTACTTTTGCTCATTTACCCTTTCTCGGGCTGGACATGGAACAGATCCTCATGGGGAGTGGAAGTCCAAATGCCTGTTCACAGAGCAATTTCTCATACTTTCTTTCTGTAATGATTGGAGAAATTGCCTAAAATCCTGGGTTTATCCAACTTAAATTCACTAGAATGCTTCTGTCAGCTCCCATCCTCAGACTAGTCTGCACCCTGTAGCAGATGAGGTCTCCCTTGGGGGCTCTGGGCACATGGAGAACCCTGCTGTGGTGCCCTATCCCAGGGTGCCAGCGGTGGCTCAGCCAGTGGCAGACCAGGGCTCCCACCTGCCTCCTGCCATGGGCGGGTGGAAGCTTCAAAATTGAGGAATTCCTCTTAGTTTTCCCCTTTCTTTTTTTATTAGGCTTTGTCTGGGATCACAAAAGACTGATCTCTGCTGATGTGTAGCCCCAGACAATGAAAACACCCAACCCTGAGGGTAGGATGCAGCAGCAACCAGCACAGGTAGTCTAAAAACTAGCAAGTTATTTGTTATTTGGGTTTAGTTTGTCTTGTTTTTTTCATGTCTAATATATTGTTTATTTTAAATCAGGGGTAATAAATAATGTTCCTCTCTAAAACCTAGTATTATTCACTTCTAATGTGTGGCACAAAACATTCTGTTTCTTTCCAGGTGCTGGAAAATTGTAAGGTTCAGGAATAAAGTGTGGTTAAAGTCTGATTTATTGCTGCCTGTTGTGGTTTCTCAGATTATTTTCTCAAAGCTTTACTTTAGCAGAAATACATCACTGGTGCATTTCTGAAGTAAATAAATGCACTTATGAATATGTGTTACATGTATCAATTTATGTTAACACTATGTATACAGAGATCTTGTACAAGATACAGGTTGTGTTGCACGGATGTCTAAATTTAAGGATAATTTTCCTTGTTCTCCCCCCAAGCAAGAGTTTAGAAGATAAAACCCCTGGTTTGAAGGGGTGGGGACACACTGCATATCACCTTTTTCATTATACTTCACAAATCCAATTACAAAAAAATTTTCACCACTCTTGTTCTTAAAAAAAAAAAAAAGTGAACTATTTGTAACACAGCATTACTGAATGTGAATTTTTAAGTCTTTCTCAAAGCACTAGTGGGCCAAGATGAGAAAAGCTCCATGTTCTTCTATAGAACCACCTCTTCCAGAGGGATGAATGTTACACTGAATCACTTTATTCCCAATCTTAAACTTACTGTTGGATCTAGATGCAAGTGACCCTAGCTCTGCATTAGCCTTCCTCTGGGCTACAGATCTTACAGCATAGTTCCAATTAAGAAATGATTCTTGATCACTCCGCTCGTCTTATAAACTTCATGTTTTAAAAACTCCCTTACAGTTTAATTACATTTTTTTAAGCTGAGCACTGAATGAAGCTGAGGAACAATTCTGTCTTTTTTTTTTTAACTTGTCAGTTTTGTTTTAAATTCACTTTGGAAAGAAACTTGAAATATTTTGCTCCTAGGCAAGTTGAAACAGCATTTTTTGAACTGTGAAATGAATATGTCATCGATTGGTACTAAGGAAACAAAGGGTCAAGCAAAACCTCACCCGCTTGCATTTTTTTATGGACGTCGCTCATCATAGTGATGTGAGTGTGAGTTCTTCTACAGGAAAAGGGCACTTTGTATGAGAAAATCTGCAGAATCAGACCCAAAGGAAGTATCTGATTTTTTTAGAAGGATCAGCCTTCATTAAAAACTTGCCAGTTAAAACGAGAGAGACATGTAATTCTGTTTTTGTTCCATATCTGGTGTTGCCTTTACCAAACGTTCTGTTTCGCCGTTGCCTTCTCTGACTCTTCTGGACCCACAGAAGCAGCAGCAGAAATGGATCCCATCTGACCTCTGCTCTAACAGCGACTCCCATTTCCATACAAAACCATCTGGGAACGGGCATGAGTCATTTCACCTCTGAAAAGTTATATGAGTTGCCAACGTCTTAAATAAGCCATTCCATTTGCTAGGGCAACAAGTCAGCCTTCAACACTGTATTCACCATTTTGTATTTGAAATCTACTTTTATGGTAAAATAATATGACAAAAGGTGTAATGCATGCAAAGAACAATAAAGATAACACATTTAATTAGAAAACAGTGAAACAACATATCAACAAACAAAATTAATTGGAAATAGAAGGCAAGTAAAAAAAACAGGGAAAAGATGGAGGATTTTGTGTAATCATACACATAATTGGTTTATATAGAAGTTTTTACAATATCTTCCCTTCCCAACTTACAGTTGCCTCATAGTGCAATAAAATGGAAAGGAAAAAAGTTTAAAATGTCTTTTCTTGCAAATTTATTTTATCTTGAAACACGAACTTGGATCTCACTTCTGAAAAGCCATAAAAAAAGAATTCTTTTATAACAAGAAATTATTTTTCAAATTGTGGACATTAAGCACAACAGCAAGAAAATGTAGAGTGAAGTGAGAAAAGTATGGACTTAAACTAGGGTTTTCTTATGCAGATCCCAAGTTAATATTTATTAAACCAGATACTGAGTGAGTTGCTTTGTTTTTGGAATATAAAGCAGGTCACTACATCCACTCAAACTTGATAAATGGAAGTTTATGTTTAATTTATTTAACGTATTTCTTTCCTCTTTCTTTTCATGAGCCATCATTTTCATCAGAGGATATGAAAAGCCAAGTAAACTTCTAAATTTAAAAATTGTCTAATTGAGTAAAGCTGAATCAGCAGAACATCTTCCAAAACTCCAGTTTATAAAGCTCTTTTCCCTCCTGACAGACATACTGGCAATAATTCAAGTGGTTGGTTTCTCGGGGTTTTTCGTTGTTTTTTTTCTTTCCCTTGCAATAATGCAATTCAGGGCATGAAAGCCATTGAAAGAATCTGTTTTGTTCATAGTCTTCTTATAAGTGCTGAAGAACCTGAACTGACAGTGACAGATCACTATAAAAGTTGCCTCCCAAATCCCACAAGTAACAAAGTTTTGCAAAATCCCAGTCGGCAACCTCGCGCTGCTCATTGCTCGCCACCCCTGGTCTTCTTCCTACGGAAAGCTCTTGCTCGAGGCATCTCTGTAGCTTTGCCGCCGCTGGTAGGCAGGGTGAGCACCGCGGGCCGGCCTCCCGCACCGCGGCCCGGGAGCCCGGGCTGCGCCTCTCGCCTTCCCGCGGCACCACCAGGGGCCACTGCAGCCGCGGGGATGCGGCCGCAGCTCGGGCGCATCGCTGAGGCGTCTGCATAGCTAAGGGAAAAGGAGCGCGACATAAAGTATTTAGCACAAATTCGTAGAATTGACATTATAATCACCAGTGCAACATTTACACGCGGGGTCGGGCTTTGCTTCTTCCCATATAAGTTTGCATCCTGTTTATTATTATTTTCAATTGTCCCAAAGAAATCTTTAACTCAAGGCTCCCGATCCTGCCGGCTGCTTTTCGTGATTCAGAGCAAGGCGTGAGCATGGCAGCAGATCCTGCGCCGGGAATACCGGCAACCCCACCTTGGCCCCCCACATGATGCTCATTTTGCCCCGGAAAGTAATTTCAGTTTACTTTCTCCCCGTCCATATCGAGAATCTACTAAAATTAATTAAAATGAAATTCGATTTAACTTTGTTCTGAACGACGGATGCGAGACGACAGGTGGCTGCTGCGCGGGCAAGCGGCCGAGAGCCGCCGCCCGCGGCACCCGACCCGCGGAGCGCCGTTCGCGCCGGGCAGCGGGGCAGCCGCAGC
>WBMZ01013540.1:0-26142 GCA_013400975.1 Atrichornis clamosus | reverse complement strand
GAGGGTTTGTGTTCATGGTGAAGGGCCCGTGTTCCATGGTGTGAGGGTTTGTGTTCCATGGTGTGAGGGTGTGTTCCATGGTGAGGGTTTGTGTTCCATGGTGTGAGGGTTTGTGTTCTGTGGTGTGAGGGTTTGTGTTCCATGGTGAGGGTTTGTGTTCCATGGTGTGAGGGTTTGTGTTCCATGGTGAGGATTTGTGTCCATGGTGAGGGTTTGTGTTCATGGTGAAGGGCCCGTGTTCCATGGTGTGAGGGTTTGTGTCCATGGCGAGGTTTTGTGTTCCATGGTGTGAGCGTTTGTGTCCATGGCGAGGAATTGTATCCATGGTGAGGGTCTGTGTTCCATGGTGTGAGGGTTTGTGTTCTGTGGTGTGAGCGTTTGTGTCCATAGTGTGAGGGTTTGTGTTTTGTGGTGTGAGGGTTTGTGTTCCATGGTGAGGGTTTCTGTTCTGTGGTGTGAGCGTTTGTGTCCATGGCGAGGATTTGTATCCATGGTGAAGGTCTGTGTTCCATGGTGTGAGGGTGTGTCCCTGGTGAGGGTCTGTGTCCCTGGCGAGGGCCCATTTTCCATGGCTTTGCCGTGGTGGGAGCCGCTGGCGCGGTGGCTTTGTGGCGGTGACTGTGGTGTGAGGTGGCTTTGCCGTGGTGGATGTGGCGCGGGGTTGTTGGTACCGCTCGGGGCTGTGGTCACTGCCTGGCATGGCAGGACATGGATACAGTGCCTGGAAGCTGCTGGATACTCCCAGGAGTGAGGAGGAGGAGGAGGAGAGGGCTGGGGAGGAGTCACTCCTGCCGAGCTGCCTCTGGCTTGGCCCAGGCTGGGCCTGGCAGTCAGACCCTCCCTGGCTCTTGTGTCCCCTCCTGGGCAGTTCCCGGTGTGCCAGAGGTTAAATCGCATCCCTGTGTGACAGCAGGGATTAAATCCCGTGCCAGGCCGGTGTCCCTGAGTGCTGCCTTTGTCCTTTAATCCCTCTTTGCAATTCCTGTCACCTCTGGGCTTTCAGCCTCTCCCGGGCACAAAGCACTCGGAGGGGGACACAGGGAAGGTGTTTCATGAGCTGGCACTGGAAGGAAAATCCACCTGGGAGCAGGTGCTGCCTCTGTGGTTGTGAATTACCTACAGGAGGTTGGGGAGATGCTGTGTTGGGTTGTGATCCGGCACAGATCCCATCATGCTGCTTAATCCCAGAATCCTGGGATGGTTTGGCTGGGAAGGGACCTTAAAGCTCATTCCATTCCACCCCCTGCCGTGGGCAGGGACACCTTCCACTATCCCAGGTTGCTCTGACTTCCAGGACACTTGGACACCTCCAGGGATGGGGCAGCCACAGTTTCTCTGGGTATCCTTCCTGTTGTTTCTTCTCACTTTTCCATTTCTTGCTTTAATTGGATAATGTTGGCATTCCTTCCCAGAGAGTTGAGAAGACCAGCAGGAAAAAAAAGAAAAAAAAATCTTTGAATATCGTTATAATTTGATAATAATGTTTATATTTTCTAAAAGTATAAGTAAATATATGCATTCTTCCTTTTATTTTCTGATCCATGAAGCAGCAGCGACTTTCCCTGGCTTTCCCAGGGAATTGTGGGGTCAGGGATTCAGTGTGGGGCAGGCATTAATGGCCTAAACAGGCTTGTGGGATCCTTCCAGCCTTCCCCACGTGCCGGGCTCAGTGAAATTAATCCAGGAAATAATTTTGGAGCAATTATTTCCTTCAACTTTGCAAACAAGTTGCTGAGCTACTGCTACCCTTAACCAGCACTTTATCCTAATTTTCCTGTGGGATAGGAAAATAGGATAAAGTATTTAAAGCTGGCAGCTGGAACTGTTGCCAACCCGAGAGGATGAAACTGTTCAGACTCAAGAATGAGGGTTTTATTGTAATTTTTCACTGCAGTCGCTGCTGTTCCCGGAGGTTGCAGGAGGGTTCTGCCTGCAGAGCTTGAATTCTCACGTTTTCCCATAAAACATAACCTGTGGCAGAAAAATGGGATCAAACGAGGAATTGCTGGCTGACGAGGTGCCTTTAGAGAGCAGGATGGGAACACGGGAAGGTTTTCTGCTGCAGCTGTTTGTATCTTTTAGGTGATAATGAACTCGAGGAGGAGTTGGCTGCCTCGGGGCCATGGATGGGCTTGTTGGTGCTTGCTCTGTCTGTCTGGGGTGTTAACTCTTGCTGGGAAGCGGGGAGATCCCATCCAAGGGTGAGGAAAACCCACCAGGAATTACCTCCGGAGTAAATTCTGGGAGATTCTTAAGGTCAATAGTAGGTTTTTTTCTATGTGGGGAGGAAGGGAAAGATTAAAGCTGTTAATTGTCATTTTTAAAGGATTATTAAATCTTCTTTTTAGCAATATCTTTATTGCCAACTGGGAGTTTTCTCCTGTTGTTGACAGGAGTTGTTCTGGCTCAGAACATTGCTCGTGCACGGATTCCTGGGCTGTGCAAACTTGGCGGTGAAAGGACAAGGGGTGATGGGTTTAAACTTAATTTAGAGTAGATATAAGGAAGGAATTGTTCCCTGTGAGGCTGGTGAGGCCGTGGAATGGATTTCCCGGAGAAGCTGTGGCTGCTCCATCCCTGGAAGTGTCCAAGGCCAGGTTGGACAGGGCTTGGAGCAACCTGGGATAGTGTGAGGTGTCCCTGCCCATGGCAGAGGTGGATGGGGTGGGGTGGGCTTTAAGGTCCCTTCCCACCCAATCCATTCTGTGGTTCATTCCCTGGGAAGGGAATGTGCAGGACAAGTCCTTGAACTGAAGGCTCCAGCTGAGCCTCGGGAGCTCAGCACTAATCCTGGCTCAGCTGAGCTTGGCCTCCGTGTCTGGCAAGGCCCACGAGAAACATCAAACCTTTTGCTGGCAGGGTGGATTCTGCTCGGGAGATGGGGAGATCCTCCCTGCTGCACACCCACAGGGACGCGGTGATAATCCCTGGATCCCCCGTATGGAATCCAGCAGCGCTCCAGGCTCAGTCCAGCACATCTCCCACATGTGGGAACCAGGGGCTGGTTCTCATTTTGGGCTCAGCACCAGCCGGCAGAGGGGCAGGAGAATCCCTGTGCCTCCGTGCCACGGACGCTGGGATGCACAGCCTCACCCTGCTGCCTTGGCATCACCCGAGCAGCACGTCCAGGGCAGCACATCCCAAATAAAAGCAGGATTCAGGTTGCTCTCCCGTGTGTGGCTGTGGGGCTGGGACAGTTTATGGGCTCTGCCTCAGCCAGTTCCAGCTGTGCTGTCTCCTGTGCCCGGGATGGAGCTGCAGGACGAGCTCTGGGAAGTTGAGGTCTCCAAGTGTTAAATCCAAAGTGTTGCTCCTGCAGTCCCAGCCCCGATCCCGGCGCCTGGCGCACGTTTCCAACAACAGCCTGGATTTGCCAAGGAAAATGACGCTGGATGCAGCAAAGAGCTGTCAACTCTTTCCTCCCTATGCTGCTGGGAGGAAGGAGTTGACAGGCTTTTGGGAATAGCTGGGCTGTCTGGGAGTGATGTGGAATCTGGGGGTTCTCCGTGATGCTTCCCATCCCCTTCCCTCCATCCTCACCCCCGTTCCAGGCAGCAGCTCCTCACAGCAGGGCTGTGGGGTCCCTCTGCAACCCCAGTGCTGAGCGGAGGGCTGAGTGCCACATTGGGTAACTCAGGTTCTTCTTCTCTGGCGCCTCAGTGTTGGACCAGGGGGATTTTGGCTGGAATATTGACTGGATCGTTCCTGAAGAAGACTTCCTGAGCCTGGTTGTGTGCAGGTGGCTGCAGGTGGGCTCAGGAGGACCCCTGGGTTGTGCCCCCCCGCCTCACTGACCGTGAGCTTCTCTGCTGTTGGGTCCTTCTGCCTCAAAATTCTTTTTTCCCATGTCTGGAGATGCTGAAACCCCAATTTATGAATGATAATTCTGCTCATGAGGGTTAATGGAGTGGTTGGGGCTTCAGTCAGATCCCAGTGAAGATCCCATTGGCTTCAAGTTGGATCAGGTACTGAAGGAGTTAAAAATTCCTGCTGCTGGTGCACCTGAGTAGCAGCTCCAGGTATCTTCCAGGGGATCCAAGTTTGCTCTCTGAAATCTGGCAAATAGCAAAAATTTTCATGTCTGTGAACAGAAATCACACCCCGAGGCCACGGCTGACAGGGAAGGCCTCCTGACATATTTACCTAACAATTTTGTTATCATTAAGTGCTCCAAAAGCCCAAACCTGGAGAACAATGGCAACAAAAACCCCACTGCAGGGTTTGTCAGCAGATGCAGCTTCGAGATAACAAATGATTTTTTCGCTTTTTGTTTGACTCCTTGGCACTTTGTGGTTAATTGGAGTGAGGCCAAGCGTGGTGAGATAGTGCCTGAAACAGAGCTTTAAAAACACTGGGGTTGGAAGTTTTTTAACTTTTAACTTCCGTGAGGCTCTTAGAGGCTGGGGAAGAGGTGGTTTAGAAACATCTAAAGGAAAACATTTGGTTTGGGCAGGAAAAATTGATTTTGGAAGGGACGCCCCTTCCTGGCACCCCAAAAAGTCAGGGCTTCACCTGGAATTGGTCCTAAGTGTTGTTAAATGGTAATAAATGTTTGTGTGAGGATCCATGTGCTCATCCACGTGTCCTGTGTTTGGAGAATGAAGCAGAACTGCATTTGTGAGAAATAGGGACGCTTTGGACTATTGCTCCTGAAAAATCAGGGAAAATGTGTTGTTTCGGGTTCTAAAGTGATAATGTTGGTCCTGAACCAGCTGCTCCCCTCGATGTCACTGATACAGAAAGGCCCTGGCCTGAGGCTGGTCCAGGGGGTGTCCTGGATGCTCTGTGTGCTCTGGCATGTGGAATTCTGAGCAATAAAACTTTGGAAGTGCGGCCTCCGAGGGCTATTGTACGAGGAAGGGCATAAGAAACTTGAGACTGGGATTGTGATTCCTGGCAGGAATGCTTTGCAATGGGGAAATTTCAGCTTGGTTTGTGCTGCTTACATGCCTTTCTTCTCGCTGAAGGGCAAATGACAGTGGCAGCATTAAATGTGAGGAGCTGACATCTTCCCATGAAATATTCCTGGCGTCCCCAGACCAGCGCTGGAATTACTTCTGCTCCAGAAATCTGCCTTCCCTGGCCTTCAGTTCTGGCCTTAGCCCGGAAGGGACCCCGGTGAAATGTCCCTGCTGGTGGCAGGGTTGGTTGTGGAGGGAGTTGTGCCTCGGGGAGAGGTCTGGCCGTGGCTGAGCTGGATGTCCCCCTGTCCCTCGTGGCCCCTGGGCTCTCGTGTCAGCCTGACGGGCGCCTGAGTTGGAACACAACCCAGGGCAGTTGCTTGGATCTTTGGGGTTGGGTTTTTTTTCAAGGCCACTTCTCCGGGTTTGACGATCTTGAACCTCTGCGGGGGAAATTTCTGGCGGTTTTAGAGATGGCAGAGATTGGCCACGTTCTCTGCCATGCCCTGATGGTCCCGTGTCGCCAGCAGCTTCTCTTGTGGTGGCTTTTAGGTTGGTTGGTTCAGCTGGGCTTGGTGTAGCCATGGCTTTCCCACCACGGGATGGTGATTTAGGGAGCTGTGTTGGCTGGAAGCCACTGGAGATGTGTGGGACACAGGGGTTGCAGGGGATGAGGACAGTGCTGCATTTCAGCTTCACATCCAGAGAACTGTGCCAGGCATTTCAAAGATAAGGAATTGGGCATTGATCTGGGCTGAGTTTGGGGGTTTTTCCATCACGATGCCCCAGGGTTGTTGTCCATGGGAAGAGGGACCTGTCAGGCTGCTCAAGAGAAGATCAGCAGAGCTCAAAGAGACACCTTGAAGTTGACTTCCAGCTCTTGTTGCAGGAAGTCCAGGAATGTTGGATTGGGAGCGGGCTGGGATGATGGCAGGGCTGCGGGATGGGTGGTCAGAGGGAGGTCCAGCAGTGCCATCACCCTCAGGGGTGGTTCTGGGGGGACCCTGCTGAGCCTTGGTGCACACTGCTCTGGAGCCCCCAGGGCTGGTGGCCAACGTCGATTTGAGGGAATCTCTGAGCAGAGGGGCCGTGCCTGCCCCCTGTGCTGGCACTGCTGGGGCACCTCCAGTCCTGGGGGCAGCTCCGGTCCAGAGAGACCTGGAGGGGCTGGAGCGTGTCCAGGGAAGGGGAAGGGTCTGGAATACCAGGAGCAGCTGAAGGAGCTGGGAAAGGGGCTCAGCCTGGAGAAAAGGAGGCTCGGGGGGACCTTCTCTCCTAGACTGTAGCCAGGTGGGATCAGTCTCTTCTCCCAAGTGATAGACAAGAGCAAATTGTCTCAAGCTGTGCCAGGGGAGCTTTAGTTGGATACTGGGGAAATTTTCTTCATGGAAAGGATTGTCCAGCCCTGGCACAGCTGCCCAGGGCAGTGGTGGAATCCCCATCCCTGGAGGGATTTAAAATTTGTGTGAATGTGGGCACTTGGGGACGTGGGTCAGTCTGTGGCAGACGCAGTGATTTCCGAGGGCTTTTCCAATGGTTCCATGATTATTCCCAGGTTTCTGCTGTCACTGCAGAGCCCCAGCATTTTCAGATGGAGAGGACTTGGGTTATGTCCTGCAAGATCCTTGTTTTCTCTTTTTCCCTCTGATATCTCCATAACAGAACCGTTTCCACATAAATTGAGTGGAATTCTTTGGCTGGCTCTTGTGCACACCTGTGCACTGCCATCATCCACCAGGAAATCGCTGCTTCCAAAGTATTTGCCGAGGGATGATTTGGGAAAGCTCAAAATGATTCTTTCAAGACTTCTCGCATGGTCAGTTGTGAATTAAGGCTGCACAAGTATTTAAGCCATGAACTGTTCTTAGGAGCAGTTTGGTGGGTCTGGATGGGACCATCCCATTCCATCCCTGCCATGGGCAGGGACACCTTCCACTATCCCAGGTTGCTCCAGCCTGGCCTTGGACACTTCCAGGGATGGGGAAACCACAGCTTCTTTCATAAAACATTGGAAAACGCTGGTCTGGAGGGGCTCTGATGAATACAGGACCATTTAATGTACAGGAGGATTTAATTCCTGTTGAAGTAGCTCTGTTTGCCATCGGGGGCTGGGGTCAGCCGGGGTGAGGGAGGAGCATGGAGGGGATGAGGCAGCGAGTCCCGGCTCCTCCAAGGCAGGATTTCCAGTAGGAGAATGCCCTTGGAAGAGCGTGTGTTTGTGCCCACAGCCATTAAGCTCCATAATCTTGCTGTCTGTATCAACTTACAAATGAAAGCTTGCAGTAATTTGGAGCAGCATTTGAATTGTGAGTGGTGGTGATGATGCTGAGCTTGTCTTTTAATGCTGAGTTTAGAGTCTTTGAGGTTTGGATTAAAAAAAACTTCAATGAAACCACAAAAAAGCCATTGGAAGCATAGCTGAACAGGTGGAACAAATTTGTTAAATCTGTTATTGGGAAAACAGCAACTTGCTTTTAAGAAATAAATCAATCTGCAGCTCAGTGTTTCATAATGAGGAGTGGGATAGGAAAATCTAAAAATATCTACAAATGAGAGCTGATGCTCTGAAGGAACAGATCCAAACTCGAATATAATATTGCCCATTGTGGTGACAATAAGTGTTTTAAAGTTCATTGAGATCCTTGCTGGGATGCAGATGGGGTTTGAGGAGCCAGCATATTTCACTTGGCCGGGTCCAGTTTTTATTTGCATAATAAGTTATTATATGTATTGCCAGTAGCTCCCAGAGCCCCTGGTCAGGGTTGGGAAACCACGATGAGTTCATCCCCCTCTGCCTGGTGAGACAATATATTCCCCAAGAATTGGGAGGGAGGCTCTCCAGCAGCTAATGCAAGTGATTATGTGCTTGAAAAAGCAGGAAAAAGCCGAGTTTTAACCCTGTGAACCTTTGTGGAGCTCGGATCTTCTCACCCAGAGCCATTGCAGGGCTCTGTGTGCTTTGTCGCCCATCCCTCCTCCTGTGGTGTCTGATTTTAATAAAGGAAAGGAGCTTTTCCAGGTGGAAAATGTCTCCTGGGTTTTCAGGAGATGGGACATGCGTGCTGTGCTCTCTGTCATTGTGGAACCGTGGAATGGTTTGGGTCAGAAGGGACCTTGATGATCTCCTTGCACCCCTTCTCTGCTCATTTCCTTAATTTCCCCTTCACTGTTCAGGCAGCAGAGTCAACTCCGCTTCCATTTTTCTTGGAAAGCTATTCCACAGCCTCATCCCTCTGTCTCAGCAGGTTCTTCCTAGTGTTATTCCAGAGCTTTCCCTGCTCAGCAGAGCCCAGGTGCTCTGTCACACCCAGCCAGGCCGGGCTGTGGCACTGCCATCGCTCTGTAGTCCCTTCCCTCCTTCTCTTTGGGACTTGCCGAGGGCTCCAGGGGGTTTCTCCCAGCGCTGCTGCGGAGTAGCTGCTCCGAACTAACCAAATCCACATGGACAGCTGTTGCTCAGAGAGGAGGAGGTAAGTGCATCCATAAAGTTTGGGATCTGTGCCGGCGGGAGCACAGCCGGTGCAGGGCGATCTCCCTCCGGGAGCCCTCGGCACTTAAATCCAGGGAAACAAACCCCAAACCCTCTCCAGCTTCCAGATCCTGGTTGGGGGAAGGATTAAGGTGTTGTGGAGCTGTAACTGAAAATGCCAGTTTTTCACAGCCGGGTGTTCCCCAGTGCTGGGAGAGGGATTGCTCAGGGACAGGGATCACGTGCAGCGGTTCACCTGGAACTGGTTTAGGTTGGATATCAGGGAAAGGCTCTTCCCCCAGAGGTGCTGGGCACTGACCAGGCTCCCCAGGGAATGGGCACGGCCCCAGGGCTGCCAGAGCTCCAGGAGCCTTTGGACAACGCTCCCAGGGATGCACAGGCTGGGATTGGGGGGTGTCTGTGCCGGGCCAGGAGCTGGACTGGGTGATCCTCGGGGGTCCCTTCCAACCCAGGATATTCCATGATCCCAGTTGTGGTGTGACTGGCGCAGGTGGCAGTGTCGGTGTCATCTTCTGTGCCAGGCTGAGGTGCCCTCGGGGTGCCAAAGGCCGGTGCCATGGTCAGTGTTGGTGCTTGGCCAGGTGCAGGCAAACCACTGGAACGGCCACTTTCCTTTGGAAGTGATTCCAAGGGCCGAGTCCAGGGATGCTTTTCCATGGTTGGGATTCCCTGTATTGCAACAGCACTTTCTGCCCCAAAACCTCGTCTCAAACTTCAAGGATTTAGTTCTCACCTCGCAACCCTCACCAGCCTGGATCCGGAGGGATCCATGGGTTTGGAAGCTCCTCCTGTTGCGTTCATGCCGAGCGGGACTCGCGTGGTGCTGACTTGGGAAGCTGTGCTGTCCATGTGCTCCGGTGGTTTGGGACAGCTGGGCTGTGCTGCCCAGGAACCACGGGGACATCCCACACCGTGGCCCTGGGATGGGGCAGGGAGGGAATTGGCACCCCTGGGCGCTGCTGGAGGTGCCAAAACTCCTGGGAGCTGCCAGGGAGTCGCTCCGGCCACGCCACCGGCGGTTTTTTTCCAAGGCTGAGGGGTTGGTGGAGCTTTTGTGTTCCCGCTTTGAAGCCCCGGCCTGAAAGTGTTGTAATGAGATTTTATGATGTATTCTGGCAAGGCCTGGTTATTTTGTGTGTGGATTTATTGTATAATGAATTGAGTGATTTTGAAATGTTTTGTGCAACGCTTTTTTGGAAGGGACATTGTATTTTGTTTATGGGATGTGTGAGTTTTTATGAAACTTTATTTAGCTTTTAGCAAGAATAATCTTTATTCAACAAATAGTGCAAATAAATCTTTAATTGAACAAATATGTGCCAACTTTCAAACACAGTAACAAACAATGACATGAAACAAGGAAACTTTGGAACAATGTACGACTTTAAACATAGTATTAAAAAAAACCCCAAACCCCAAAAAACCAACTCAAAACCCCTAACAAAGCAGATCTGGGGCTGTGTAGAAGCGCATGGATACGTGGGACCTACCAGGCTGGAGGGAGCAGAGCAGGGAATGTTATCCCTCCTGGGATTCTAGGGGTGCCCAGGGATTGGGGTTCCCCCCACGCGGGGGTTTGGAGGGAGCAGGAGCTTCTGGATGTGCTGAGCTGTGGGAGCAGAGGTGGAAATGTCTCTGGCACAGTGGTGGAAATGTTCCATGTTGTCCCTGTCCTTCCTGAGCCATTCCATGCTGTCTCTGTCCTTCCTGAGCCACATTCCCGAGGAGGGATGGGGGTTGTGGAGGGCTCAAGGATTTGCCTTTTCCAGCCCCTTGTGGTGTTCAGGCTCTTGGGAGAGCACCCGAGGGTCTCTGAGCTCTGTGTTGTTCCATCATCCTGTGGGAGCTGCCTGGGAAATGGGATGAGCATTCCCTGCTTCTCTCTGTTCCTGCCCAGGCTCGGCCACTGTCAATCCATTTGGAAATGGAGCTTCCCATCCCTTGCACTGCACAAAGCTGGAAATCACTGAAATACTCTCCAATCCAGCATGAAAGGATTTGGAAGGAGGGTAGGAATCCCTCAGCAGTTGTTTCATTTCACTTTTTGGGATGTTTGTCTTTAGGGAAGAAGGGCAGAGTCACCTTTCTGTTTATTTCCTTATTAATCTGATCCTACTGGATTTCCTTCTTTGTTCCATTTAGGGGTTGTGCTTTTCCTTTTACATCCCTGGAAGTGTTTCAGGCCAGGCTGGGCAGGACTTGGAGCAACCTGATCTGGTGGAAGGTGTCCCTGCTCATGGCAGGGGGTGGAATGGGATGGGCTTTTAGGTCTCTTCCAACCCACACCATTCCAGGATTTTTTGCAAATAATTATCCTAAAGTACGGAAGGAGTTTCTTACTGGAGATGCTCATACGGCTGCTGCTTTTCCCTGGAATTTCCTATATTGATAACAAAATAACTTGGCAGGAGGAGACCAAACTCTGCATTTAGGGGACTTCCCTCCACTCTCAAACCCCAGGAATACCAGGAATATGAATCCTGATATTTCTTTTCCTCTGGACAGTCTCCTGCAGGGAAGCCATTGTTCCAGGGAGGAGCATTTTCAGCCCTTCATTGCCCTTTTCAGCCCCTGGAATTCTAACAAAAGAGCTTTTCTCCTAAAAGTGAGCCATGGAATTGGGTGTTAATGGAAACTAATTAATGCTGAATGGAAAATTCCTTCTCGGCTGTGTTTTGCCATTCTCTTTTATAGCTCCAACCTACCAGGCCTCTCTGGAGCTGCCCATACTTTTCCCGGAAGGATAAATGAGGCTTCTGTTTCCAGAAGTGGGAGCTGGAGGCATCTCCCCCCTCCATGCACCCTTGGCTTGATCCAGCCCAACCTTCTCCAGACCTTTGTATGGCCCAGCCCTGTCCTGTGCTCCCACCTCGCCTTCAAACGCTCCTTTTTCCTTGGATTTGGCCTCATTTTCTGTTTCTGACCATCACAGGATCATTCAGGTTGGAAAAGCCCTCTGAGGTCATCAAATCCAACCATTTCCCCAGCACTGCCCAGGCCACCACTGACCGTGTCCCCAAGTGCCACATCCACAGGGCTTTTAAATCCTTCCCGGGATGGGGACTCCACCCCTTCCCTGGAGCCTGTTCTGGAGCCTGACCACCCTCTCTCCATTAAGAGCTTTTCCCTAATATCCAGCTCTGGCACAACTTGAGGCCGTTCCCTCTTACCCTGTCACTTGCTGCTTGGGAGAGGAGGATTCTCCCCAGATCTCTTTCCTCTTTCTTGCACATTTTAAATTCCTGGAAAATCCGGTCAAGGCTCTTCCTTTTTAGCTCCCAAGCCAAGCTCCAGGCTCTGCTGTCCCATGTTGGATCAGTGTGGCCCGTCGGAAGAGCCCTGAGGAGCAGCAGGAGATGGTTGGGTTGGGGAGAGTTTCACCCCATTCCAAATGGGAAGATGTTGGTGCTGAGCCAGCGTTTTCCCACGGGATCTCCCGAGCACAGCCCGGCTGCCGAAATCCCGAGCCACCACTTCCACCCAGAGCTCTGCACCCCCCTCAAGCTCTGTCAGCTCTTCTGGCCTTTCAAACAGAGCCAAAAGCCCAACGCCGGAGGAGAACACCTGCCTGTGCTCTGGTTTGAAATCCATATAAAATCGGGAGATCAAGGAGGCGATGTCCATGCGGAGGGGTCGAGGAAAGCCATTGATGTGCCAGATGTGTGCTTGGAACAGCTGCGGGCGGAGGTGCTTTTCCCAGGATTTCTCATCTTTGGTGAGGAAAGCAGTGAGATAGTGCTGAAAGGACTGCGAGGTGGTCTCCTCTCCGTGGTAATCCTTCTTTTCCCTCAGGACACGGCTTGAATCCGTAGGACAGCCACGGATGGTGTTAAGGATGAACGTGTTGGATTCATGATTGCTGTTTTTAACTACTTCATTTCCCATTTCATGAGGAGGGATGGAATTCCCTGTGGGACCAAACCAGGAGCACCAAAGCTGTTTGTCCATGGAGAGCTGGAGCTCCAGACACTCCCGGCCTCTGTGCCTGCATCCAGCAGAAAGTGGGATGGGGACTTGGCTCTTGGGAGCTGTCAGTACCTAGAGGATCCGCATCTTCCTCTCTGGATGAGCCCTGCCCAGCGGAAAGGGACATTCCTCAGGCTGAGACTGCGTCACCTCCGGTCCCGTGAGGATCAGGGGGACAATTCCACCTGGCATTGGGACTGGTGTCCTTCCAAAAGGCAGGAGGGGAGGAGCCCTGGCAGGATCCTGGTATGGCCAGTTTGGAGATCCTCCCAGTTAAGGATGGTGAGGTCCAGAGCGCGGGGCCAGTGTCCTGCTGACCAAGGTGTTCCCATTCCAGCC
Source organism: Atrichornis clamosus (assembly GCA_013400975.1). Taxonomy (NCBI): domain Eukaryota; kingdom Metazoa; phylum Chordata; class Aves; order Passeriformes; family Menuridae; genus Atrichornis; species Atrichornis clamosus. The sequence continues at coordinate 13,446 of WBMZ01013540.1, read as the reverse complement.
TCACTTCCCTGTGAGGAGGAGCTCTTCCTCGTGCTCCCTGGCCATATTTCCGTGCCTTCCCAGCTCTCCCCATCCCGCCCCAGGGCGTGGCTGCAGCCACTGCAGGGTGAGGGCTGTGGTGGCCTTGGCTGAGAGGACATTCCCACATCCCCGTGGGACGTGCAGGTGTCGCTGGGAGCAGTTTTCCCTGGGATAGCCCAGCATCCTGGGAAGCCTTGGCTGCTGGAATTCCTCTCAGCTATCACCTGCTCCCAGTTGGAAGTGGTAAGTCCTGTCTGGCTCCGTGTCAACAGGCCCATGAGTGCGCTGGCAGGAAACTTCCCTCTCTCCCAGGCTCTTGGATCACAAGGGGAGGATCAACCAGATGTCCTCGAAATCCTGCATATCCTGAGGCTGACCTGCAGCCAGCAGGGAAAACTCCGCTGCTCGGCTCCGTGTCTGCAGGATTTCTCCCAGGTTTTGGAAAGACAGAACCGTTTTGGATCTCTCCAACTCCACGTCCTGCCTTTCCTTGCTCCAGCCTCCTTTAAAGGGTGGTCAAAGTGGGACCTTGTGGAAGACCACAAAGGTGCTGAGCTTCTCCTGCAGGGCCTGCAAGGAATGTGTTTGGCTCTTCAGCTGGTTTTCCCTGTGGATCTAAAAAAGGGGATGTCAGGGCTTGGAGGCTGTCAATGATTCAACTCAAGAAATAATTTATTTACCCCAAGCTTGGCATTTAAACGGATAAACAGAAAAAATGTGTAGGGTTTGTGGTACCTGTCTGAAATGGCTCTGTTGGAGCCCAAAACCAGACATTGAGGGCTTGAGTTTCAGACCATCCTCTGGCTCCAGGATCTTCCTTTGGAAAGAATGTGATGTTCCATGCCAGCAGCTTCTGCTGCCCCACAGATCCTCCCGTTTTTGGGATGAAGATTTTGATCTCAACCTGGGAGTCAGCGCACGCACTTGAGCAGCATCTTAATGAGCTTATGGTTGAGAGCTATTTATTATCTGTTCTAACAGGCCTTTTATTCCACTGGCAGGCTAATTTGCATGGTTTGTTGTAATTAACACCATAAAATGTTTAAACAAAAGTACGGATAGAAATTAAATTTACAGGCATTGAATTCAATAGCATTAGAATAAAACCTTTGATTTGTTTTTCTCCTTTGGCAAGAAAGTGATTAGCTCAAATTAAATTTAGGGAAGGCTCTCGTCTTGGAAGGAGTGATTTAATGAAAAAAAGGCATCCCAAACTGCTGGAGCAGCTCGGGGGAGAGCCAGGATTTCACTTGGACAAGGCTGTTGAAGGGAAATTTAACTGTTTTGGGTGGGAGTGATGTCCCCAAATCCTGCGTCAGCTGCTGCCGGCTGCACACGTGCAGGCAGGATGGTGGCTGGGCTTCCCATCTGTTCCATTTTTCCATGCTCTGGCAGCTATTTTGGAGGCACTGAGGGGTTGGGATGGAGACAGATTGATGGAAGTGTTCCTTGGGGTTGTCCAAGGGCAGGTTGGACAAGGCTTGGAGCAACCTGCTCCAGTGGAAGGTGTGGAAGGAGATGAGTTTCCAGGTCCCTTCCAACCCAAACCATCCTGGGATTATTCTGTGATAGTTTGGAAAATCAGCGTGAAGCTGATCCGTGGGTGAAGAGGTTGGGAATTGTGCTGTGTCCCAGCCATTCCCGAGGGGCTGGAGGCAATTCCCAGGGGCTCCTGTGTGGGTACATCCCCTCCTCGAGCAGAGCACACAAGGTGGCTCTGGAAAAGTCTTTTTTTCCCCCCTAAAAGAGGCTTCACCGTGTTCATCCCCAGATGAAGTCATCAAACCCAGGCCATTTCTGCTCTGATTTATGCAGCAAACATCAGAAAAAATTATATTGTGAGAAAATGGTCTCCGGGTGAGGTTTAGATTCCCTTCTATTGTTTGGAATTTGGGATTTAGTGTTATGGCTGGGATTTGTGTAGTCTGAACTAATTTGTAGTGTCTGGGACCAAGGCTTGGAGTGGTCCAGGAGTTGGGATTGAGCTGCTGGAGACTTCAGTGGGGGAGTTGGTGTTCCCTGGGGTCGGGGCTGCCGGGATTTACGGCTTGTGGATTCTCGGGAGCTGCCCCAGCAGGAATTCTGGTAGTCAAAACATGAATTAGGAGAGTTTAACACATCTGTGTCTCTCCCTGGATCTTTGAGGTGCTGAGTTGGGATTTGGGGGATGATCCACAGGTGGATAGTCTGCATTCCGAGGGGTTTGTCCAAAACCTCCTCAGTGAGACGTTGCTGTAGAGGATGTTCCAGAACAGGTTGGGTTTTGAAGGAGCTTAAAAAGGTCAAAAAAGGTCTGTCCCCAAGGTTTGTAGGATGGAATTCGGGGTAGTGATGGAGCAGATTGAAAGCTTCAGGTCTTTGGCAGCTCCTGGGCAGTTTGATAACCTCAAAGTGGCTTTTCCTCCTGAATTCCCTCCTGGATCAGGGTGAAAACCACCGACAAGGACCTGCCAGTGGAGAGGACATGGAACAACTAAGATAAGTGAATGAAAAGTAACTTAAAAAAAACCAAAACTGGCATGCACCAATGCCTTGAGGAACAATGCTGAAAATCACATTTTCCTGGGCAGGTCATGCACAAACCAGATGATTCAATTAATTTATTAATTTCTGTCACTCCGTGTTGGTTTATTCTCTCTTTTCAAGCATTTTTATTTTTACCTCCATCTCCCATCGCTCCACTGGTTGCTTGTCACTCTTTCCCAACCAAACCTTTAAGAGTTCCATGATCCAGCGGGTTTGTGTCTTGTTTAAGTCTTTTTTGAATTCTCTATTTGATTATTTGGATTGATTTGCCAGGAGAAATCCTGCCCTTCACCCACTGGGTGCTGCAGGTTCTGCAGAAAATCAGAATGAATTTTGAGTTGTTTGACTTTGGGATAAACGGAAAGAAAAAAGGAGCATCTTGCTGTGACGGCACCTGCTAACAGAGCACTTTGCTGGTTTAGGAGGGATTTGTCATGCCCAAACTGGTGATTTTGAAGCAGGAATAAAGCCTTTCCCCTCTCTTTTGTTTGCTTTTTAGTGTAAAGGGCCGGGCAGGGCCCTGTGCTGGGGTTTCCAGTGTTAATCAGCGATTAACAAAAGGAAAGTTGTGAAATTAGGGAAGACACAGAATTTAATGCCTCAAGTCTGATAATTGTGTGGTTGAGGGTTTTTTCATTTGAAATTAGAGGGTTTTGGTAACATGATAAGCTGCTCTTAGGCATCAGAGGCACAAGACTTGAATTTGAAATTTGTTTTTTCTAGCAGTGTTTTTTAAGAACAGATTCTCCCTGTGTCCCCTGTGAGTTCCTCTGGCTTCTCTTTTTATTTTCCCTTTGGAAGTGACACATCAGGAACGACATTGTCGGAGTTTGGGGGAGTTGGGGTGAGGTTTTTTTGGCTCAGGCAATGAAGGCTGAATTTTTGGCTTGCTCTCCCTACTCAGGTGATGTGCCCTGTGACAAAGGTGACCCCAAATGGGTCCCTTTCACCCCAAATGCTGGGAGTGTGGAATTCTGTGTGTGCAGCACCAGAGCCTGGAGGAGCAGCTCAGCCTGGGAGCGTGTCTGGGCAGGGACAGGAGGGAAACGGGGAGCAGAGCTGCTATTAAGGGGATTATTCCCAACATTATTCATCAGCCAGGCTTGAGTGATGGCCTCAGATCTGGCTGTGTTTGTGTTGGGGGGTTGTGTGTGTTGCTGATGGAAAAGTGGAGCCTTGTGCTGGGGGATCTGGTTTTAAGCTGGTTTTGGACCAGTTTTTGGGAAGTCTTGGTAAAGAGGCTGCTTTTTGTATTTACGTATTGTGTAAATATATTTTGGGGTTTGGGGGTAGGGGCACTGTCCACGTGAGATGTGTCTCAAAATCTGCCTGCCAGGGAGTAACTGCTCCTGGAATATGGGCTGACACTGGTGTCAAGAGGGGGTGCTGGAACACGGGTGGAGCTTTAACTGCAGCTGAGCTGAGGGTTCCGGAGAGATGCTGGAGGTGCTAAACAAGGAAAAGGTGCAGGAGCAGCTCCTGCCCCTGCCTGCTCACACATTCCCAGCCTGGAGTGTTCTCCTTGCTGCTTTGTCACTTCACAGAAGCACTGAGGCTGGAAAAGCCCTCCAGGATCATCCAATCCAACCTGTGCCCACCTCATCCCCAGCCCAGAGCTCTGAGTGCCACCTCCAGGCGTTCCTTGGACACCTCCAGGGATGGGAACTCCAAACCTCCCTGGGCAGTTCCAATGTTTAACAACCCTTGCCGTGAAGGAATTCCTCCTGCTGTCCCACCTGACCCTCCCTGGGCACAGCTGGAGGTTGTACTTGAAGTGAAGACCACTTCTGGTCTCCTTGTGCTCTCCGGAGCAGGGGTGGTGATGAGCAGCCTCTCTTTGTTGACGGGTGCTGCCTGTCCCTGGCTTTTCTCGGGAAGGCCTGGCTCAGGAATTCTCGTGCTGAACACCCAGTACAAGCACAGCTCCTGGCTAGAGGGATGAGAGCAGCTAATCCACAGGAACACAGCCCAGCCTTTTGTTGCCTGCCGTTGTGGGGAGTTGTGCAGGGCAGGATTTGGGATTTGTCAACACTCGGGGCCTGACAGAGAGCCCCCGGCGGCCGTGGGTGAGGCCAGAAAGCAGGGCCGGAGGGGAAGGTGTCGGGGCTTGTGCTGGAGCTGTGTCTGCACTCACACAGCTGCTGCAGTGCTTCAGGAATCCCTCCTCTCCTCGGGGAATGGGAAGCTGACAGTTCTTTTGGCATCCCGCAAGGATGTGGTGCTCGGCACGCTCAGGCCACGGGGAGTTGTTTTTTTAGCAGTGAGGTGAATTTTGAGGGGTTACACCTTGTGCTCCTGGAATGCTTGGCAGATGCCATCCCTTTCAGATGTTCTTCCTCCTTTTCTCTTTTTATTCTTCGCCTCTAAAAGTTGAAAGAGGCCTTGGGTGGCTTCTCCTTTTGAAAGGTGACCTTGCTGCATAAAGTTGTCTGACTTGGTGCTGTCTGTGCCCAGTGATATATGGGAGCATCTGGGAACGAGGGGAGGCTGCTCCTTGATTCCCTGAATTTCTCTAGGATCACACGTGTACCTCAGGATCCCTTTCCCAGCACTGGTGAAGTGTTTCCCCTTCAACTCCAGCCCTGTGTGAGGAGGGGCAGAGCACTTGGAGCAAAGTGGGAAATGGGGTTTTTTGGGAGTCTGGCACATTCCACTGTTGCCAAGTGTATCTCAATTAGTCCAGCGTGTGCATCTGATCCAAAGCAACACATTCTCCTCCTGCCTCCCTGGCCATGGTTTAATTCTTTAAACTTAAAAATTCAGCTACAAGCTGTAGGTGAAGATGCTGCCAGGGGAGTGGGAGCTGCTACCAAAATACCAACATTTAATGGTGGTGTCATTCCAAAATAATCCATTTTTAGAAGGCTGTTATTGGTGGTTCCTGTTCTTTGCTATTTGCAGAAGATCTCACACCAGAGGTTGGTTCCTGCTCTGCTCTCTCCCTTCCCACTTCCACTCCAGGCTAATAATAAAAATCAAATTTTCTCTGCTTGAGAAACAAAGGAGGCTCAGAACTGAACCTGATGTGATCCAGACCAAGCATCTCCCTCTCCTCTGGGTGCTGCCAGTCCCATCTCTCTGGGGATTAAAGCCACCATTTCTCACCTTGGGCACCCCGAGCTCTCTGCACCAGGATTTCCAGCATCCTTCTCTCCACACGGGATCCCCCCTCATTTGGTTTTTCCTCCTTGCAGTGTTACAAATTTCTGCTGTCCTGGATTTTATTTGTGGGTTTTCCAGGCTTAGCAGGTAATGGTTATAGATGGAAATTTGACTGCAGCACGTGGTTTCTGGCTGCAGTAAATTCGTTCCCTGCGGGCTTGGGGACGGATCTCATGTGTTTTTTCCAGTGCAAATGGTTGTTTAAAACATCCATCTGCTTTATCTGCTGTTGTGTTTACAGTTCCCCTTTGTAGTTCCCGGCAGCATCTCCTCTCCTCTGCTTTTGTTTATTTAAGGTTATGGTAAAATATCCCTCTGGTTTGGGGTTGTTTTGTGGGAGCCTTTCCCAGCTTGGCTGATCCCAGTAAGTGGAATAAAACACCATGACACCAGGATCACCCCAGGGAGATCCTGGCAGTGCTGGTTCCAGCTGATCCCTGGGGTTGTTGCTCCTCTGGAATGGGATTTTAGCCAGATCCTGCCCTTGACCTTCCAGGGTTCTGCAGGCAGGACATTATTGAACAATAAAAGGATTCATCCACTCAATTTGTAGCAAGAGCTGACCAGTGGAATCATCTTTGTTTGGGTATTGAATCGTGTGATGTCCCTGGTTGTTTGTCTGTCCAGGATGATTTAGGAAACCAGTTTCAGCTTTGGAAAAAAACCCCCAAAAATAATACCACAAACAAACCCAAACCAAACTGTCTGAAAAATCCTAGGAGGATATATTTGATACTTTTTCCTGGCAAAAGTTAAGCATTTTCCATCCTTCTTCAGTTTCAAGCCTTCAGAAGGTTTGTGGGTCCTTCTCCAGCACGTGGTGCTGCCTCTCCGTGTCCTTGTCCGTGAGCCTCAGGGTGCACACGTGGGGCTGCTCCGGGCACCCCGGGGCTCCACAGCCTTTGGAGTCTCCCTCAGGTTTTGTGTCCCCATCACGGGCAAAAATATGACCCGGGATGACATTTGGAGAAGTTGCAAAATTCTGTCTGTAAACAGTATTTTATTTTTTTTCTGATGCTGAGCCCCGAGCGATGTCGCCGCTCGTCTCGCACAGAAAAGTAGGAAAATAGTCCCTGGCTGCAGGAGGGGGTTGTTTTCCTAATTCTCCTTTACCACAGCAGCGTTTCCTGTTACTGGTGAGTGTGTGGAGTGCCTGGATGAGGCCCCCCAGCTCATGTGCCACCCCAAGGTGTGTGTAGGAATTCTGTGGGATGCTGGAAAAGGATTTTGGACAAGGGCCTGGAGTGCCAGGACAAGGGGAAGTGGCTTCCCACTGCCAGAGGGCAGGATTAGATGGGAGATTCAGAAGAAATCCTTCCCTGTGAGGGAGGAGAGGCCCTGGAATGGATTTCCCAGAGAAGCTGTGGCTGCCCCAGCATCCCTGGAAGTGTCCAAGGCCAGGTCGGATGGGGTTTGGAGCGCCCTGGGATAGTAGAAGGTGTCCCTGCCCGGGGCAGGGGTGGGACTGGATGGGCTTTAATCTCCCTTCCAACCCAAACCATTCTGTGATCCCGTGGTCTTGAATTCTGCTGCAGGAATTGTCTCTTTTCCAGTGCCAGAAGTTGGATCAAAAGCTGCTGGCCAGCTCCAGCAGTCCGAGCCAGCTTAGTCCTCATTTTAGCCGTCGAGTATGGACAGAACTGTTCATGAATTCTTTTCCTGACTCCTTTTTTCCCAACCTTCCGGTTTTTTCAGCGTTCCAGTGCCTCAGTTTGCCCACAGGATGGAGAAGCAGCTCTGCAGAGGCACGAGCAGCGCCCAGGAGCTCAAACATTGAACCTTTACCACTTCCCTGACTTAAACTCCTCTCAACAAACAACTCAGGCGGCGCAAAACCTTTTCCTTTCAGCCTCGGAAAGTCACAAGATGTCATAGGGGCTGCTGAGCTCCCTCCCGAGCGCTGCCACAGCCCGACACGAGGCAGCTGTGCAGCAGCTGGCCTGGCTGGAAACATCTGGATGGTCTGTGCTGCGTGGTGGGAGCCGCTGAGCCGACGCTGCTGTGCGGCCTCGGGCGCTGCTTGAAGTGCACGGGGCTCTGCACTTCAAAGCCCGGCTCAGCAAGGCTTGGCTTGCACAAACTCACACCTCTGGGGCTGCTGTGACTGCTGCCCGCAGCCAGAGACCCAGGAATGGCATAGTTGAGGTTTGTTTGTTGGGAAGATAATGGAATTCCCGTGCTCGGCTTCAAAATCCACTTGCTCGCGCTGTGCCAGCTGCTCCCGCTCGCTGGCCGGGCCACGGGGGCTTGGATGTTTGGTGGGGTGGGAAGCGGAGCTGCTGCCGTGTGCAGAGGGAGTGGGGAATGTTGTTCTGATTAGGAATTGTCTGGTGCTTGCAGCAGCAAGTGGAGCTGGGTTTGGCAGCCCCAGAGGAGGCGGCTGGGGATGTGCCGTGCTGGTGCTCGGGACCGGCTGTGAGATAGCGGCTTGTGGAAGGCTCACATTCCTGAATCCCTCCCAGCTCTTTTCCCGGAGTTTCTACAGCACATCCTGGCGTTCCTCACTCAGCTCATCCTTCTTGGCTCGGGGCTGTGCTGTTGCAGTGCACAGGGAGTGGTGGGGCAGAGCCAGCCCGGTGTGCGCGGTCAATCCCACGGCACCGCTCCGGGCACTGCCGGATTGGAGCCATCAGGGATCCCCTGTGCCTCCCCTTGCTGTCTCAGCTGCCCACATATCCCAGAGCACATTCCAAAGGGTGTGGAGATGGCACAGCCGGCAGGTGCGGTCAGGCTGCCACAGGTTTGTTTCTGGAAGGATCCATCCGGGAAGTGCTCTGGGTGTTGTTTTCCCCTCGTGCCACTGGGAGCTGCTCCAGGTGTCTTCACTTCCAGAGGAGGCAATTCCTGCTGCTGGGCTAAGGCAGGGGAAGCCTGGAGGGGATTAAACAGCAGCAGAATTTGGGGTTTTTCCAGTGAGAGTGGTAAGACACTGGCACAGTTACCCGGAGAGGAGGTGGATACCCCAACCCTGGGAAAATTCAAGGCCAGGTTGGATGGGAACAACCTGGACTAGTGGAAGGTGTCCCTGCCCATGGCAAAGGGTTGGAATTCCATTCCAGCCCAAACCATTCCATGTCCCTATAATTTAATATTTTGTCAAGCACTGTGTTTATCTGGAGGCAGCTTCTCCGGTGCCACGTGCTGAGCAGCCCCTGGGTGCTCCCTGGTGATCCAGGGGACGTTCCCTCCTCCCCCCATTCCCATGCTGTGTCCCGTTTGCTTCTGAGGAGCCCCTGTAGGATCCGGAGTTTTGCAATTCCTGCAGGAAGGAGCAGCTCTGGCACCTCTGGCACCGCACCCGGCCCTGCCTTGCGGGGACTTGTTCCCGTGGCTGTGCCCAAACCGGAGCCTTGCAGAGCTCCTAATCCTGTCTGCATGAGGTCATTGGCTCCTTGACGTTAATTGCAGTGGATCTGATTAATTAGGCAACAAAGCATAATTTATTAGAGCAGATTAATTGTAGAGAATTTACCCAGGCAGCTCCCGTCTCCCGCCACAATTCCCTGCCATCCTTCAGGTATGGGAATCACCATTAAAGCCTTCACCCTCAATGTGGATGGGGAATAATTGGATTCTTTCCCAGTTGCTGGAGTGTACTGTTTATCCTTGGATTGGATGTGTTATTCCATGGGTGTTACATTTTCAGCAGACTTGTTTTCCTTTGAGTGGTAATTCTGTTGGAATTGGACTACTCGATCCCCTCCTCCCGTTTCCTTCCCTTCCGCTTTTCTTCTTCCAATAAAATGTCATAAAAATTAATCCTCGCTGAAGGCCAGACTTAACATCCAGATTGAGACAAGAGGATTTTAAAGCCCTTGTGCTGAAAGGAAAAATGCGCTCGGACAGGAAGTCCTGGGTTTGTTATGGAGCAAGGAAAAATGTTTTTAAAACTTAATCATAGAATTATGGAATCGCGGGACGGTTTGGGTTGGAAGGGACCTTAAAGCTCATCTCTTTCCATCCCTTTTCCATGGGACACCTTCCACTAGACCAGGATGCTCCAAGCCCTGTCCAACCTTTGACACCTCTTGGAACAGCTCATTTATCTGAACAGCAACAGGATTTCAAAATTAGACATTATTGGAGATTTCCCAAAAAAAGGCTGAGAGTGGCTGTCTGAGAGCAAGGGCAGAAGGAAGTCCATCAGTTCCGGTGTCTGGCAGATGTTCCCCTGTAACTTTCTCCCATATGGATCATCTCCGTGAGTGAATCCAAACCAGTTCTTTGCTGCGACTGGTCCCACCCCAGGCAATGGCTTTATGTACAATGTAGATAACAGGACAAATCCCAGAGAGCTGGAAAATGCCATAAATTCGGGTCCTGCAGCCACATTCCCAGTGGAAGGCTCCAGAGCAGGATCTGGTTGGTCACTTCTGCAGGAAGAGGTGCACTCATCACCTTGAGTGCTTGTCTGCTTTGTTCAAAAAGTGACTGTTCATTGAATCTGCTGTTCGTCCCAGATGTTGGGAATTCAGTGCTCCTGTTTCATGAGGAACATCTGGAACTGGTGAAGTTGAAGGCGTTGGGTGGAAGAGAAGCACCTTCAGTGGAGGGTGCCCTAAAGCATCCTCTGGGAATGGTCCCTGTGCTGGTTATGATCCATGTTGGATTGGCTGTGGAAGCAGCTGAGGTCGTTGTCCCTGCCATGGTTATCAGGACCTGCCAGGTATTCCTAAAAGTGTTGCCAAACCTGGGAAAAGGAATTTTCCGCCTAAGGAGGCGCCCCAAGGGTGGTTTCAGGCTGGAGAGAGCCCAGCTCTTGATCTTCCAGGGAATGGAGGTGTTCCAAGGGAAGCAGCAGAGCCCTGAAGCTCTTTGCTAGAGCAGCTCCTGGTTTGGGGAGTTTTTAAAGAGGAATTCCCGCTTCAAGGAGGATTGTGGTGTTCACCTCGTGCTGTCCTGGATGTGCTGGAGAAGCTCCAGGTCAGGAGGAGCAGGAGCAAAGGTGCAGGAGGAGGAACCATGGCTGATACGGAGTCGCTGAGCGTTGGGTTCCACCACATCGAGTGTAAGCTGTGCTTTATAAAGTACACGAATATTTTGGTAACTTAACGGCTAAAATAAGGAAGGAATTGCTGTTGGAATGCAGGAGGAGAACCCGTGACCTCCATCTGGAGGGGGGCGTAGCCCAGCTGGCTGAAAATGGGCCTGAAAAGGGCTACAAGGGCTGATTAAAATGTGAAAAACTGAGAATTCCTGCTAATAGACAGCAGATCCCTGCCTGGCGCTGCTTCCCAGCTAAATTTGCTTTCCTTGGGAGGCAAAAGGAACTGATTTAAGTTCCTTACCTTGCTGACATTGATCCTTCTCAGCCTTTAACCAGCCTGTTCCCAGCCAGGGACTTCCCACGGGTCTGCTGAGCCGGACCCGGAGCCTGCAGCAGGAATCTCTTATTCCTGCTACCAGGAGAAAATTCCCTGCAGGTGTCTCCATATGCAGTGTTAAACTCAGCTTTGACCTTGTTCTCCTCACATCTGGGTTGTGTTTGAGCTTTCCCTGCAGTTCCAACAGGTGCAAGGATTGGGAAGGCTCAGCCGTCACTCGGCGCTGTTGGAGCTGTGTCCAGTTCCACGGCATTGTCCCTCTGTCCAGGGTCCTTGTGGGAGCCACCGGCCGAAGGCCGCTCCAGGAAAAGGTGCCTTGGGACAAATTCTTGGACAAACAGCCTCATTAACCAAATCAGGGTCTTCCAGGTTTGAGGTGTTGCTGGTTTGGGGTCAAATTTAGCCATTTAGGTGCTCCTACAGTCACAGAATGTTGTGGGATGGGTGGAATCCAGGGATTTGGATGTGGACCTGGTTCTATTTTGTGCTGAAACCAATTTTCTATGGAGGTTTAGGACAGAAACTGTTCCTCGGGGTTCCAGTGGTTATTTTCCCCTTTGAAGGAATGATGGAACCTTCCTTCTCCAAAGTTACACTTCCCTTTTCCCATGAGGAGCAAATCCACCTTCCCGCTGCCTCTGCCAGGTCCTTACCTGCCAGGTTTATGTGCATTTGCTCCAGGTTCCCTGAGGTGATGGAAAGTGAAAAGTGGTGTGTTCAGTTGGATCAGGGGTGGAAATGTGAGTATTTGGGATATTGCTTATTGAACTAAGCTCAGTTTGAGCTGGGGAAGGTTTGGATTGGAGGAAAGGAGGAAATTCCTTCCCAGACTTGGAGCTGCAGGATGTGAGGTGAGCTCTGCTATTGTAGATTTGCTTAAAGCTCTGCTCCACATGGAAAGGAGGAAAGGAGAGGGAAGGTTTTGGGAAGGATTTGGTTCTGAAGGGAAGTTTATACCCTCTGATGGCAAATAATTCCCTCTGTCCATTGCTTTGGGATGAGGCCTGGACTGAGCTGGCAATCGGATTTAGTGTTCTGTGCTGCAAAATACAGTGGCTTTCCTGCTAATGAAGGTAAAAAGCCAGTAAAAGCTTAGGAAAATCTGCTCTCTCCTCTTCCATTGTTCTCCAGTGGTTGTCCATTACTGCAGTGCTGGGAAGACCTGGAGGGTGATTCCCTGGCCTTCTCCAAATGGGAATTGTGCAGTCCCTGGGAGAGGCTTTTGAGCCAGGGACAGAGATGCTCAGCAGGTTGACAGCATCCCAAACCCTCTTCCCAAAATGGTGGCACGTTCAGGGTGTAGATGTGTCCAGGTGGGAGTTCCTGCCCACTGGAGAGATGAGCAATAGGGACCAGAGGAGTTCTGGGATCTTGAAGGCGAGGACCAAACTGGAGCTTCCCACAGGAAAAAAGCCAATGGAAAGGGGTTGTTACGGTGTGGAACCTGCTCCAGAACCCTGGAAAGGATTCCCACAGCCAGCTGGGAACACCAGCTTTGGGGAGGAGGGTGGGGCAGTGGGGATTGTCCCCCCTCTGCTCTCTCCACCCTCTCCCTGATGGTATTGATCCCATTCCATGAGTGTGGCAGGGGGGCTGGGGCTTGTCCTGCAGACAGGAGCCGGTGTCAGAGCTCTGTCCCGTTGAGACGGGAATTGTTTCCTCGCTTGCTCCTTGCATTTTTATGAGGAGCAAGAAATTATTACAAAAGTAAGACTCAAAATATATTGAATGGCGCTTCTTTTCAACAAAGCAAAGCTACTCCCTGCGCTGTTGGAATATAAATTTTCTACTTGATTATTTTTTTTTTTGCACCACGTGTGACCAGAGGCGAATTTCTGGAGGACAATGGGGCTGATATTCAAGTAGCTGCTCCTCTGAACCACAGGCTGAACTTCAGAGCAGCAGAAAAACAACAGAGAACGCTGCTGCAGAGCCTGGGCTGGGCCTTAGGCTCCTCTCACTGATGATCTCCCAAATTACAAACAATGAGGGAATTTGACTTTAACAGCCCTGGTGCAAGAGGATGATTTCATTTCGTGCTTTTTTTTTTTTTCGGGTGCTTTAAGACACTGAGCTGGAGCACAGTGGGGATTTCTTTGTAAATCTTAATTTGACTGGACTCGCTTTGTCAGGAGGAATTGGGAGCCATTGGATACAGAGAATCTTCGGGGTTTTTTGTTTCACTTTTCACCCGAAAGGACTCGTGCACCTGACGGTCTGAGTGTTTTTCCCAGTTCTACAGGAGGGAGACACTCATTCTTCCTACCAGCTTTGCCTAAGGAAAAAAATCCACCTGTTGTGCATGACTGCATAGGTTGGGTTCTATTTTTCCACTTTTCTTACTTTCAAGCCATTGGAAGTGCATTCCCTTGGTGTCCAGTGGCTCTCCAAGGGACTTTTGACAAGGGCCTGG
>WBMZ01013539.1:0-12279 GCA_013400975.1 Atrichornis clamosus | reverse complement strand
TCCGGGCCGGCTCCGGCTCCGCTGCGGCGCCGCCGCTTTTATCGCGCCCGGGCGGGGCCGCGCGGGGCGTCACGGAGCGCGGAATCCCGGCCCGCGGCGGGGGGGTCCGCGTGGGAGGGGGGCGGGAGCGAGGCTGAGAGTGAGAGTGTGAGAGTGTGCGATGGTGATTCTGTGAGCGTGAGAGTGTGTCCACGTGTGTCCGTGCGTGTCCGCGCGTGTCCGCGATCGTGTGCGCGGGGGTCGCGCGTGCGGGAGCGCGGGTGGGCGCGGGGGTGGGCGGCGCGCGTGGGTGAAGGGGACCGTGCGGGGAGGGGCTGCAGCGAGCGGGTGCGGGGACGTGCGTGTGTGAGTGCGGGGTGTGTGTGCGAGGGACGAGTGTGCGGGGCGTGTGTGTGTGCGTGGGTGCTGGCACAGGGTGAGTCGTGGTGGAAGGGGCCGCCCCGCGCCCCCCGCGGCTCCGCGGGTGCCGTGGCCGTGCGGGGTCCTGGGGGTGTTGCTGTGTGCGGTGCGGGAGCAGCCGCCGGGGCAGCCCCTGGCGTCGGTGCCGCGTGGAGTAGGGAACCCGCAGGCACCCCGGGGCTCCGCGGGGAGGACACGGGGGGGGCTGTGGGGCTCCTGGGGAGCCGCTGGAGCACGGGCAGGTCTCGGTCACTGCATACACCCAGGAGCAGCTGCTCCCACTGGTGCCGGTGCCCAGCTCCACCGTGGGTGCAGGGGAGCAATTGTTGCTTTGCTGCTTCTTTATCAGGTAATTGGGTTTGTCCTTGGTGGGAATAGCTCGTGGCAGTTGGAATTGTCGCTTTTCTCATCTTCGGCGCTTCAGCCAAGGCCGATTCTCCTTCAGCCCAGAGCAACAAGTGAGCAGTGTCCCCTGCCCTTGTTCCCCACGTCCTGTCCTCAGCCGGGACACCTGAGGATGAGCAGGACTGTCCCAGCTCCCTGAGCCTCTGTTGCCTGTTGGTCTTTTCCTTGTCTTCTCCCCGTGGTACGGTATTGTGACAGGAAATTCCTGACCTGGAGAGCAGCCTGCCAGGGTAGGTGGGGAGTGTGGCCCCTCGGCTCAGTTCAGCACTGCAGCAGCACATATGGCTGGAGTATTTACATAATGCCAAGTTATCCTGTGAAATATGAAGCAATTAATTTTGATTAGTGAAGTGGGTCAGTAAAATACAAAGGCTTTCAGTCCATGGATCTGCAAAAGATAAAACACAAGCACTCCACGGTCCTTTCCCCTTTGATCTCCCTGGAGCAGGCCTGAGGAGCCCTCGCTGGGGCTGGAGCACCCTGAGCTGCTCGCAGTGCGTGGTTTGATGCCTTTCCTGCAGCAGGTCTTTATCCAGCCCTGGGAAGTTTGTGGCACTGGTGTAGCACGGAGCGTTTCCTTCTCAAAGGCAGCTCAGCTGCCCTCGGGAGGCCCTTTCTCCACCCAGCTGTGCTCTGGTTCAGCTAAAGCAGCATTTCATGGCCAAGTCCAGGGGCTTGGAGTTGTCAGCAGAAAGAGGATGGCAGGTTGGGAAACCTCTGATGTTCTGCTGTCCACTGATGCCAGCCCAGGGAATCCAGAGCAGCTCTGGGACAAAAGTGGCCGAGAGGTCTGGAGCTGTGCCAGGGTGCTCAGCACCTCTGGGCACCTTCATGGGCATCCTGTAGGGCTTTTGTCACCATTTCCATCCAACCAACCTGTCCCAGTGCTCATGGGGACTGAAGAGACCTGTGGGTCATTTGGAGCCTTCCTCAGGCTCCTGGGTCTCCCTGCTGGTCCTGCCTGTGCAGTTCAGAGCCCCTGGAAGCTGTGAGGAGCTCACCTGTGCTGCTGCTCACCTGAGGGGCTGCCCACTCCTCTGGCACTGCTCCCCTGTGGGGTGTGTGCTCTGCTGCAGGAAATTCTGGGGGAAAATCTGCTTTTCCAGTAGCCTCTTCCCGTCTGGCTTTATCGCCCTGGTTACTGTCCCTGCTGTTGGCTCTCTGTGCTGAACAGATTTTCAGTGCAACAGGAATGGGGCAGAGGGGGGATAAGGAGGGGACAGGCCCCCATGGGGTTTACTGGGCAGACCAGTCTCCCTTCTGTGCTGGTTTGGTTTGAGGTTGGTCTTTTTTTTAGCAAAGGGATGCAATGGGAAAAGCTGAAAAGACTGCAGGTCTAATCCTTCTGCCACAGGCAGGAACACAACCCAAAAATAATGTTACTGCAGGCAACACAATTACACCAGTGTAAAGCAGTGCGAGAGGCAGCAGCGCCGGGTCCCACCTCTGCTCACATCTGCCCGGCACTGACAGAGCTGAGCGTGTCACTGAACCAATTTACCTCGCAAGCTTTTGTCATCCACAGCACATTATGCGGAGATGAGACCAAGGTGACAAATGCAATAAAATAAACACTCGGATACTATGGTGATGGAGACCAGGAAATGCCTGGGTAGGAAAAAACAACAAAGCTGCGCTACGAGAGATAAGCAAAATAACCCCCCTGGCTCCTAAAGCAAAGAAAGAACTAGAAAATATGATCAAGATTTCAGCTTTTCCAGAATCACTGAATCATGCAGTAGGGTCTGTTATTGCTTCTGTGGATTTAGGAGCTGTGTGGCTGTAATGGAGTAATGGAGCCCCCATTATTTTTAACTCTTCTCTTGCCTCTTCCCAAGCGCTCGCTAGCAGCTGATTTATGGCTCTGTAGCAGAAAAGAGCTGAGCACAGCTCTCAAGGACCCTCGCAGATGATTTAGCTCTGAACAGGAGCCAGCAGGCACATTTGTATTTGTGACGGACGGGGGTGGTTCCGGACAGCCCTGGCCGCCCGTGGCCTCTGCCCGTGCAGAGGTGAGGGGGGTAAATGTTCCGTCTGCTCGGCACTGACCTCTGTGTGGTCACGGACGCAGAAAGGACAGTGTTTTAAAGTGGACAAATCTCTTTAATCCCAGGAGCTGGAGCCCCAGGGAGCAGGCAGTGGAAGCTTTCTCTCCTGCCTGTGCAGTCTGCTGTACATAAACCATCTCCTGTGGGGTGATGCTGATTCCGCATTTAAGTCTCCTCTGCGGAGTGGGAACGATGTGATCCATTATGGGATGAAGGCAGCTTTGCCATGGGAAATAGCAATGGCTACACTTCACCAGCGAGAAGCTCAGCTCCCTCAGTGCTTGGAGCTCCTGGTTGTGCCCGTGTTGTCGCTGAGCTTCCTGAGGGATCATCCCCTCCCGCCCCTGGCCATGCTCCCCCATCCCCAGCAGGCTCAAAGCAGGACAGGGCAGGGATTGTGAGGTTCTTTTGTTGTGTTTCTTGGTGTTTTTTTAATATAAGGACTTGTTCTTCGGGAAACTGCAGCAAGGACAGGGTCTCTGGTCACAGAGCCCAGGTTTGGGGGGAGCAGGATCATCTCCAAAGCCTTTTCCTACTGCAGCTGGACCAGGCACAGGGAACCAGCCCCCAGCCCCCAGCTGCTCCGTGCTTCTGTTTGAGAATAGTGTACATGCAAAATATTATTTTGGTGCCTTCTAAACTGTAGAGCTGTCCCTAGAGCAGCTCGGGGATGGGGTGCAGCCAGTGCAGACACCGTGTGTGAGGTGGAGTATTCCCTTCTGTGACAGACACACTTTGGAATGGAGTTGGGAATTTTGCTGCATTTTGCTGCAGTCTTTCTTTGCAGATCTCTCCCTCTCTGTTTCTCTCCCTCTCTCTCTCTCCCTCTCTCACTCTCTTCCCTTTTTCCCTTCCCTTGCTTTCATTGTTACCATCTCAGAAGTCGGTTTCCTCCCAAACTGCCTGGCATTTACACTCAGTGAGAATGGGGAGTGTGGTCTCTGTACTAGTAGGTCTCTGTGATGCTATAGGGACAAGCTCCTTTCATTACAAATAATTAATTTAGCTCTATATTGCATAACATCCTAAAAAGCTTTCTAGGGCAGTCTCATGCTAGCTGGATGCACAGTTCCTATCAATATTACATTACATTTGGGTACAACAGTTATGAAGTTTCATTAAAAATTTAATTTGTGGTTTAAAACTGCAGCATACCCTTAAAAGTGCAGCAGAGAAACCACTCTGGCTGCTGGAGGACTGAGCTGGCATTAGCCAAAATTGCAGGGAGAGCTGCAGAAGGGGCCTGGGATGGTGGTGAAATTCCCTGCACAGGAATCCAGGGCTGGGCTGGAGCAGGAGGGAGCTCGGGCTGGGCACGGGGCTGTGCCGGGTCCCCTGGGGTTTTGAGTAGGGAATGAAGCGTTAACCGGAGGCCGCGGGCAGCACAGGAGAGGCCTCAGCCCACCCTCACCGTGCCCCGCGTGTGCCCATCTGGGGGTGGATTTGGGGTGAAGAAGGTGATGCCCGAGGGGCACGGAACGAGCGGGATGAGTGCCCGGGGCTGTGGGCTGCGAGCTGCGCTGAGCCCCGGAGCCGACAGCCCCGGGAGGAGGAGGATGTTGCCTTTGCAGATCACAGACATCTTCCTCCTCCTCCTCCTCCTCCTCTGGTGTGAATGGAGCGTCTCCTTCCCGGCAGCGGCCGATCCGATGCCGGCGCTGGGAGGGAGCGGGGCCGGTGTCATGTTTGGTTAATGAGGGTTTGCGGTGACGCCTCGCAGCCGAGCAGCTCCGCACATCCCACATCCGCCCCGCCGCCTCAGCATCGATTTGTGCAGGAATTCCCCCCTGTCTGCGCACACACGTCACAAGAAGCCGCAGCTTTCCCTCCCAGACCATCCCTCAAGCCGTTTTTCAGCGCTCTCAGGGTTTTCCTGCAGTAGCAGAAAGTGAGGTGCCAGCTGTGGGGTGGATCCCAGCTCCTGGGCAGGACACGGAGCTCCCAGTCCTGCCCGGGTGGTGGGACTGGACCTGCTGCTCCTGGCTCTGGCACAGGGAAGGTCCAGCCAGGTGCCCTTGGGGTCTCACAGAGCTCGGCCACAGTCCCACAGGTGACAAAGAGTGGCTCCTTGTGTTATAAACCCCACATTTGTTATTTTTCCCCATGTCCAACAAATGAGGAGGAATTTGCAGCCAGGATGGGGGGTTTGGGAAGTCAGCACCGTGCTGGGGTTTGCTGTAGGACTGCAGAGATCACTTCCCCTCCCCCAGTGAGGATAATAATGGGGAGTGGGTTCCTAAATCCCTTAAGCTTCTTTGATAGCTTCAATATTTATCTGTAATCCTGCTGTTCTTCTGAACAGACACAGCTCTGTGTCTGTCCCTGTTGCTCTGGGGCTTCTTCCCACCTTGCAATGTTCCGTTTTTGTGGGAGATGAGGCAGGGCAGGATGAGAAGGAAACATCAAAAGCCAGCGACACTGCTGTGCCCTAGTTTTTTCCATGATTATTTATTATTTTGCAGTCTCTTGCTCCTTTTCTCCCACACTTTCTGTTCTGCCCTGTTAATGTGCTGTGGTGGGTTGACCCAGGCTGGACACTGGGTGCCCCCAAAGCTGCTCCATCGCTCCCTCCTCAGCTGAGGGGGAGAGAAAATAGAGCAAAAGGTTCATGGGGCGAGAAAAGGGCAGGGAGAAATTCCTCAGCAATTCCCGTCATGGGCAAACAGACTGGACTTGGGGAAATTAGTTTGTTACCAATCAAATCAGAGTAGGATTATGAGAAATAAAAACTAAATCTTAAAACGGTTTCCCCTCACCCCTCCCTTCTTCCAGGGCTCATCTTCACCCCTGAATTCTCCCCTTCCTCTCCCACAGTGGCACAGAGGGAAGAGGCCCAGGGGCTGTGGTCAGCTCACCCCACGGTGTCTCTCTGCTCCTTCCTCCCCAGGGCAGGACTCCTCACACCCTGCTCCCTGCTCCTCCGTGGGTCACAGAAGCCACCCCTGCAGCCTCCGCCTGGCAAAGCCTTGGCACACAAACCCCAAACACCTCTGTGGAGACTGGGAATGCTTCCATGCCCACATTTGGGATGGAGCGGGAGGGAGGATGGATGCATGGATGGATGGGTGGATGGGTGGATGGGTGGATGGATGGCAGGACGAGCTTGGAAGGAGTTCCAGGTGCCCATGAGGCACACGGATGCCCAGCCCAGGCTGGACAGGTGGGTGTGCAAGTGCAGTACAGGGACAAGCCCGGGACCAGGGAGCACCTGCTCCCAAACAGGGAGAAGCTGGAGCAGAGACAGCGAGGTTTGGAGAGGCAGCACTGCTCAGAGCTCTGGTCCCGGGTGCGGGGTGAGGGATCTGATCCTCAGTGCCAGAGTCAATCCGTGTTTTTGCCTGTCATGGTTCAGAGTTAAAACACAGAAGGTTTTAAAGCCAGGGTGGATAAAACCACTCCAGGCAAGAGGAATTCCCTGTGTTTGCAGCTGCGAGGGCTGACCTGGAGCTGGAGAGCAGCTCTGAGTGGGGAAGGAGGCTCTCAGGACAGAGGTTCTCTGCTGGTGAGGTGCATTAGGGCTGGGAGGGCATCGATTCCTGTACAAGGTCAGAGGCTCCAGAAGCTGCAGAGAGAGAGGGTGTAACTGGAATGGCCCAGGAGCTGCTTCCAGGCACTGAGGGAAGCTGGAGACGCCTTGGCTGCTGTGTGGAGCTGGCACTTCTTGAGCTGGAGATGGAGGGGATGGCAGGGGCCCAGCCAGCTCTGAACCCCGCTGGGATGGCAGTGGGAGCCTCAGCACCAGCTCTTCTTAGGGTGAAAGATGGGCTGGCAAAACTCGGGCAAACCTGCAGGGAGGTTTGGTTTGTAGCTTTTCCCACTGGAATTGCAATTCCACCCCAGCTCCCGAGGGCTGGGCTGTGCAGTGGTGATGTTGTCAGGGGCTGCTCTGGGGGGAACTGCCTCACGCTGTGGCTTCTTAGGGCTCTTCTGCAGGGGAAATGCAGAACAAATTAATTGTGAATCCAGAACCTGCTGGCTCTGCTGCAGTGTTTCCAGGGACAGAAACCCTTGGTGTGGGCCTGGGGAGTGGAGTGAGCCTGTGGCTGGTGTCACAGCCCGACTGTTCAGTCAGCAGGGTAACGGGAACCCCTTATCCTGCCAGAAACTCACCCTGTTCCTTAGACACCTGCTGAATTTCAGCAGCAAACACAAGAGCCACGAAACCCACCGGGACTTAGGACATAGGTGTTGATCACTGTGTCACTCTGCATCAGGAATCTGGGTTTGACGTATCCTCGCCATGAGGAACAGGTCTCAACTGATGTGTTTCATGGGAATGGTGAAAAGAGGGCTAGGAAGACATGCTGATTCCATAGGTAATTGCATTTCCCAAATACAGGAAGAGATTTTTGGGTTTCTCTATCAACACTGCTGGTTAACACTCCATAGGCCAGCCTGGGCTGGATTTCTCCATTCTGGGATTCTTTTGGTGGGATCCAAGTCCCTTGGTTGTTGCCTCTCTTATCGCAGATCACCAAACCAAGCTGGTTCTTATTCTGGTTCCGAATCCAAAGCAACCTCTCCTTTATTTTCTGGCATTTCCAAAGGCAGCTCCATGAAACAGCTTCCACGTTCCCCAGCCCCAAGTGAGGACAGTGTGAGAAATCCCTGTAAAATGATGAATTATTTCCTATCAGCCAGTCCCACTCTGCCTAAAGGGAATGTCAAATCCTGCCTGTCCCGTGGGAAGGTGGGCTTGGCAAGGGGCCTGCAAAAGTATACCCCAGAAACCAGGACTTTTGGGCTGAGTGCTTTTGCCAGGCTCGGGAGGAGCCAGCAGAGCTCCCTGGCTCCTGTTCCCGGTGCCTTGGGGTGGTTTTGTCGCTGAGGCAGAGCTGACACCGATCTATAACAGCGACACGGTGTTTAAGGAAACATTTCTGCACTTAATAATGAGAAAACCAGAGAATATCTGCCGAGGTGACATCGATCACGTGTTTTTAAACACACATAGCCCGATCGCCGCGCAAATTACCCGGCCTGCGAGGAGACAAAGGGAGATAATGGTAACAGACGAGCTGCGGGGCTGCCGCGTTCCGGAGATGGATGGCCGGCCCTTGGAGAACTCCATTAGCAGCTCCTCCAAACCCTCCAGTCCATCACACCCCCAACGTATCGAGCGCAGCCTCGCTCAGGCTTTATGAGAAAAACAGCTCCATTAAGCAGCCAATTTTTGTCAGCCTGCGCAGGGGTCGTTGAAGTCTCCCCCGTGCCAGCGGGAACACAGAAATCTTTACGTTTGTGGTGAACCGGAGTCGCCTTTGGGGTCACACGCGGCGCTTGCTTCACGGTCTAAATGACTTCTAAGTTGTGTACTACCTGGAACCAGGGGTGTCAAATACACTCATTAACTAAACGCTACAGCTACTGATTCATCAGGAAACCTGCCCTTTTACAGTTCAGTGGAGGCAAAGAGAAAAGATGAAACTCCCAAGTTTTCTGCTTCCAACACCTGCATCACCTTTCCTTTCTCCCTCTCTCCTTCCTTGGTGAAAAATTTCCCCTGATGCCAAAGTGTTTCTTGCACTAAAAGGGCGAGGAGAGATTTTTTGACCTGGTATTTATTCTGGCCTTTTCAACGTGAGAAGAGAACATGAATCCCTGTCATATTCCCAAGGGGTGCTGCTGACTAAGATGTCACTTTACACCCATTTTATGCCTCCCATGTGTTTAAGGCAGTTTGACTGCGCTCGTAACAGCACATCCCATCACATCAGGGGCTGGGGCTCTGCAGAACAACTGGAATGGGGAAAGGAGGCTCAGGGGGCACCTCTTCATTGCCTACAACTCCCTGACAGGAGGGTGCAGCTGCGGGGGGATCGGGCTCTGCTCCCAGGGAAGAAGGGACAGAATGAGAGGAAATGGCCTCAAGTTGCATCAGGGGAGGTTCAGGTCGGATATTGGGGAAAATTTCTACANTCTGCTCCCAGGGAAGAAGGGACAGAATGAGAGGAAATGGCCTCAAGTTGCATCAGGGGAGGTTCAGGTCGGATATTGGGGAAAATTTCTACACCAAAAGGATTGTCCAGCCCTGGCACTGCTGCCCAGGGCAGTGGTGGAGGGGTTGAACAGCCTTGTGGATGTGGCACTGGGGGACAGGGGTCAGTGGTGGCTTTGGCAGTGCTGAGGAGTGGACTCGATGGGCTCAGAGGGCTTTTCCAACCCAAATGAGTCTGTGATTCTGTGATTCTCTAACTGGTTCTTGTCCGGGCAGGGGACAAGGTTTTCTGTTCCCCTCTGCCACCGCCCCAGTCCCTGTGCTTGGAAAGCCGGGGCTGCAGCAGGAGCTGCTCCCCTGGGGCAGGTGGGGAGGCAGGTGCTGCACCAACCCCCCCGACAGGTTTAATGCTCCAACTGCTCCTTCCCCCAGTGCCAGTGCCCGTGCGAGGACACGATTCCCTCCCCTGCATCTGAAGGAAGCGTGTTGGGAAGAGCAGTGCCAGGAATAGTCCCGTCTGTGCTGTCTGGCAGAGGAGGTCACCGCGATGCTTTCACGAGACGCGGAGTCAATTTTCTGAATCATGTTTGGATGTGTACTGGATCTGGCACAGCACCCCACCCGCCCCCTTCTCACCTGCCTCCCGATCCCGCCCTCCCCAGGCTCCCGTTCCCAGCCCCGAGACTCCGACTCACATTTGCTGTGAAGGGAGGGAGGAAGGCAGGGAGTCTGTGTGCTGCACGTGCATAAATAATACAACTGAAATCAGACTTAGTTAAAAATAGATATTCTCCCTAATAAATATTTCACCCACTGTCTTTAGGCTACAAAGCTCCCCCGACTGAAGCGTTAAAACAAACCTCGTTGTTGGCCCCTAAATGCCTGACACAACCCTGGCTGTGGCTGTACCGCAGTGCCGGGCTGAGAGGCTGCTGTGGGACGGGGGGAATGGGGTCACCTGCACACACAGGGACGCCAACACCTGCCCTTAAGGCCTCAGAAAATGTGGCCTGGTTGCCCTGTGGCTCGGGACCAGACCTTTGCATCCGACTGACTCATCTGGTGACCTGTGAGTGTGAGGAATGAAAGTGAAAGATAAGATCTCGCTTGATATTTATGAGCAACATTCTTCTTTCCATATCTTTATTTCTCCCTGCCCAAAAGTGGAATCAGAATTAGGTGGCTGAATGAGGCGAAACAAAGGACACTGACAGAGCCTGAGATAGGAGGATTTTTCATTAAAAAGAGTGACAGGTGGGAGAATGTGTCCAAGTGTGTTTCTGGAAGATAATCCTGCATTTTGGGTTTAGGGCATCACTCACTGGGCCTTACCCGTCACGGTGTTTCCACTCCCTGGATTCCCTGGGAACAACGGGACAATTTAATCTGTTTTTCTGCCCAGAACCTGGGGCCAGAGGGTTGACTTTGCGTGGAAAGGGGGCTCCTGAAGGCAGCACATCTGCCTTTGGCACGGAGCCCGTGCAGCAGGGAATCCTGGCCAGCAGTGCCGGGAAATGGGGCAAGAAACAGGAGAGGCTGGATCCCATGGGAACAGTGGAGTGGAGGGGCCAGACTGAGATCCTCTGGGATGTCTGTGCCCACGGGAGCAGGGCAGGGCTGATGGTTCCCATCCCACAGCCAAGGCATCCCTTTGGCTCTGCTCAGCTGAGTGCTCCACGTCCCCTTCCCCTTCCCCTTCCCCTTCCCCTTCCCCTTCCCCTTCCCCTTCCCCCTGCCAGGTGAACCCAGCAGTGATGCTGGATGGGGTGGGAGCACTGGGGGCACCGAGAGCCCCAGAGAAGCGGGGCAGGGTTTCGGAGAAGCCCCTGAGGTGATGGGAAGGACGGGAACGAGGGAACAGAGGGCTCTTCCAGGCCAGGCCGTGGAACACGCTGCTGGTCCGACCTGCTCAGGGCGGGGAGCGGGGCAGATGTGCTGTGTCCCTGCCAGCTGTGCCGTGTCCCTGCCAGCTGTGCCCTTCACAGGGACTGCTGGCAGCAGCACGTTCGGGCAGGGCAGGCGCCAGGCCTGGCACACGCTGGGAAAGCTGTCGGGAGCCGGGATTAGGGCCCATCTGTGCAGCCCCGGGGATTTTTTCAGGTGGCGTGTTGGGATTATTACTTCCAGCCCTCCCGTGACAGGAGGGAGAAACCAGAAGATGTTTAAGGTCCCTTCCGATCCAAAGTGTTCCAGAATTCTGTAATTCTATGATTTTGTGCAGCTGCTGTTGAGGAATTCATGAAAGGTTAGCAGAAACACAACCATAAGCATTTTCTGCACCCTGGCAGTTCACTCTGGTAACAATCATGCAGTTATGATCAGCCATCAGCACAAAGCGCCGTGAGGCAATGAATCAGCTCTGTCAGGAAATGGAAGGAGCAGAAGCAAACGTTGGCCACTCCAAGAAACATCATTTTCCAATCTTCCAACCTACTGGAAAGAAAGGTCTTTGCATTTAAAATAGTGCATGAGTGTAAACACACGGAAAGTATTAATGAAAATTAATGGTTCTGTAGATCAAATGACACATGTATTCTTTCATTTCTACTTTGAAGTCATTTTTATATGTTCAAGTATTACAAATGTGGCCGTGTTTGGGCTCAATTACTGCCGGGAGCAAACACTGAGGAACTTCATTAGCAGCAGTATTTGATATTCATTAACCTTCAGTTTAACAGTGAGGACAATCTATGCCTGAAATACCTCACCTGCCTTTCCTCAATGTGCGGGGTGAACACGAATCACACAGAGCTGCTGGGAGCTGTGCCCAGTTTCACCACTCTCCTGCTTTTTTGCCCCAGTATACACGACCACACAAAGTGAAATGAAGTCTGAGCACGGGCACGGCTGGACTGGTACCTGTGGCTGGGTGTGTCTGGAACACCAGGACACACCAGTGTGAGGCTCCCACTGCTCCGAGCCAGCAGCTTCACATCAGGGATTGATTTTCAGCTTCATTTAAGGTGAAGCTCATCAGATCTGTAAGCACAGGACAGCTGGTCTGGGCTGTGAGTGGTGCTGCTCCCAGGGAACAAGGGACAGGACAAGGGAAAAGGCCTCGAGCTGTGCCGGGGGAGGTTCAGGTTGGACATGAGGGGGAATTTTTTCCTGGAAAGGCTATCCCGGCATTGGAGGTGGTGAAGTCCCCATCCCTGGAGGTGTCCAAGGAAGGTCTGGACGTGGCACTCAGTGCTCTGGGCTGCTGACAAGGAGGGGGTCGGGCACAGGTTGGACTCGATGGTCGGGAGGTCTTTTCCAACCAAAGGGATTTCGGGATTCTGGGATTCCTGCGCCGGCCCGCGCTGTCCCCATCGCAACGCGCTGTCCCCATAGCAACGCTGTCACCATGGCAGCGCGGCGGAGCGCGCGGCCCGGCGTGTCCCGCGCGGCGGCCCGTAGCGCGGGGCATTGTGGGCCGGGCAAGATGGCCGCCCCCGTGCCGCGGTGCTGAGCAGAGCCGCGCTCGCCGGCGCCCCGGGACGCGCGTCC
>WBMZ01013538.1:230357-263614 GCA_013400975.1 Atrichornis clamosus | reverse complement strand
CCCGCTCAGCGCCGCGGGCGGCAGCGCCCCGAGCCCCGCGTCCCGCTGGGCTCCGCTCCCCGCGGGGCCCGGCCCGCGCTGCTCCCCGGGGACCCGAATGCCGCGTCTGGGGAGCGCACGGGAAGCTGCGCAGGCTTTGCTCGGAGGAAGGCAGTGAAACGGGAAATCTATCTTTCCTACCGGAGGAGCCCCGTCCGCACCCTGTGTGTCAGCTCGGCGGCTCCCCGGC
This sequence comes from Atrichornis clamosus, assembly GCA_013400975.1. Taxonomy (NCBI): domain Eukaryota; kingdom Metazoa; phylum Chordata; class Aves; order Passeriformes; family Menuridae; genus Atrichornis; species Atrichornis clamosus. Next base: position 263,385 of record WBMZ01013538.1, on the reverse strand, counting down.
CGCTCACCGCTACCTACAGATACAATGGGCGCAGCGCTCCCTCCCCACCGCCATGGCCGCGGCCGTCACCGCATCATTCATAAAATCAGCCCGAGCAAACGCCGACATCGCAAATCGGAATGCTACGGCTCGGAGACCGCAGCAATCAACTTTAAACTTCCCAATCACAAGAAAAGTTTCAAAATACTTTTTATTCTTTTTTCAATGCCAAAAAGAACTCGGATGTTTTATGACAAATATCTATCGCCTCCGACCCAAATGTCTTTCAGTGACCAATTACATGCAGGGAATACAGCCGCACACACAATCTCCTCTGAATTTCCACCAAACCCGTCACAGCAGAAATATATAAGAGATCCTCCAACTATCCCTTTCCTCGGTGTGGGAGGGGTCCAGGAGGAAGAGGGGTGAAAAGTCCCAAATGCTCATTAAAAGAAAAAAAAAAAAAAAAGCGCTTTAGGGTAGGTTTAAGCTGTATTTACACTGACTGACTCATCCAATTAAAATTCAGGAGCAGTTTCCTGCAGGATGAAGCTCCCACACACTAGTTTCCATGTGAAATATCTACAAGTAATAGGATATTATCAGAGGTAGTACGTGCCGATACGTCTCTGGGCATTTCAGACCCATCCTCCCCCACCAAGACACCATCGTTACCTGCACCGTTTTCTACCGGTCTTTAACTAAACCAAGCTTTTCTGGCCGCCGGCTCGTAGCCCTTCCAAACCAAGCTCCTTCACAAAGAGGGAGCTTCTGGGCTTCCATGAACGCGAGCAGAAATGCGCAGTCCGCGCAGGGGGAGGACAGCACCACGTACGTGCGCGGGGAAAGGCCCCACGGGGCACGGAGCCGAAGGGACGCGCCGAGCCCCCTCCCCATTCCGATCGCGGGGCGAAGGAGAGGGGGAGCACGGTCACTTACTCGTTAGAAGTCGCCGTCTCTTCGCTCATTTTCTCCTCACCACGATCCGACAGGCACACGGAGCAGCACCAACGCAGTCAGGGCGCAGCCAGAACTCACCAGAAACTTCACCATTGTTACCCCCAGCCCGGTCTGCCGCCCCCGGCCAGGGCACGGGCCGTGCGGTGAGGAAGAAGAGGAGAAAGGAGAAGAGCGGTCTTTATCCTGGAAACACGAAATCCTGTTGTCCGGCGGTGCAGCGTATTTCCTCTGTCTTTGGAGATGATGATGATGATGGTGGTGGTGGTGAAGGTAGTAGTGCAAACAGCTGCAACAACCACGGATCTTCTGGTCTTGAGCTGCTCCCAGTTAAAGGGGGACAGAGTTGTGGAGAAAAGGGAGGGCTACCCTCCGCAAAAAGCTGCACCGCACCGTCCTCCCGCTGCAGCTCATCTCCCGCTGCAGCCGCCTTCGCTGCTGCCCTCCTCCTCCTCCTCCTCCTCCTTCTCCTCCTCCTGCTGCTGTTGCTGCTGCCCGGCCGCCTCCCTCCCTGCCCGCCCGCCTCCCGCGCACAGCCGGGGCAGGCGGTGGCAGAAATTCCTCCAGACAGCGGAGCCGCCACAGGCCGGGGCAGGCGGAGAGGGAAGGGGAAAAGGGGGGCAGAGAGGCTCGGCGGGGATCTCTCGCTCCCTCCAAAGCGACGCCGAACAGCCGAACACTGCGGAGGGAGGACGCTCCGGCCCCAAGCAGAAGGCTGGCGACGGGGGGAGGGAGGCGTTTTAAACCAGCCTGGGGGTGGGAAGCGGGGGGGGGGGACGGCGGAGAGCGAGGATGCGTCACGGCTGTTTGTGTGAGGAGAGGCGCGGGGAAGGGAGGGGGAGCGGAGCTGCCAGGGCGAGAGAGGAGCCCTCGGCTGCAGGACGAGGGGGAAAGGAGAAAGCCCGCGGGGAAGTTCAGCAGCGGCGCTTCCTCCCCGGCAGCAACTCCATTAGCGGCCGCTGCCTTGGCTCCTCGCGGCCGCCCCCGCCGCCTCCTCACAGGAAAACTGGGCGGAAGCGTTGACTTCAGGCTCCTTCCGCCGCCACAGCTTGATCCAAAATAACCACGGGGGAAAGGGAGGCGGGAGAGGAGGGAAGAGCGAGGGGAGGAAAGTAATCCCCTTGACCTGCGCCCGCCACCGGACGGGCCCGCGCCTCCGCCCTCCCCGTGGCGCCCGGCGCTGCCCGACGCTCGAGTTTCCTGAAAGTAGTTCCCTCCCCCCGGCGCTGCCTCACGCGCTTCCCGAGGAGCTGCCGCCGCCGCCGCACACGCACGCACGGCGCCGCGGAGGGATACGCGGACTGCCCGCTCCGCGCTCCTTCCTGCTCCGAGGGCGCCGGCCCCGGCGCGCCGGGCGGTCCCTGCTCGGCACGGGGCTGCGCAGACCCCTCTGGTCGCCCCCGTGGGCCGGGAGGGCGTCCCGTGGAGTGGTGGGAGGGAACGGGCCACTGAGGGGCGAGGGGCCAGGCTCGGCCGGCTGCGGCGGCGGGGGTTCGGGGCGGGCGCGGCTGAGCGCCGGATTCTCCGCCTGCGGGCTGGGCGCCCGCTCTTCTTCTACTTTCTTAAGCCGAAGTGAACGTAGCCTCCAAAATGCGCGTGCCACTGGTGAAGCGCGACTCCCTGCCCGATACCTGCCACGGGCGTCTCCTCCCAGAGTGCCCGCCCTCAGCCCGCGCGTCCCGCTGGAACGCGGCGTGGAGCGGCTGGGCTGGCGAACCGAGGAGAGCGGCCGCGGCAACCCGGGTCTACACTACTTCAAGAGGTGCCATGTGAGGCTGTTACCAGTGTATTCTGCGAAGATGTGGAAAAGCGGGGCCCTTTTTGTAATTATTTCCGTAACTCCCTAACTGCGATTCTAAGTGGGTGACGGCACGGGTGGGTGTGTGTAAACCCGAGTTGTCCCTTTCTGTGAATGCAAACTGAAATTGGAAGCATTTTTACCTGATCCAGGTAAAGAGTGAAATCAAGAAGCAGCAGCAACCAAATCCAAAACCCTTTTCAGGAACTTACATGGTAAATGTGCTGCTTGATCTGTTGAAAAAGTGGAGCAGTGCCGCAAACCTGGAAGACTCAAAAATCATGAGTCAGACCATCCAGTAAATTAGGTTATAATAAAAGATTATACTGTGGATTTGTCTGCCGGTTGGATTTTTATTTCTTCCTTCTTAATCTCTGTATGCATGCTTACCAACTGATATATTTCATTGTCCAAACTTCATGGACAACCCAAAACATAGCAGTCCTGCTGTAAGACATCACTTTCCCAATGCACATTCCATTATTCCATGCTTCCTGTGTTCTTCCTCACATTTTTGCAGCTGCTGTCTAAGAAACTTCTCTGTCAACTGTAATCCCATTTCTTTTTATCCTGTAGCTGTGAGATTTTTTCCCAACTTTGGTGGTGCCGTAGGAGTGGTGATGAGCTGTTCTCCCTGTTTGAAAAAGATGGGGCAAGCTCCCCTGGCAATAATAATGTGTCTTATTCCCACACTACTGTTGACTGACTTTTTCCCAAGGAAAGGAGAGACAGGAACATGGGAAATGAAGGAGAAGGAGTTTTCACCATTTCAAGGGAACCTGGAATGCCTCACATCACTGAAGGCCCGGCTATAAACTTGCATCATCTGAATGCACAGAAGCAGGGCAGTCTTGCATTTGTGAATATACAGTTTCAGTCTGATTTTTATTTTGTAGAATGACTACTTAGAGCATTTCAAACAAACTCTTTATCTTACCTAGCAGGCAAGGAAAGGCACATTTCATTTCTAGACAGTTTATGTTGCAATATTTCTAAGGATTGAAATTCCATGTTTCTATAAAAGAGTTCTACCATAAACATAATGGTACAATTACAGTGAAATGCTATCACCTTTTCTCTGATAAAGACACTTTAACATGTTTCAAGTAGCACACATCTCAAACCTGCAGTAATAAAGTTTGCTTCCTTATCTGGGAGGCTTTGTGGGGGAAAATTTCCAATTGTTTTGTAATTTTCTTTTTTCCAGAAGAGTACATGCAAAAATGTTATTCATGGCACAACCTCATCCAGGTACTAAAAATATATTACAAACCCAGTTTTATATAATTTTACAATTCACATGAATCAAAAGTGTTTAAGACTCAGCTGTGAGCACAGTGGAATATTCTACTTAGCAATGAGAATCCTTTCAGACAATTTCCTGTCTTGTGACTGGCAGATAATGTAACTTCCTGCTGATTTATTTCTCATTTTCTTCTGTCTTCAAAGTTGAAATATTTAACATTCTGTAAGTTGTTTTTTGATTAAGATAAGTCAATTAATGTGATCCTGTACAAGAATGCTCAAGAAGAGTTCTGTTTGTCAGATGGTGGTAAAGCTCTATTCAGTGCACCTGAAGAATGAGACACAATGATGACAAGAAAGATCATTAATCTAGGTGTGCAATTTTAATTCCATAAATATGTGTAATGTAAAAATTATTTTCATAGTGACAATTCAATAAAATGAACTGTTTTGTAATATACCACAAATAATTTCAAGTCTTTTCAGTCTCCTCAAGGTTTTCATGAGTGTCTTTATTAAGAATAAAATGTGTATTCAGTTGTCAACTGAAAACTGTGAGACTCATCCTGCAAATTTATTTTTCTGTGTGAAGGTAGTAAGGGGAGAAGGACCACTGCTTCTTCACCTGTGGTAGCTTTTCAACTTCTGCAAGCAGTCTCATGCTGCAGTATGTTAGAGGTCTTGCAAGCAGTTTCTCGCCCTTCACCTGAATATCCTAAGGAGAACAAAATCTGCACTGATTTGTGTCTCAATTCTGAAATCGTGTTTGTTTACCTCTGCTCAGGTTAGAAAAGTTGAATAACGCAATCCTGGAGTACTGGTTTTATTTTGCTGAGCAGCAGTTGGTTTCAGGGCTTTCTAGGTTTGATTTTTTTTAGCAGAATTAAGTGATCAGGTGTTTTCAATGCAAATGGTTTATTTCAGAAGTACGTGTGAGCCCTGCTTGTGCAAACAAGGCAGAAGAAAGTCCGGGATATGTGTCACCATTCAGAAACCTCAGACAAATGACTACTTCATGTCCCAACCACCACGTTTGGAGGCCTTGTCTTTCTTTGTACATTCTGTGCCTCTTTGCTTTCTGTTATTAGAAACCGTACAATTTAAGTGTCCTGCGTTGAAATATGGCCTTCTTCTATGACCTGGAAAAGTTACCTCTAAAAAGGAAAGCTACTGTTGCTTTTCACTAGAGCTTCTGAAGTATACTCACTTTTTGGTGTTACTCTTTAGCTAGAGACAAGATATGCTCAGTATGGAATAGGGCAAATGAGATTAAAAATCATGATTTTTTACATTGCATTTGATGTTTTCCTATACCAAATGTCTCTTCAGTTGCACTTTACAAAAACTAATTTATATGTCAATGACATTGCTCTGCTGTAATATTTCGATAGCTGTGGACCTTTTGCAATGACAAATGGGGAGGCAACTGTTACTGCTAAAGCAAAATGAAGGTACTTACTAGGAAGCCATAAAACATACAAGAAGAAATCTGTGTAAGTGTAGAGGGCTGACCCTGGCTGGACACCAGGTACGCACCACAGCTTCCCTGTCACTCCACTCCAAAACTAGACAAGGGAGAGAAAATATAATGAAAGGTTAATGGATTGAGGTAAGGTCCAGAAGAGAGATCACTCACCAAATATCATCACAGGCAAAACAGACTTGAATTGGGGATGTTAATTGAATTTATTACTAACAAAATCAGAACAGGATAATGTGAAGGAAAATAAATCTTAAAAACACCTTCCCCCCACCCTTCCCTCCTTCCGAAGCTCTACTTCCTGCCCGACAATGGCACAGGGAGATGGGCAATGGAATTATGGTAGTTCATCACAAGTTGTTTCTGCCACTGCTCAGGGAGAGAAGTCCTTCCCCTGCTCCAGTGTGGGGTCCCTCCCATGAGAAAGAATTCTCCATGAACATCTTTAATATGAGTCCATCCCATGAGGAATGCTCAAACTGCTTGAACTGCTGCAAGGCGGGTCACTCTTCCACAGGGTGCAGCCCTTCAGGCACAGCTATTTTCAGCCTGGATCCTTCACAGGGTCAAAAGTCCTACCAGGAGACCTGCTCCAGTGTGGGCTCCTCTCTGTATGAGTCTGCAGGTCCCTGCCAGGAGCCTGCTCCAGGATGGGTTTCCCATGAATTCACAGCCTTCTCTCAGGCATCCATCTGCCTGCTCCAGTGGGGGGCTCTTCCACAGGCTGCGAGTGGATCTCTGCATCCCCATGGTACTCCGTGGGCTGCAGGGGCACAGCTGCTTCACCATGGTCTGCACCACAGGCTGCAAAGGAATCTCAGCTCTGGTGCCTGGAACACCTCCTCTCCCTCCTTCTCCACTCACCTTGGTGTCTGCAGAGTTGTTCCTCTCACATGTTCTCACCCTGCTTTGCACAATAACTTTTTTTTGTTGTTCTTAAATCTGTTATCACAGAGGCATTACCACAATTTCTGATTGGCCCAACTTTGGCCAGCAGCACGTCCATCTTGGAGCCACCTGGCATTGGCTCTGCTGGACATGGAGGAAGCTTCTGCCAGCTTCTCACAGAAGCCACACCTGTAGCCCCTCTGCTACCAAAACCTGGCCATGCAAACTCAATACAGTAAGTGAAATAGTCTGTACTCTGAATGTCTGTATTTTTGTAATTTTCAAACATGTATGCATCCCAAGCTTATTTGCATTTGTCCTTCTGTGACTAAAATTGGACTTGAAAATGCTCGCTTAACCAGGAGTAATTGTGAAGAGGCAGCAGTCTGCTCTTTGTTAAAGAATGTATTTGTGTGACTAAGTGGGACTAAAGCATATCTCAAATGCTACAACTGAATGTAGAGCCAGCGTACATTTGGCCCAGTCTTCTTATTCACCATTCCTTGAAATGGTTCCACATGTGTCTGTGAGCATCTCTGATGGCCATGGAGTGTGGCAGGACTCTGAGTCTGTGGCAGAAGAATTATATATAGATGTATTATGGAGGTTAAGTTGCATAATTCTGATCGGCATGGCATTCACATCTTAAAATCCATAATAGGATCAGTGGAAGTTAAGTAATGCAATCCAGATTAGTCAGTCATTGCAGAACTTAAGTGACCAATTCATAGCTCTAACTCCTAAATATGAAAGTTTTGAACTCCGCCTCCACAAAACACAGTGATACTTATGTTTGTACCCAGATGCTAATGATAAACTTACAAAAAATGAAGGTCAGATGGGTGTTCTGCCATTTTGAGGAAAATTATTAGAGGTCATTTGGGAATTTCTTCTGCAGTAGCTTTCATTCACAATCCTAGTGTGAGTTAAAACACTGGGTGGTCATTACACACATCTTAATAAGGATTTAGCTAAACTGAGCTGATTAAATCTATATTAGTATATCAGCAAAGTCAGATTTTGTTAAGTTCTAAGCAGGAATCCTGTTATTACATATGGGATAAAGAAGTTGTTCTACTTGATGCTACTGTCTCAAAAAATGTTTTCCACCAAGATACAAAACAATGTTAGAGACAAATCCATACTAATTCCAGTGTATTGGAGATGGATCTAAATCATCCGAATTCAAAGTGTCATAAATTGTTCCAATTACTGTTTTGCAATAACCTAGAACTGTTTGGATGGAAAAATGCTAGTGATTACTTCTGTGTGCTGGAAAAATGGAGACTCAGATGGAAGGGTGGGGACACATCTTATGTGTTTTCAGATGTGTCAGCTGATGTGGCAGATGTGGCTGATGTGCCCAACAATTGCAGTGGTGATCTGTGGTATCAGTTGTTCAGGAAGTTTATTCTGTCCTTTTTGAGCATGCTCACAGGATATTTTGGGTTTAGCATATGTTTGATTTTTGTGATACCTTATATGCTTTAAAGTAAGGCCAGCTAAAGCAGCACTGCCACTGAAAGAATCAACTTCACCTTCCTCCTGCTCTGTTCCCTTCCCTATCTTGCACCTTAGGTGGCCCAAATATTTGTGTGTTGGGCAATGAACTGCGCTAGGAATCACCTAGATTAAAACTAGCGTGGGAAAAGCACCCTGGTTGGTCTTTCAGTATTTCCAGTTTATAATGCAACTAGATAAACACCCATGCTCATCCAAGAATGGATAACATGGAGGGGGGAGCAAGAAGATGGTGAGAGTGCAAAACTGCTTTTTGTGGAGGCAGTGGTGGTTTGTGCCAGCCTTAGGTGTGGCTTGATACAATATCACAAAATTTGGGTAAATCCAAGGAAGAAAACAGACAATCTAAGTACACTGAAAACAGCTGTGATCTCATTTTTTTGGCAAGTGGTTATGATAGGAAGTAAATATTCTGTGAAGAACATGCAAAATTCTTATTTAGAATCTCGTTCTTAATTTAATATGTTTCTTTTTTAATATGTTTCATATGTTTCTTTTTTTTTTACTTTTTGACTTGTTATCAACAGTCACCTAGAAAATAATTTCTCAAGATTCTCCAAGGGGAAAGTCCCAAATATATTCAGAAATTACAGTGGTACCTGCTGGCCAGCAACTGGGGACAGATTCATTGCAGTCATTTCAGCCTATATAAAATAGGAACAGGAGACACATTTCTGTACCATATGCAGAAATGAGCTGTCTAGGGCACACTGGCCTAATGCGCTGAACATAGAATGACCCGTCAGCAGTCCTGGTTCTCCTCCCAGCCCTGCCGCCCCTGTGTTGTGCAGTCTTTGGCAATTCATTTTTAAAATTTGCAGGGTATGGTGTGATGGAATAAGAGCTTGCAATGTGGTTGTAGAGATTTCAGCTGAGATGCTGTGGTCAGTTTTATGCAGACTGTTAATTCATTTCAGGGCACAGCTGGGTAAGTTTCAACTTACCACTGCAGTGAGTTAAAGCAAACCTGTTTCTTTTGCAGTAAAATGAACAAGGAGCATCTACTCAACTGTTTAATATGTTCAGTCATGAGGAAGTAAGTTCCTACATCACTTGACTTCCATGGGAGGACGATTCTTATTCCACCCTGATTTCTCTCACTTCTAGAAATGAGAATGGAAATATCCACTATATTTTTTAAGGTCCTTCAGATATGCAAACAAATATCTACCTTTCTCAAGCTTTTCTGTTCCAATAGAAGCAGAAAAAAATCAGGAACGGATGTGCAAGTTCTGAATGGAGTCTTAGCTGAAGTGCAAGTGAATGTTGCACAGAATCTTTGCTTTAGAAAATAGACTGCACAGTAACAGGATAGCAAAGAGGGAACTTCCCTTGCACCACTTTAGATGCCCAGTTACTCCAACATCTTCTTCCACCATGCTTATTTTTGCCATTTCATCAAAATACTGTAGTTTAAAAGAATGTTAAACACAGAGACTTTCTGCACTATGCTTGTTTATTTTCTTACAAATGATCTTGTTCTGCAAACCAATGTGATGGTTGGTTTTAATGTATGTGCCATTATTTCTAGGAGCCATACACAGTTGTGCTAAATTAACTAATGATTGTATCATCAAACACATTCAATTTAATCATTTTACATACATGCTGCCTCTTGTAGAAAAGCTTTTACTCGGGGAAGGATAGCAAAAATCTAAAACACTAATATAAACTAATTTAAAAATCAAGTATCCTGTATAGATGGTTTTTTTGGTACTTATACCACGCTTCCATTCCTACTTCTTTACTCCATGCTTCCATTCCTACTTCTTTACTAGGGAGCAAATTCATTCTTTTATTTTAGAAAAAACTCTGTATTTTGTCTAGAGTAGTGAAAATTATGAGTATTATTTTAGAATTGTAGTCTACTTCAGATCTGGGCTATTTTTAATTCCATTTACTTAAGAGATTTTTTTTCCCAAGAAGGTCTTGAAGAAAAATGCCCTCTTGCTACTTCCCCAATTCAAGCTCATCATGTGTAACCCTAAAAAGTCACGGCTTCTATTTATCTGCACTCAGACTGGGATGTATTTCTTATTTAGTGACTAGCTTAGACCAGACACTCAACTTTTAGAAGGCTAAATGGACCCTACTTATGAGTGCTTTCTATACTGTAAAAAATGATCAGTCGGGCAAATTGGTATCATACTCTAGGGTCTCTCAGATCCTCAATTGCTCTTATGTCTCTCAGCTGAGATATAAAACAAGGTCCTGATTAGCAGTGTTTATTAAAAGCCCTGTGGCACTTTTTGCCTGAGCTGACTATAGATGGGTAATCACATCCACGGTTACATAATGAAGATAAACATTTCACGGCATTATAAACTCTCCTGCTGTGAAGCACAAGCCACCCACCAACTGCCTGATTTTAGGAAGAACCCTCTCTATTACATAAGTGTTCAGTATGGGGGTTTCTTGCACCTGCCTCTGAAGCATCTGGTACTTGTCACCTTCAAAAACAGGATTCAAGACTCGATGGACAACTAATCTGAGCCAATCTGGCAATTTTTATGTAACTAAAGGCTCTTTGTGACAGGGGGACAGGTCATAGTTCTCGCTGATGTATCTGCTGAGTTCCCAAGGCTATTTAAAATGTGTATTGTATGTTCTTCCTTAAAAGTTCATTTTTAGGCTGCTTGATGCAAGGTAATATTGCAGGAATTGCTGTACAAATGTGTGAGTGGGACTGTATTCATATGTGTGATTGTGGGTGACTTTTAAGTACATTTCTGTTCATGAAGAAGCAATGAATTGCTAGCAGATAAAGTGGGAGTACTATTACATAAGTTGGAGCTATTCAGAATATCTTTAACTCATTCTCATATGCTTTGTGCATTTTCCTCTCCTTGCAGAAAGTGCAGAACAGGTGTAACTATTTAACATCGTCTGTATCTCACCCTAGAGACAACTCCTCCCTACACTGTTAGCATGGATTCCTGATGTCTCTCACAAGCAGATCACACAAATGCTACCAAAATGCTTGAGAAAGAATTTACACAACAGATTTGTACCAAGGGACTTTACCATTTATAAGAAGAAAAATTTTAGATACCTTCTACTGAAGTAACATTTTTGATTTCAAAGCAATCTGCAAATCGCAGATAGGAAACCTGCCATTTTTCATGAAGCTGTATTAGGCTCTGGGATGGTGCATGGTCATGCTAAAATCAAATCATTTTCTTTCTAGCCCATATTTAAATCCTACTGATGTTTCTAAGAGTTAAGCTCATGCATAAAGTTATTGACATTCTTGACCATGTGGCAGCTTTAGGATAGTGTAACTTGCTGCCTGTATTAAAACTAATCTAAACAAAAATTTCCTAAACAGAAGTCTTGTACTGCACAGCAACAAAGTGAAACATTTTATTGTGGGACATAAACAAAACTGTATCTAATGTCAACATAATGCTCTTAAAATAAAAAAAAAAATCAGCAGCATTGGATACTGTATACATGTTCTGGAATAATGATATTTAATATTTTAAACATCAGATTAATCTGAAACTCTCCAACCAATAGACTCCTTGAAAAGCTCTCCAAAGATTTTCATCCATTGCTGTGGGTTCCAAATGTATCAGCTCTTTGTCTTTTTCCTGGTTGCACTGATTGCAACTGTCACTGAGTCACACAGCTTGCTATGGGCCTGCAGCCAAGTTGATTACAACAACAACTTGTGAACCATAAAAAGGTAGTCTCAAATTTCAGGGAGAGCTGAATTATAAAGAAAAAGGACACACTAAATCCTTCTGAAAAAAGACTGGACTCAATAAATATTTTTGCATTTTTCTCACTTCTTTCTCAAGGATAATTTAGTTATCAATGGTGAAATTAATTCTTTTGAGACATCACAGTCAGCTACAAATGGAAAAGTTGTTGAAGCTGTCTGTAGTCTGTCAGATGTTAAGGCAGTACCTGTTAGTGCACAGATCACAGACACACAAGCTCAGGGACAAATGTGCCAAAATAATTTATTAGTTCTTTTTAGGGTATTTCAGTGTTACATGGGCATGTCAGTAAAATGACTGCTCACCAGCTCTCTAGGAATATTTGCCATCTCCAGGGTTTAAGTAATAAAAGGAACAGATTTCTTTCTATGGTAACATTTATACAGATTTTCTTTATAAAATGGATGGCAAACATACCAACAAGTAGGAAGGAATTAAGATGTTAGCTTTCGGGGAGCTTGGAAAACTCTGTTATTAAAATAATATCACAACATTTTTTGGAAGACTGACTCCCCATTTTCCACAGCGGAGCATGGCGCACATAAATAATTGGCAAAAATACTTGACTTCCCTATATTTTAACCCAGATATTTTATTTGCATTAGTCCAATGGTATTTGGTATATAAATAATTTTTAAAGGGTTCAGTTCCCCTGGTGAAACACTATTTCAATTTAAAAATCAAGTTTTGCATAGACAGCTAAAAGAATTCTATAAAGTAATAAGGAGAAAACATGAAGTTAACTTATGTGGCTCTGCTCACATGGGCACCGATGTTAGATAATTTTTCTGTTTTACTGTCCTGTTAGTGTTAGAACAACCTGTTGTGTTAGAACAACCCAATGTGTTTCTCCTCCTTACTTAGTGAGAAGCAGATCTCTGTCTTCATTCCCTACTTAAGAGAAAACATCTTAATATCCAGCCTAAATTTATTAATGATCAGATTATACCCATGTGTTCTTATGACAACACTGTCTGCTAGCTTAAATAGTTACTTTCTTCCTTGATGTATTTAGTCCATCATGATATCAGTCCCCATACTCTAGATGAACCAGACTACAGTATTCCATTTTCTTCTCATATGTCAGGCTCTCCATTTCCAAGACCAGTTGAATAGCCCATCTCTGCAAGTACTTTAGCTTGAATTCATACTTCTTGAACATGAAACACAGTAAGTGTGCAGAATAGTTCATATGAGTTATGGCCAGGGCTCTGCATTAATGGTATTAATCCTCCCCTGTCCCTGATATAGCCTATGAATGTATTTCTCTTTTTCTTTGTTTATAGCAGATTTGTAGCTCAGATAGTTTTCTATCCATTTATACATGTCATTTCCCTTTCTGGGTTGCCTCTAGCTGAAGAGCTTGGATTTTACAGTAAAACTTTTGTTCTTAATTTTTACATGTTTGGTTTTAACCTTTGAATTTCACTTCACTTCTGCTACTCCAGTCCTCAAAGTCACCCCGTTTTCCTCGTGTGATAGCTCCCTTTTTTGCCATCACTTTGCTTTGTCAGTCCATCTCATAGCCACAGATCTTTTCACTACATCCATCCAGACATCTACATCCATCCAGATGCAAATAGGACTAATACTAAGAGCAGTGCTTTAGGAGCTTTTCTTGCTGCCTCTTTCCAGCTTGATGATTTCCTTTCAACAGTTGATGAGAAACATCTGCACTTTGTAAGGTGGCATGGAGACCACTGCTCCTTCATGTATTTTTAAATGAGATTTGAATATGCATTTTGTAAATGGAAAAAGTAGAGACACGATAACTGGGACTTTTTGTCAAAGATATTAGAATTCTCATTCAAGACCTTAAAAGTATTTTTTTTCATCACATTTGCAGGCAGGTCATTAGTTTATAGCAGAGCATTTTAACAACTTCAGAACAATTAAGAGCAAATAAAGAGTATTAAATTCAGATAAAGTATAAAGAAGTGTGATCTAATTTTGATGCTTCATTTGATTTAGAATTCTGATTAGAAAGCTTCAGAATATATACAGCATGTCTCCCCTTTCATCCAAGTTTGATTAAAAACTGTGAAAGTAAAACTAAAAGCCTTTGTGAAAAAGAAGGTTGTCAGGTTCATTCAGATCCATAAATTCAAATATGTCTTGGAATAGTAAGGCAGAAACCATACTTAGTTTCAGTTTAATCTGCAAATCACAAAGCTGCATCAGAACTAGCAACAATTTATATAATTCTTTATAGTTTCAGTATACAAGGCAAGACATAAAGAGTAACACCCCCTATCTGCTTTCTCTCATTTCTTAGAATGTAAACTGTTTGAGGTAGGGCTAGTTTTAAGATTATTCTGTTTCCATAGTGCTTAGAAAAATGGGCTCATTCTTAGTTGGCACTATTGTAAGAAACACCATTTCTGAGGAAGTATGGACAGAAACTGCCCTGTTGTCAATGATCATGGATAATAGTAATGCTTTACATATTTCCTCTTAGCCTCCACATTGTGTAAGGATAAAAAAATCTCCCACTGTACATAATAAAGTACATGTATTTACTGTACAAAGCACAGTGTTCCATTAATTTAATGACTAAATCCAATTCACAAATATATGAAAAATTTAGTAAGGTTTTTGAATCTATTTTTAATTCTTTCATCAAACACAGCAGCTGCAACATATATGATGTGACATTCCTGCATCTCTGATCTGTAGAAGAGGAGAAGGGAATTTTATACCCTATTCTTGGTTTTCAGAGATTGATTAGAATGCTTCAGCACAGCTGAATTGTGCAGGTGTAAATTGTCTGTGTGTGGGAGGAAGAGACAGAATTGCTTCTCTTCAGCCTGATCTGACTTACACTACAGCAAACAGCCTTTTCTCCTTTACAAAATGTGTGGTAGTTAAGAAGCATCCTGCTCCTCTTGTGATCTGGTGTACTGACAGAGTGTTTCCAGTTATTCATTCTAGATGGAAATGCAGACAAGTACAATGAAGAACACATGGTTGGAAACGTGCTCTGGGTTTTTGGTGGAATTCTTCCATTGCTAAATCAATCTTCTAAATGCTTGTGAAGTACCCTTGTTTTTAAACTGTCTTTCACACACACACCCACACATATACTCATTCACGGACACACGTGCACTCACATGCACACATACACAGGTGTGTGCACAGATATACATGCCTATGTATGGACACATATCTCATGCAAGAACCACTGAATGGGTCAGTTTGGAAGGGACCACAGGGGATCATCTGGTCCAACCTCCCTGCTCAAGCAGGGTCTTCCTAGAGCACATTGTTGAATGTCCATCCAGGCAGTTGTTGAATATCTCCAGTGAGGGAGACTCCGCAGCCTCTCTGGGCAATATGTTCCAGTGCTTGGTCACCCACACAGTGAAGTTCTTCCTCATATTCAGGTTTAACTTCCTGTGCATCACTTTCTACCTGTTGCCTCTTGTCCTGTTGTGTGGCACCACTGAGAAGAGCCTGGCTCCATCCTCTTGGCACCCTCCCTTCAGACAAGATCCCTTCTCAGTTTTGTCTTCTCAAGGTTTAACAGGCCCAGCTCCCTCAGCCTATCCTCATAAGAGGATGCTCTGTTTTTTCCTGAAATTTTATATCGCAACTGTTCCTGAAAAATTAAACTGTTTTAAATTAATAAACTTTTTCAGCTATTTTTCTTCCATGATATTATACCTACTTGGTAGGCTCTCATGCTGCTGGTGTCAGAGTGCCTATGGCTCTCAAAATCTGGGTTTCATCGCACTGGCCATTGAATGAGCACATCGAGAATAATCCAATAAGGAGTGGAAGTCCAATTGTGTTTGCAGACAGAAAAGGGAGACACCTACAGCAGTTATCTGTCCATTGCCTGGGGCTGGATATGGAGACTAGATTGTGAGCAAGGCACCTAGATCATCAGAGCCTGAGGATATGTGTTGTATGTTTTTTCTGCTGGAATTAGCCCAAGGTTGTACTGAGTCCCTGTAGTAAGAGCATGAATTGATTCTAGATCTCTTGATTTCACTCTAATATATTAACCGCATATTATTCTCCTACTGTTACTAGAAAATATATACCTGACAATGCTGCATATGTGAGATTGCTGGGAACTGTTGACTGGCTATGAATCAATTTAGAACAGTAAGAGTGGTCATAATAAAAGTGGGTTGGTAAAGCATTTTGGGAAATTAAGGAATTAAACCCCAAGTGAACATCAAAGAGTGAAACTTTCTTGGAAGTCAATGGAGAAAGCAGCTGGCTGACCTATATTTTATAGAGAAATCCACCTAGCGTGCAAAAGCAAATGTTAATTTAAAAACAAGTAACCTTTTTTTTTTTCCCAGTCATTTGACTAGAAACTTGCTGTGCACAGGGCACAGACTCCTGGTGAGCTGCAAAGGACCATCTGGTGAAAAGTATGTTTTCAGAGTGTTCTTTGGACTCTTTTAGTTTCCCATCAATGAAGTCTTGAGGTATCATCTCTTTGCTGATATGCCCTCCTGAATCAACATAGTAATTACCTCTGTTAAAATAGAAAATACCAACTGATCAGCACTCCTGTAAGTACAGTTCAGGTTTCAAAACAGATAAAGAAAGTAAATTTATCTTCAGGAATGAGAAGAAGTCAAGGAAAACAGTCATTCAGCACATTTGTCTACTTTATGTCCCCTGATCTCCTGAAACCATTAGAAAACTTTTGCTGTGGTGTGCTTCACAGTATTAATGATCTGATAGGATAAATTATTTTTGTTATAGATTTTAAGATGCAGGAATAGACAAACTGGGACGAAGATAATAACAAGAATCAAGGAGGGCACTTTTCTTGAACTGGTGCTAAATTTCTTAGTACTTTCAAGCTTTCAAAATTAGCTGCTGTATTTTGAGGTGGAGAACTTGGATATAATATGTAGCAATAAGATTTCCCTGGTTTTTATTAGCTTAACATTTATATAGATAACATTTACTGTAACAGTTAACTTGGACTTTCAGGCTCTAATTGTTTATGGCCTACTATTCCTGTATGTATTTTCAAGTTCTGTATCACATGAATCCAATTGTCAAGAATTTTCTGTACTCCACTGTATTACTGATCTAACAAATATTGCAAATGTTCAAACTGCCAAATATGCATATGTTTACATATACATTTTCAGTTTTGCTTTTAGAAATGTTGCTGTGTTTTGTATGGTTTATAGAAGGTTCAGGGTCAAATTTCTGCCTGGTGTGAAAATGTAAAATTGTATTACTGTAGAAATATTAGCTTATGGCAGCCATAAATATATATGAAGTGTAAAGAAAACATATTCTGCTAGATTACAGGAAATAGGCTCTTTGATATCTTCTGCCTACTCAGCAGTTCAAGGGATGTTTCCAAAGGAAAGATGCTGTTACTGGGAATATATAGTTTTGCAATAATTTGCTAACAAAACACTCTCTTGATCTCATTATTTAGGTGCAAGGCAGCCCTGAAGCAGTCTGACCTTGGGACCAACAACTTCAAGACTTTGGGAATGCAAAAGAGCTAACCTCTTGCCACTGCTAATCTGAGCATTTCAGCTGCATTCAGATGGGTTCAGCTAGATCAGGGTTTCTGTCCTTTAGTCTTTCCACATCTCATTTTCCTTTCTCCAATAATGTCAATGCTTTTGTTTGATTTTCCATTAGAAATAGAGTTGTAATTAATGGCTTTCAGGATTGGTGAGTGGTTGACATTTGCTTTGGGATTACCTTAAACTGTGAGACCATTACTATCTCCTATGTTGGCCATGACTATATTTCACTGCTCATATATATGCTAGCTACTGTAGGGTGATTACTTCTATTAAATGAAAAACATGGAAGAAGCTTTGCCAGCAACTTAATGAATCTTCTGGGAATGATTCTCTTGTGGCTCAGCTGCCTTGCTGAAGTTCCCAGATCTTTGATTTTCAAATCTACCACTTACATTTCCATAGGCTTTCGTCATTAGCTCACAGATAAGGCAAAGAAATATGAAGCCTGAGATTTGGTGCATGCTCTTGCTTTCCAAATCCCACAAAGATTCTTCAAACACTGCAGACCACAGCAAATTTCTTATGCAAGTCAAGCTATTGTGAATGAAAAAAAGTCAGATGCAAAAAAAAGAAAAGCTGTTGTACAATTATATACATTTATATTTCAAATGCTCTCATGGGATTCAGAAACAGAATAGATGCTGCTCTCAAATTACTCACAGGATTGCTATAGAAGTCATCCTGCTATTCTTAGAAACAGTTCTGAGAACATTTCTTTTGCTGCACCATCATGAATAAATCCTGCTTCATCTCAAAACCCACAGAGACTCAGAAGCCCTTTCTATGCCACCTTCAGATTGATCAGGATACCCCGTTCCATCATTTTGCATGAATCACTGAATCTTTCCAAGCAAGGTTGTTGCTAACACATAACTACCATCCAGGTAAAAGAAATGGTGCTATCTCTTCTTGCTGCTGAGCGAATAATCACCAGCTGGAAAAAGCAGCAATGGGTATCAGGCAATATACAAAAGGCTGGAGAGTCACTATTAATCAGCCAATTTGATGAAGGACTGAACTGGACTATTTTTCTCTAGCTTCAAATAATTCGCTTTTTCTTTAATATTACACTGTAGTCTCTTTACATGAATCATGGTTCTCAGGCTGCACCTCACAAAATGTGATCAGCATTTAAAATAAAACCCCTTTCAGTTTGACTGCAAATAATATTTTAAGGAGCTAAGACTTATTTTCCTCCTATTTGTATCAATTTTAAAGCTTTATTTTTAGATTTTAAAACTGTCCCTGACTTGGCTTCACGCTTTTCTGATTTTGTGTTCTCTCTTCCCATCCATTTCCCAATTTTAGACATTTCTCTCCCTTCTTTTTCTGCCCTTTTATTCTGTGAATCATTCTTCTATGTATACTACACATCCTTTCTCCCAGACACGTCTGGTAGCTCTTACATGGAAACTAGAATTGGTGATAATTGCAGTAATGCACCTGAAAAAGCTATAGAATATTAAGATTTTCATAACGGTATCACTGAAAATCTTATTTTCTACTTTCAATAGACTTCCTCTGCAATATATTAGTGATTTAGTACATTTAGTGTGATATATAAATCTGTCAGGTTTTGTAACACAAAAATACATGAATAAACAAGTCTTAAGTATCAGGAAGAGGAATTATATCTTCACAGAGAACAGAAATGGCCACCAAGACTGGCAGATTCACTAATGGCCCATTGGACTATGCATGAGAAAGCCTTCCCTAGTAAAACCATGCAATCATACAGTGCAAAATATTCCTATGAGGCATCTGCTTGGGGTTTTTTTTACCACTTCCATGTTGTGCTATTTTGGCATGACCATCATTAGGCTTTTGAGGTCTGAAACAAATCTACAATAAAATGCTATTTTT
This sequence comes from Atrichornis clamosus, assembly GCA_013400975.1. Classification (NCBI taxonomy): domain Eukaryota; kingdom Metazoa; phylum Chordata; class Aves; order Passeriformes; family Menuridae; genus Atrichornis; species Atrichornis clamosus. Next base: position 244,404 of record WBMZ01013538.1, on the reverse strand, counting down.
TTAGTATAGTTATAAAACACTCACAGCATGAAATCCATCACTGCCTCCTCATACACCACCAGTTAGGAAATGGTGTGGGATCACATTTGCCTGTTGCTATTTTCTTAATGTAATTTGATTTTTTTTCCTTATTTTTATTTTTTAAAAATTTATTTATTTACAATCCTTATATTTTCAATGGAAGATGGTGAGCTACCAGAAACTAACACACAAAATGCTATTCAAGATATATGAAGACAAGGCAAAAAGGAGAGAAGTCTGAGAACAGTGTTATGTTCTTTGAGAAGACAGTAGGGAAACCCACTGACAAAACAACAGTTGTGCCCATTCTTCTTCCTCTCATTTGAAATGCAGTATTAGATGCTGAGATTAGAAAACACACAAAACCAAATCTACATATGCAACTAATTTAATCAAAGGGATGGGAGGAGTGACTAGAACAGATCAAATGCCAAATCCATACTTTGCCACAAGAAAAAGTGGAACTGGGAGTGGAGTGGGTAAAAAATTTAGTCCATATGGTTTCATTTTTGATGTTCAACGTCTTTGTCATCTGCTAAACACAGGGAGATGCAACTTGAAGTATGTTGTCCTGGTTGAACTCTCTGATGGATGCTTTCCCCATATTTCTCTTTAAAGAATGATAAATCAGCAAGCATTACTGCATAACATTTTCTTATAATTCAAGTAAAAGTTGTACTTCCTGTCCCTTCCAAATATAGCTTAATATAGAGTCTATGGAGAGAAGGACAAGACAGCGTGGGATGTTTCTTACTGTGCAGTAAGATGGGCTGCTTGCCTTTGGCACCCAGAGGAAGGCTTTAAGCAACAGAATTTTCCTTTTGATCCTGAAAAAGATTCAGTAGTAAAACCACATTGTCCATGCAAGAGTCCTTGGATGAGGGTAAGCTTCCTGCCAACAGAACACATGCACGAAGCTGTGCTGAGCTTGCCCTGGGAAAGTAGGAGGAATTACCATGTTTAGGGAACTAGGCCAGGCAAGCTCTAGGAAATGGACCTTGCAGTTATGGAGAGACAAATGAGATGTTTTCACACAGACCAGAACTGTTTTCTGTATCCCAGATTCTCTTGGAATAAAAAAGAAGGATATTGGAAGACAGGGGGAGACCCTTTGTTGTAGTTGCCCTGGGGTCAGGAAGGAAAAATGAGCAGGAAGTACAAAACAATGCTTTTAGCATTCAAATAGTGCTTTGCCATTAGTTCTCATAGCTACGACTTCACCTTGGGAATTGTGCAACACAGGGACAGTGCCAGCAGTCTTTTTGCTGGGATTCAATTCGGCACAGGATTGTGGGACATAGGATGGAGGGGCCATGGGACCTGGCTGGCAGGTACTGCAGCACAGGTGTACAGTGAGCAGCACAGAGTTCATCCTCCAGGTTGTCTCGTTGTTATTCTAGTGCTTTATCACAGTGGGACATGTTTTTCCCCACTATGAAGAATAAATTTAACTCACAGTACTGTTTTACTCAAATGGGATGAGGCATACATGTTTAATATCAGTGCTGGCATTTTTGGAAAGCATTGCAGACTATGTTTCCTGCAATTCTTATCTGTTCAGTAAAACAGTTTTTACCCCTGTTCACTCCCCCAGGCAATCACAATTGCCAATTTACAAATCAAAATACTCCAGATCTTATAAGCTTCTTCCTCTAAGAAAAGGCGTACCTAGTGCCAGTACTAATAGCCAGATTTAGTGCCAAGCTTCTGCTTGATCCAGTCACACAATTTGATCAAATTTTTAGAATTGAGCAAGCATTAAGCACACTTCTTCCAGTATTCATTTTTTAGTGAATTATTCAATAAGTCTAGAGCAGTAACTGGCTGCTGTGTGTTGTGAAAGATAGCCTGCCCCTCTGCTGAACCACAAGTATGAATATTGGAGGAGCCATCTAATTCAGACTCAGGTGGATAAGATTGTTATACAGATTTTTTTCCAGGTGGGTCAATAGCTAACATCACCACTTATGGGAAAGAACATTTTAAACCACAAAAAAATTAAACACCAATTGATGTTTACATGAATTTTACCAGCAAATTTAACAAGATCAAGATCAGCTCTCAAACAAACCATTTGAAATCTAAGCAAATGCATTTTTACTACCCAAATTTTTATCACTTCTGTGTTATTGGTTGTAGATAAGTTCAAGTTCATGAAAGAGCAAGTATCTGTCATAGAGCTCTCTAAGAAATGTGCTTGTATATAAGCAGCGATTTGCACTGCCTTCAGTAAAAGCTGTACGAGTAGCTCTCATCAGTGCAGAGCTATACTGTGCTCTAGAGCAGTCTAATCAATTACCAATTTTAATTTCCAAATCAAAACTGTTTATTAGATATTCAAGAACAAATCTAGATGCCTGCAAAATCCTCATTTTAAAGGAACTCAACTTATAAATAACCCTGCTTATCGGGAAGGAAAATAAACAAACCCCCAAAACTTGAAGTAAAAAGTGTGTTCCCAGGCTGAAGTTATCTTAAGCCTGCAGGTAAATTTAAGTATTGCCTATCATTTAATGCCAAGTGTTTAAAGTATTACCGGTATGGTTCCAAATGTTTGCCCTTACTCTGCATGAGCGTAATGACAGTCAGGCCTCAACTGATCAGAATAATTACATCATATGGTGATAATATGGTGAATAAACATTACAAAGAAAAATCATATAATTTCTTTCATTAACTCCGCGTGGCATATTCTCTGCAGAGTATAAGAATGTCAATGAAACGCATAACGTAACACCTTATCATGTAAATACTACACATGCAAATGAACTGAAACCTGATCATTTAATTAACAATTATTTAGCTATATAAAAGACTTTAAATATATTTTAGTATATTAAAATATATAGTAAATATTTCCTAAACTTTAAATCCACATTTCATTCAGCAGCCAGGGAATAACTCTGTGTGTTATAGTATTATCCTGGAACCTCTACTTCCTAGCAAAGATCAGTCAGATTGGTTGTACTGATAAGACCGAAGTGTTACGAATTTAGGGAGCCATTTGTGAATTGGATATTTATGTGTATTTATCAGTTGTGATCTTAACATGTGTGTGTCTTTCTGTACACGCACATGCACACATACAATGGAAGATGGAGAAGAATGTTTGAAGTAACTTGTAAATAAGTAACTTGATAGGACACTTGCATACAAAGAGAATGTTACCTACATTAAGTGCAATGCAAAAGCTGTGTCAATATGTATCTATAGCTTTGTCCCCTTAAGGTAGATTTGGACAAGCTCGTTAAAGGAGTTTGTGTGCTGTAGCAGAGTTACTGAGGATTTCAGGAAGTGCTTAGTTTTAGTTAAAGGACAGAAAACAGATTAACTGATTTTATTAATGAATGGTAACAGTTTGGGACTGGTGATATATTAAAATAAACCCAACAACCAAAACCTATTTCAGAGTTTCATAGTACAAACCGTCATGTTTTATACTAAACATAAATACATTATAAACTATTGCCTGACCGGTTATGTATTTCTAAAATGAGCTTTGCAATCACATTTCCCCTCAAGAAAAGAGATGAAGAGAGAAAAAGGTTTCTTACTCTGAAGTGTGTCAGAGTCTCCATCTTAGTCACTCGTCTTTCCTAAAGAGCAGCATCTGGTAGCTCTTCTCTTAACATTATTTTAAAGTGTTCAAGAAATACATCCTACAGAAGGTGCTGCTGGTAACAGGCTTAGTTCTAAATGTCAAAACAGTACTTTAACAAAAGCCGAAGAACCAAGCAAAGTTTTGGTAGTGTTGTAACGACATTAACCTGTGCATGTCCATGCTGCTGTAGCTCACTACAGGTTAGCTTTCGACCAGTAATCCAACTTTTGTCAGGTCTGAGATCACAGATATTTGGGTATTCTTGGGGCTCAGAAACTGGTGTTTTGCACATGAAGAAACTAATAATACATACTACTATTACTACTACTACTGAAATAGACAAATGTAAAACATACATCTATGACAAAAGATTTCCAGCACTGAAAATTCTTCCGGAGATGCATGGAGTTACAACTCTGAAAAGACTGAATGTTTGAATCCAACCAATCCAGTCTCAGCAGCTTTCTTGGTGTTTCTCTTGTTGTCTTCCAGATACAAGGTACTCTTCAAATTATTTTCTTCTCAGTCCTGGGTGTTTTGATGATGACAATGAGCAGTGAACCTAATATCTCATAATACTCTTTCTGTACCCGTGAACCCACACTATTACCAGTATTTCTTGCTAGGGTTGTAAGATTTAGTTTAGAATGTTTGTACAGTCCGTTGGGGTTTTTATGCAAAAGGCATAGTGGAGATAGAAGTTGCTTTCAACAATGAAACTTTTATGAAGATCCTTTGATACTGCAAGCCATGGTTTAATTCTTTCTATTTTGTAAGTCGATTAAAAAGAAGAAACTAAGTTCTGACTTATGTCCTGACTACCAGAAGCACTTACAACTCTGAAATGATGCTACTAACACAAAATTAATGAAGTGAACATCTTCAAATTTTTTCAAAGCAAGCTCTTTCTAAAGCAAAGTTAGCATTAGTTGCTGATTTGAAATAGATTCCTTTTCTTTTTTCCCATAAACATAAGATTCTTTCTAAACCCTAATGAATAGAATCTTTGGCCCAAAGCAACATGATAAATAATGAAGCTGCAAAATAAGTAACAGTAAAAACCCCTTTGTTTGTGTGTGCATTTGTACGTTTTATTCCATAACCAGAATAATAAGTGCCCTGGCTTTTTGTCTTCAAGTTCAGTTTGCCATTGCTCTTTATGGTGCATAAAGATTTGTACTGGAACTTACTGAGTGCAGGGAGTGTAAAGTAACATCTCCACATTTAGGAGCATTTTATACCCAGTTTAGGCTGCATTTGTGCAATTGCTATGCAAGAAGAATGAGTGAAGCCCTTCAACTGTAAAAAAGGATGATTCAGCAAACTATTGCTTATATGAGTCACCCTTATTGTGCTGAGCAGATTTTTGATCTTAATGACTGTCTATACCATCCTGAGAAAGCATCCTGAAGAAAAGCTGTTAGTAAAGTAACTCTGACCCATAGTGCCCCTGCTTTGTAGGCAAAAACTACATATTACCTATGGTCAGCCTGTCTGGATCTAGCTGGCAGTTTATTAACTGGACATGTTCAAATCCAGTTTTGTCTGCCTACAACGAAAACCATACTTCCAGGTTTGTTGTCCACATATATAAACCTAGCCCTGGTAAATAATTCTGCAGCACAGAATGATTTTATTTAGCACATCACTAATTTATCATTGGGATGATGCTCATTCTTACCAACCAATTTCGGCAGTTAGGCTGCTCACCTAGCCTTTGCATAGAAATCCCAAGTGAAGGACTTGTTTTGCATCTCATGCATGAAAGCATGAAAGGACAGGAAAACCAAAAGAAAACATTCAGAAATTGTTTAAAATGCTTTTTGAGGGTCAGATTTAACTCTTTAGTTGCAGAAAATCATTCTACAGTTGTTGTATTTGTATAATGCTGTCTGGAATGACCTCCATTTAAATTATATTGCCAAATCAATTGTTTTCTCCCTATGAGCAAAACTCATCAGTTGAAATTATGTTTTTTTTTATTTTATTCTCAAATGGAAGTTTTCTATGCAGGTCATAAAAAGTTCAGTTCCAAATGAGAAACTTTTCAAAGGTTGTGTCCAATTACAAACCAGTAATTTAGGTCAGCATGACTGTGTGGCCAATTTGTAAGGCAAGATGATGCAAGGACTGGGTAACTGAGTTCACTGCAAAAATGGGGGGGTTTTTTGGAAGTAAATCTAAATTTCCCAAGTTGGTTACTTCTACATTTGTTGAATTATTTATCCTAATAAAGAGCACTGCCCAATCTAAGATTCTCTAGTTTCTTACCTACCGTATTTACATAATTGGTAATGACCTGCATGTGCAAAACAGTAAAAGATTTATTGCTGTCATGTGTTGAGAAGCATCTGCCAGAACTGCATGTTGCCTTTCAAAGTGGAGGTACTTTTTCATTAAATAATGCTTTCCTTGACAAATTCCAGTCTTAATCCTACCAACATGCATACCAAATGTGGAAACCTTTTAAATCCTCTGACATTCCATTTATATGCCAGATCAGAGACTAAAGGTGAGCAAGGGTATCCATTTTGCTGGAAGTCATCAGGTAGATACTGCTTTGTGCTGTATATTACCTGGTAAGTATATCTGTCACCCATAAGGCAACAATTGCGATCCAGCCACTTTTGATATCCACAAAAATATTTTTGTTTTGTACCTATGATGAATGGCACAAAAGTCTTTTGCTTATATTCAGTGCAATCTTTAGGATTCTGATCATGATCGCTACAATAAAACCTGGGGACTACAGAAACATTTCACCAGTTTATCTCATAATACTTTACAAAGAAGTACAGATTAACACCATTTTATAGCTGGAGAAATTGATTGTGAGAAAGATAAAGTGACAAGACTGAGCCCATGAAAACATCTAAGCAGAGACAGAAAACAATTGAATCTGTCTATGTTGCACTACTTTAGCCACATTTATGAAGGATTTATATAATTTTGGGTAGAAGAGATTCAAACATTGGGCTCTGCTCTGAGTTTTGGAATTTTGAGTTGTGATCTCAGCTGGGATCAGTCTCTAACTGATTTATGGTTATTTAATACTAGGCTATTCTTGGAAGAATGAAAATATACATGTTGTGCCTTATAGATTGGCTAATACTGAGGCATGCTTGAAATCACAAAGAAGAAAGGCTATCTTATGAGGGATGTGAACACATCTAAAAACAGTCTTTGTGGTTACCAAATTTGGGGGCTAAAATACAATCCAGTCCCACCAGAAGGTGACAGGTCATGGTCTCCTTTAAATGAACTGATTCTGGGAAAGAACAAAGAGTGGACAAAGAATAAACTTTTCATTCAGAGAAGTTAAAGGACCACTGCTTATCTCCACATTTCTGACAGAGATGAGTCTGACAGGAACACACCGTCTTTCTCCCAGAGTGCTGTTCATGCCAAGTCTTTGGAAAAGAGAAAGCCAAACATTCTTCAGCCACTGAAGCTACAGAAGGAAAGAGAAAAAAATTACATTTCTATAAAGCCCACCAGCAGTTAAAACTGTTTTGTCTCACTGGAGTAGTGCAAAGCTGCTAAGCTGGCCTGTAGGTCAGTGTCTTCACATTACAGATGAGAAATTCAGAGACTACTCAAACTATAGCATCAAGTAAAGAGACTTGATTTGTGGCCTTCATAAATCCAGTCTTCTGTTTAAACAAGAGAAAGGCTTTTGGATTGATTAACCATGCCAAGAAGGGATTTGGAAATACCAGAGTAGAAACCTCTAGCATTGCTCTAGTTCAAAAAGATAATTGTTAAGTAAACAGAGCTTTCAAAGCAAGAGCTTTGCTCTGCATAGCAAATAAGCACTTAATCAGGCATGTAAATGGAAGAGAGACATCTCAGGTATTTTCTGAAGGTAATTTAGGGGCACTTAGGTCTGCTGTTATGCGCTCAAGTTGGTACCCTGACTAGATTTATAGAAATGGTCAAAAGAGATTTTTGAGAAATTAAATAAAGGTGCTTCAGAGCTGCACAGACGACTGAAGGTCATCCTGGAAATGCAAAAACTGCTAGGAAGAACTTAAGATTTATTTTTTGCTGTTATTGTTTTCTAGTCCCACATTTGAGGAATATGGAAAGAATCTTGCTAAAACTGGAAAAGGATGGTAGGAAAAATCACAGAAGAAGCTGGGTAATATAGAATTGAATTATACATGCATATATTTGAAATTCAATACTGAGAAAGAAAAGATGGCAATGAGAAACACGAGGAAGTACTGGCAAGAGGATGCAAATGTTCTGAGTAGAATTGCTTTTGCTCATTTCTCTTCCTCAGCTGGTTGGTCTACTTTCAGGTGAATTTCTGAGAAGATGCATCAGAAGTTATGTCTCTGTCACTGCAAGGGCTGTGACTTCACGCATGTAGTTTGCTCGGGTCTGTGGCCAGCGTAGGGTTGGTTTGGAGGGATGGGTTCCCAGCTGAGTGGGAAGTGTGGCAGCAGCGGGGTGGGCAGTGCCACTGTAGGGGAGCTCTGCATGCTGGGCTCTCTTGTTCCTCCCCTCTGCCACCCACGCTGCTGCTGAGGGGCTGCTCTTTTAGCCAGCTGACACAACTGGGACTCCATGGCTTTTTGGGTACTGTTTCTGGAGAAGGGAGCAATGTGGATGTTCTCCAGGGAAAGAACTAAATGCATTTGTTGTCTAGTAGTTCCCTAGTCAAAACACAGCATAAATTCACTTATGCAGCTGAGATGTGACTTCTGGAAGCCACTTCATCATATTCTGTCCTCTGCCATGAGTTTTCTGTTTGACCATCAGTTTCCAGGAATACTTAATAGGATACAGTTAGATATTTTTTCCTCTATATACACTGAACATATTTAGAATAAACACATAAGTGACTTCCCTCAGCTTTTTTTTTAATGTTGTGGGGTAATATAATCTCATCTTCAAAACAGGGCAAAATTTGTCAAACATTTTTTTTTCAAATTTTGACTTATGCATCCATAAAAAAAAAATTAATTTCTAAACTAACAGAACTTTCCTGTTAGCTGTTCACATTTCCAAATGGAAATAAATTGTTTTTAGAGACTGTATCCCAATTAAGTAAAGCTAAATTCAGTGGATAGATTGAATGACATATTACACATCACTTCTAACAAAATATCTTTTGTGAAAAAAACAAATAATGAATGTAAAAAAAGAGATAGACACATTTAAAGCCAGGCTGAGACTTCAGCCCGTACAATAAAGGCATGTTCCACCAATGTAGGATAATTTTGTGGTTCTTAAAATTACAGTGTATTATATTGTGCCAATCATTTGCTAAATCTGCCATCAAAACCACATACCTCAGTGAGAGAGGGGTTTTTTTACAGGCAGCAAACCTGTTATTTTCCTGACTTTAAGCCATATGGTCTCTCTCAGACTTTCCTCTGCAGCACAAACTTGCTTGTAATATTGAGATTAATTCTCTGTTCAGTAAATGCTTGTGAATCACACCTTTACCCATCTGTCATCCTGTGTCAAAGAAGTGGCATTCCTTTATCCAGAAATATTTCATTCACCTTGGGTTTTCGAGTGATGCTCTCAGACTACATTCTCCACAGATTTTGTTTTTATTGATTCTTCAGTTTCATGTCTGTCTTTCTCAAGTGCTCAGTCTCTTATTTTGAATGCACTGAGATGTGATTTTAATGGGTGAAGTCACCAGACTGCTGACCTGATTCAAGGTACATTTTCTGAGAATAGGTCAAATGATCCCATCTTAGTAGACCATAGATCAGAAACTGTTCTGCACAGAAATTCTTTGCATTGCCATTAGGTGGTTGTGCTTTTGAATATGTAAATATTGCTTTAGATTTTGTAATTAATTTAAAAACCCCTGATTTTCTGTCCACATCATAATAACGTCCTCAGGTTGTTTGTAAAATAGTTTATAAAAAACAGTTCTGTGTTGAATTTTTTTATTTTTAAAGTGTACTTTGACAGTGGTGAGTATGTTACAGTTTCCAGTCTCACACTGAGAGAAGTAAGTAAGGTTGCTATGTAAGAAGACACTCCTTTTCTCTGTGTGTGTACACAGGGCTTTCCACAGTCCTCAGTGATGCCAGTCCTTTGCTGTAGCTTGTAAAATCAACTGTATAATAAGAGTAATATGACATTGGGAGGAGATTAAGGAACATAAATCAACCGTGGTTTATGTTCCTCCTGACTTCTACTTTTTAATAGATACAGGTTGAAACTAATTTGGCACCACACTCAAAATATCCCAAGACCTGTTCTTATTCCTGTTTCAGAGGTCTTGCCAGTGTTATGATAGAAGTCCAAAACACTGGCTTTACTTCCTATCCTTTTTTTTTCCTATGTAAAAGCTGCTGACATTTCAAATGACAAATCTAGTTTCCTCCAGTTCCCAAAAGAGGAAGTCTGACTTCAGTGAACATGTGAATCAGAAACAACTGCCAAATGGAAATGGTGTCTTTTGGGGCTAAAGCTTCAAAGAAGGGATCCTGTATTAGCATCACTGAACTTATTACACATCTTGAACACAAAGTCAGACGTGACCTTCAAATCTGAATATGCAGAAAGTACCTTTACTAGCAGGTCTCCCAACTCTCACAAGAAAAGAGGTTTTGGCAGCTGAACTAAGGGTGTTCTGCTGTCACTCCCATGTCCATTAGACAAGGAAAAGCTCAGAGAGCTAAAAAAGGGCAATGTAGGTGGATGGCAAGGTGGGGTGAATATTATTTTTACCTCTCCTTTCAAGTTCTGAGAGAAATCACTGGATAGATAAGTAGCAAGCCACAAGGATCATTTGGTGACTCCTTCTACTTTGTTAAATCTAAAGTGGCAGGGAATCAGGAATTCAGTGTGTTTGTGAATTTTTAGAGATAAGGTTACCCATTAGGTTCACAGATAAAGCCACTTGCTATCTGAAGAGGAAAAAATTCTTTTGTTCTAGTGAAACAGCCTGCTTTGTTTCTCTTTTATTTCTCTCTACAGGGTTCTCTTTTGCAAGCTTTATTATGGTTGGGATGCAAATTAAAAGACAGGGTGCGGAAACATAAATTATGGCGTGACAGAACAGTTGAAAATAGAGTGAAATGTAAATACAGATGTAAATTAAAAAAAAGCAATATAAATAAAAGTAGAGGTCACATCTACTCAGCACATGTTGTTTTTATTGTGGGAGTGTCAAGGGATTCCAACAGATTCCAACTGTACTCACTGCTGCTCAAAGACAGAATGTACCAGGTATCTCTGCCACCAAGAACTTCTAAGTACAGCCTAATTTTATTCAGCATCTTTACTGAAGAACATGTTCTAAAAGAAAGTCATGTCTCTTTGAAAGAGGGGAGACACCATAGAATATTACATTCTGTCACAAAAGGAATTGTGTCAGAAATGCTTTCACTGATTCCACTGCAAAGAGAACAAATTTATATTTATATCTTTTTCACATAGATCCCTTTAGAGATCATGTTTTTCGCAGTCCTCAGAAAAGTAAAGTCTTTTTCAACCGCCTTTTGAGAAAACCGTGTATAATTATAGAAGAGTGCTGAGTGGCATTAAAGCAAAAGTGTCTAGTGTGTCCTGAAAAACACCATATAATGTTTAAGACACTATATCACTATATCAATCATATTTATTATCACAAAAGGAAGCATTCAATTAGAAACAGACGTCTGAAATTTTGAGTGGCAACACAGTACACCACAGAGATTGGTAAAGTGAGAAAAAGCATAACGACACCCTTGTGTTGGGCTGCAATAATATTTAGTACCGGGGCAACTGGGAATCAGAAAAATGTTACTTGCCAAATAATTTTTTTGCTTTAGTGGATACAGTTACAAGTAACTTTGAATGATAATCTTGGCATATAAATGGTTAGCAGATATTCATTCCAGAATTTAGGCAGCTGTCTGGAGCAACCCGATATATTTTGTAAGTAGTTTTCCATATAAAATATCTCACAGAAGGCTTTACAACTAATCATCCTTTGTATATGCACACACAAGAGGATACCAATTGCAATATAATCCATATTTGGCATAAAGAGACATGGTATAGGCAGAGGCAAATGAATTAGGATCTACTGTAAAAGCAGACACTCATAAACAGCAGCTAATTAAGAGTTTATCAGCATGTCACTATGCATAACAAACCCTAGTAATTCAGTAAAGCATAGTGGCATGTGCAAGCTCAGCTGTCATATCTTGTCAGATGGGAGGCTTATGCGAGGTAAGGCCGTGACACTGCACACTGCACTGTACTGTATGTGGGAGTAGCAGGATACAGTATGACAGGATGGCTCTTCTGCAAATCCTCATCACTGCTCACATTTTTCACAATTAAAGCCTTACAAAAATGCCTACTCTATACCACCTTTTACCTTTAATAAGTAAGGTAAGCCATTGGGGTCTTTGTCCTAAAAATAAAAAGCAAGAACAAAGTGTAAGGTATTAATATGGAAAAGCATCCTACATTATGAGAAGATGGATTCTTTCACAACACCAAAGAGGCAGCTGAACAAAGGACAGTGTCTTTAACTGCTGCTAGACATTCAACAATGTGTATATGCTGTGATTGTATGAAATAGGTAAGTACATCATTCTTTCAGTGGCAAAAATATGACAGAACTAAAGTGCTTATTATGCCAATAGGAAAAATATTCCTTCTTCCTTCCATTTGCTGTTAGTTCTACAGAACTCACATTTTTCTCAGCACAAAGGTGCAAAGATTGCACAGCAATGATATGAAGCAGATACTTTCCATTTAAGCTTCAACTTGCAAACTCTCCATCGTGATCACTTGTTGTGCAGCTTAGGGCTCACTCTGAGTCTCAGAGCTTTGCAATATTGCTGAGAGGTCAGCTGGGACAGGATCAAAGCATCCTGAATGATCAGGCTTCAGTTTGGCACATGTGAGTCTCTAACTGTCTGATATCTGTATCATTGCAAAAAGTCTTGTTTCCGAGTTTCCTTATCTGTTTTCTCAGGATCAGAAGAAAATTCATTATTCATGCTTGAAATCTTTCAAGTGCCTTCTGCCTGGCTTCTGGATAGCCAGGGGCATTGGACAGAAAGTGCTGCTGAAATCCAGAAACTCTGAGGGAATGGGAAAAACTTTTGATCTGGAAAACTTTCTTAAAGAAAGGAAAGAGGCTTTCCTTTCTGTCAATGCAGAAAGTAGGCATGTTGAAGCCATTGCCTTTTTAAAAAGGGGAAATGTGATTCTGAGCTACATCAGAGTCCCATTGACTGTAATTTTAATTCTTCCAACATTTATGAACACAGACCAATTGCTTGCAGTCTCTATCAATTGCGAGTAGTGGCCATCAAATTAAGCTATTAGCAGTTAAATTCAAAGCAGAAGGGGTAGTAGACTGTAAAACTTGTTACCAAAAGACATTCTGGATTCAGGCAACTTACAACATTTCAGGGAAACATTATTTGACTGGGAGAGAGACCTGTTGGTGGATTACTGAGCAAATGACATCTATTGGTGGATTACTGAACAAACGTTTTAGGAAGTCTTGAAATCTGAAAGAATCAAGAGATTGGAAAAGTGTATGTTTGATCCACGTTTACCGGGTTTTAAGCATCTAGTTAAGAACACTGTTGGAGATAAGATATGGGTCTAGAGAAACCCTAGGCTCTTATGTAAAGAAATTTCTGAATTCCGAACTGCTGGTTGTTGAGATCTTCCAAATACCAGGGGGTGTTGACAATATAGTCATCCTGTTCTTATGCTCTTCTGCAGCTCCCTGCTGTCGACCAGTGCTGGAGACAGGATGTGGGGCTACATGGCCTTTCAGATCTAGTGTAGCTGTTCTTGTGCTCAAGAACAGGAATCTAATTCAGGATACTAAACTTCCAGTCATCCTTTTTACCAAGAATTTTTGGAGGCAGCATCTGGCATATCCTACTACTTTTCGTCTGTCAGGTAGTCTCTGTGGGTCATCCCAGAAAAAGGAAGCAAAACCAGAGTATTTAAGAGAATGACTGTGATCGTGTCTTGGTTCCACAGCTACAAAGCTTTGAACCCTCCCACTATTCACAGTCTCACAGAATGTAAGACCATTAGAATTGGTCTTAGAATTTTTGAGGACAGTTATTTATATAAATAACTCTTTTATCTTCAAAAAATGTCTCTTTGTTCTAAATACGGCACCTATGATCACAAATTTCTGCTTAATACATGGCTTAAAATAAATAAACAAGTGATAATAGAAAATTTGCAGGAGGCCCTTTTGCTTAATTTCCTGAAAATACAGAAGTGGCTTCTTGGTGGGACTTTCCAGACATATGTACTTAAGTCAGTTTTCTCTGAAACCACAAAAATGTCTCAAAATTTATGCCTGTTTGTAATTGTACATTTTAGAACATTTCTGACTCTCTGTTAGTCAGAACTTGATGAAATATTACAGGAATGTGTGCTTTTTTTTTTTTTTTTTTTTTTTTTTTTTTTTTT
>WBMZ01013538.1:0-230349 GCA_013400975.1 Atrichornis clamosus | reverse complement strand
TTTTTTTTTTTTTTAATGCCAAAGCTAACAAAGGATGATCAAAAAATATCCCAGTCAGGCATCTAAGCTCTTTTTCAAAAGTGACTTTTCCATTCAGAAGCCTAAGTTACAATGAAAATTAAAGTCATGTATTCATGAGAAATTTAATCAAGGAAATAAATGTTTTAAGTAATTAACTTAGTCTATTTTCACACTTTATGAAATGTAAAGTGTCATCTAAGGCCACCAATTAAATTCGTAGGAAAGTTCTTTTCTCTGCCTGTATTAGTACCACATGCAAAATATATGGGAAAAGATTTACAGACATTACCAGAATGGGACGTTAAAATACAATTTTAATAATGTCAGAACAGAGTCAGGTTTTTTCACCATCCTCTACGTTATGAAGTATTTTAATACCCATGTTAAAAACACGGTGAGTGGGAGTAAAGGTTTCCTAAGGTCCATGTGACTTTTAACAACTATAGGCAACAAAGTAGCAAATGTCCAATTTCAGCATTCTCTAGCTATGGCTGCTTCCTTTTTAAACAGTCATGGTGGGATGTGGCAGTTCCCAGATCCAATGAGGTCTATGTGTTTTACATGTTGTACACAAACATGTTGCAAGTAAGTTGTGACAAACTTTGCCCTTGACATGTAAAATCCTGTTCTATATGCTCAAACAAGCATTCTGCAATGTAACTGCTTCCATTAGTCATACGCATTTATTATTTCATTAAAGATATGTAAAGGTTTTGTGAGAAGGCACAATCACAGAATCACAGAACGAGTTGGAAGTGACCTTAAAGAGCATCCAGTTCAAAATCCCCTGCCACCTTCCACTAGACCAGGTTGCTCAAAGCCCCATCCAACCAGGCCTTGAACACTTTCAGGGGTGGGGCATGTAATTTTACCAAGGAGGCTGCTAAATTAAGTGGCAGGGATTTATTTTACTAAATGTCATTACTCACTAACTTGCTCCTGTAGTTTGAGTACATACTTTCTAGAAATTCTTTTCATATTGACCCACTGAAAGGAGTTCCTGGATTTCTTCAATGAAAAGATATTAGACTATGAAAAAAATCTAGAGTTGAATGGGAAAACAGGAGACTGTACTTAAAACTTCAGAACCATATGGCTACACTGTGGAAGCATATAGCAAGTGGCATTCTAGGGAACATACATATCTCTTAATCTAAGTAAGTCTGCATTTGATTAGATCCACGAATCATGGAATGACCATGTTTCTAGTTTTCAAGAGGATCACGCAGAAGACAATTTCTCAGTAAAGGCAGCAAGAAAGGAAGGAACTATGAGCCAGGAAGGAGAGCCACTATTAGCTTTTTTTTTTTTTTTGCTTTTTTTTTTTATTCTCTAAATAGCACAAGAGAAATTGCATCTGAGAGAAGGAATTAAGTCTAAGAAGCTTTCAGGAATTTGCATGGAAATCAATCCATTGTGAATAAATGTACTTTTCAATTTTTGGTACAATTTAGTAGAGGAAGAGGTAAAAGCACAGCCATTTATGATTCTAATAATGTAGGAATGCTTACATTCTAATTTGCTGTGTGCATCTTTGGGCACCACAATATAAGAAGGATATAAGAGTGTCCAAAGGAGGGCTGTGAAGATGCTGAAGAGTCCAAAGCAGAAGACACACGTGGAGCATCTGAGGTCACTTGGTTTGTTGAGCCTGGAGTAAAAGAGACTGAGGGGAGATTTCATGGCTGTCTACAGCTTCCTCATGAGGGGAAGTGGAGGGGCAAACTCTGATTTCTTCTTTCTGGTGCCAAGTGAGAGGACCCAAAGGATGACATGAAGCTGTGTGAGGAGCGGTTTAGGTCGGATATCAGGAAAAAGTTCTTAACCCAGAGGGTGGCTGGGCACTGGAACAGGCTCCCCAGGGCAGTGGTCACAGCACCAGCCTGGCAGAGGTCAAGAAGCGTTTGGTCAATGCCCTCAGGCACAGGGTGTGACTCTTGTGACTGTCCTGTGCAGGGCCAGGAGCTGGACTCGATGACATTTGTGGGTCCCTTCCAACTCAGGATCTTCTATGATTTTATAATAGCTTTTCTTAGTTGCCTCTAATTGCTGATAAAATTCCAAGATAACCTGAATAGAAGGTCAGGTCTCAGGTCAGAAAACTGGAACCATTTTTATAGATTATGTTTTCAGTCATGTTTCTAAGCATTCCAGAATATATGGCTCGATATTTTTGGCTATTTTACAAATATCTTGAGAGTATCTTGTCCAGGAATTGTCTAATTAATCTTTTATATGAAAGAAAAAAGAAAGCTTATTTTGAAATTCAGGATATCTTACAGCCCTATTCATAGAAAAAGCATCTGAAGTAATGAAGAAACAGATCATCTATTTGCATTCAAAAGAACACAGTGTAAGTTGGTCTTTCTAAAATGAAACAAGGAAAATTTTCCTAAACATGCAAAATAGTAATTATTCAAGTCTATACATTTTTCATAGGTGTTTTGATAGAAAACTGTTTACAGGGTGTTGATATTAGATTTTGGCCTCTACATGCTCACTTAGACAGGGAAGCAAGTAGACTGCAGATAGATACACATTTGAATAGCAAAGACAGAGGTGATTTTTAAATACAAACTTTGAAAATATTAAAAGCGGGATTGGGAGGTCTTTATTCAGGGAGTGATAGAGGGGAAACTTCTGGAGACAAACTAAGGCAGCTTCTAATAGATCATTTGCACAGATGAGTGTGAATTTGTAGCCATGCAGCCCTGTAGATTGTGCAAGCCAAAGTGAAAGAGACCCTCAATCTATAAAGGCAAAACTTTGCGTGCACTTGCATCCATCTGTAGCACTGTGCTGGTGAGCTTCTTGGTAGCAGCAGCAGAGGTGTCTTCAAGGAATATTATGCTTCTGCTCTGTGTTATCTTTCTATTAAGTTTTTTACAGAGAAATCCAGAGAGGATTGTGATTCAGAGAACAGCTGCTGCTTTGATTCGCCTCTTCCTGTTCTCACTCACAGGCTGCTGTACGTAAGCAAAAGGGCATCGGCGGGGTCGCAGGCAGGGAGGGGTGGAAGCCATGCCCGGAAATAAGGACTGCTTTCCTCAAAACACGGGCAGAGAGACACTTAAAGATACCTGCTTCTTTTTGCACTCAATTCAAAGAGGAATTTGGCTTCAGGGCAGCATAAGGGTTTTGGACGTTGAGTAATATCCCCATTCCAAAGTAAGGAAGCAAGAGGAAATAGTGTCATTCATCTAATGATGTCTGTGAAAATTTTCAAAACAGATAGTAAGAAAACATATGCTAATTGTTCAGAATTAGAAATAATCTAAAAATCTTAACAAAAATCAGGATTGGCATACATGTATCACTCAAAATATGATTTCCGTGTGCTTTACCAACACCTGGAATTCAGTATGCATTTGACTACCAGTGGTAGGCAGAATTGTTTAATTTAGTTTTCTATATACAGTCTGTAGGTTAGGGACAGATGACAGTACTCTGCAATTTTAGTGATTGTTGTTTGTTTTACCATAATTACAGAGATATTTTAAATGTCCACATTTTGTTGTAGGCATAATATTAGGTAGGGAATAGCAGCCGAATATTTTGAGTAATCTGTTATTGTGGATACATCCTGAAGACTAGTTGCTGCTATATTTAGTCACGATGTGGTTAACTGTGGCTAGACTGAGGATGTTATTTTATGTTTTGTATTTGAAGCTGCAAATGTTGATTTTTGCAATCTGAAATTGCTCAATTAAAGAAATAATAATAGTTTTAATTCAAAGTTGTGCATAAGCACACACAGATTTTTCCTTTTGCTTTCTAGCAACTAGTTTATATTGCTGTAATTCAATTCAATTCAATTGTTTCTCTTGAAGCAAACTAGCTGAACAGTATGAAAATATAAATTCACACCAAACTCCAACATAAAATTTGTAAGGGATACATCTGTAATATATTTTTTAGATGTTTGTTTACATATCCAGATCCTGTATCCTGATCTTGTTCCCACTAACTAGAATCAAAGAGAGAACACTGCAAAGGAACAGACATTTAAGAAAAACACGCACAACAGTTATTCCGCAGGTACATTTAAAATTATAAGTCTTTAAAATAGACAACTTTAAAATAAAAACTTTTTTGAATTGATTGTATTTCTAGCTGCAAGGACCTGATTTAGCATTTTAGATTAAGATGGGAGTTCCATAATCTCCTCTTAGTTCTGTGGCTACTGTAGGAACCAGCAGCAAAAGCAGCCTCTGTGCAGAGCAGTTCAGGAATTCCTTTTCAACAGGGTCAGGAACCCAGAGATATGGAGGAATAAGGGAGGAAGCTGAGTCATGCTGTTTCCTCTGTGCAGGACAATGCAGTTAGTAAATTACAGACATTACTTGCAAAAAGCATAGATGATCTGTGAAACAATTTTAATTGATTTTAGAATAAGAGTAAAGTTTTGTTTTTATCAAAGATTCCATTTATTGCACTGAAGCCACAAAGGTACCCTGAAATTCTGTGGCTAAGGTTTGTGAGATGTGTAACAAAATTTATATAATTTTAAAATTAATTTATATAGCTTATATAATTTTATTATATGTGTGGACCCTATACTTTTGTAATGTCTTAATGTGCACAACCTAAACCTTTATAATGTCTTATGTTTCAACAGTAATATTTTTGATAATCTGCATTGTTCCTTTTAGGAAGATGCACATGTGCCTTTCTTAGGACACAAAAGGATCACCCCAAAAACCCTCTGAATTTCAAAAACAAAATTCAACATCACAAAACTTAGAGAAGGATTAATTTGACAGCCAGTGCTTCCAGATACTAATTTTCCCATTTGTCATTACCTTTCTGCAAGAAATTCCCCTTCCTCCTTCTCTTCTAGTAGAATGGTGTCTAATCCACATCAGGCAAAACCAGGAGATAAACTCAAGTGTCAGCTAAAGGACTCTGCCTGTTTTTAACACTGTGAGTTAGGGAGTGTGCCAAGGACCAGCCACCTTAAAAACAAGAGAAGAAATGTAGCTGAGGATTTAAAATCTAAAAGTGACAGCCCAAGAATTGCAAATTGCAAATTGCTCCTGCCTTTTTTCAAAAGAGGGCATATCTGCTGTTTGAGTCACATAGGTATGCCTAAAAATTTCACCCTTTGTTAGTAGGAAATGATCCATGTTTCTAGGAGATCCAAGCATGTCAATTATGAGAAGATTCTAGGCATTTCAGGAGCACATTCCGTGTTTTCCAGCTTATAGTATGTACTCAATTCAAGTGACCATTCTAGAGATAGTCTGAAATAGCATCCCTTATACACAGCACATGGTATTTCAAGTCCTCAATACCAATTTAGTCTCCATTCATCTGCTCTGTTTTGCCTTTTCATGGTCCATCTCATTTATTGCACTTGGCCAGCAAGCCAATGTCTACCAGCTGCCAGCTCTTTAAAGAAAATAAAGAGAAGAAGCATCCATACTAAAGCATTTCTCTGTCTTTCATGAAAACAGTTTGCATTCTACACAAAAAATTCTTTCGTGGTGTAAGGGAATTGACGTCAGTACTGTTACACCCAGGATGATTTTGGCCCTGCATATCTATTATGCAATACTTTCAGATGCACAGTTCTATGATGAACAAATGACTGCCAGATGTGAGAGTAGTATTTTCCCTTTATTTTTGAGATCCATGAACAAATTCTCATGTGTGGACTGTAAACTTCCTCAGTGTATACATATTTATATACTCTAAGAATAATTCTATAGAAAATATTTGAAATGGCAACATAAGAAAGAATAGCAGAAGCAACCCTACATTTATTGCTCTTAAAAAAGTAAAACTCTTTTAACTATCTTTCATACATGTGATACAGGCTTCTCCTTCCTTCCTGTAAGGCAGAAACTGACAACTTCTACCAAAATACTGGCCATCTCCAGCTTTGGGAGACAAGCCCCTGGAAGGAAGAAAAGGTAAAATTGGCCTTCTCCCAAAGTCATGATAGGAAGCTGTAAAAAGACACTTGTAATTAAAGATGGTTAGTGTTACAGGATGTGTGGAAGAATCCAGTGGCATGGAGCCATCTGTTGGCTTTCCAAATATAACCACAATATTTTTCAATTAACCACAGTAAAAATCTATGAAGTTTTCAAAACTGTATTTCCATATTTAAGCATGTAAGTAAGGACCTAAAAGCTCTGTATATTCATTGTTCCAATGGATTTAGTCTTGATTTCATGACCGTAGGTAACTGCAATGATATGCTTACCAAGAATATGCACCAAATACTGTTTTGTTTCTTTCATGTTGTTTCCCACTCTTTATGACGAACATCTTGGATTACTTGTTCTTGAAAAGATCTTCTCACCTAAACAGCTTACTTTACAACTGCTTCTTTTGTCTACTGTCTAGCATCCCAGTACTACTGATACTACATCTAGCAGTTTACTGCCAAAAATAAATAGCTCAGGTGAGGAAAAAATTCCTTCCAGATCATGTATTCCCTGCATTTTGTTGAAATCTCACCTTCTCTAAATGTGGGGGACAAGTAGAAAACATTTCTTGCTTTATCCTTTCCTCTAGCTTAATTTATTCTTTTGTTTGTATTTGGTTTGTGTGGCAAGGTGTTGGTAGCAGGGATCTACAGAGGTGGCTTCTGTGAGAAGCTGCCAGAAGCTTCCTCCATGTCTGACAGAGCCAAGGTCAGTTGGCTCCAGGACAGACCGTCCAAAGCCAAGCCCATCAGCAAGGCTATCAGCAGCTCTGGGATAACAGAGTTAAGAGGGGGGAAACGCTGCTGCACAACACTAGCAGCAGTCAGGAGAAAGCAGGGAGGAACACGTGAGGAATATGTGAGAGGAACAACTCTGCGGACACCAGGGTCACTGAAGAAGGAGGGGGAGGAGATGCTGGAGCAGACGTTCCCCTGCAGCCCATGGGGAAGACCACGGTGGGCAGCTGCGCCCCTGCAGCCCACGGAGACCATGGTGGAGCAGAGGTCCACCTGCAGCCAGTGGAAAACCACATACTGGTGCAGGTGGATGCCTGAAGGAGACTGTGTTCCCGTGGGAAGCCCATGCTGGAGAAGTTCTGCAGCGTGGTTTGTGAGGAGCTGCAGCCTGTAGGAAGGACTCACTTTGGAGAAGATTGTGGAGAACTCTCTCCTGTGGGAGGCACCACACAGTGAACAGGGGAAAAGTGTGAGGAGTCCCCTCTGTGTGGGAAGGAGTGACAGAGGCAATGTGTGATGAACTGACTGCAGCCTCCATTTCCTGTCCCCCTGTGCTGCTGGCGGGGAGGAGGCAGAGGATTTGGAAGTGAAGTTAAGCCCTGGAAGAAGGGAGGGATGGGGGGAACGTGGTTTAAGATTTGGTTTTATTTCTCACTACCCTACTCTGATTTGCTTGTTAATAAATGAAACTAATTTCCCCAAGTTGAGTCTCTTTTGCCTATGACAGTATTTCGTGAGTGATGTCTCTCTGTCCTTATCTCAACCCATTAGACTTTTGTTGTATTTTCCCTATCCACTTGAGGAAGGGAATCACAGGGTGGCTTTGGTGGGCACCCCACCACAGTGTTAACCCCTCCCCTGAGTGCCAAAGGCACTGGACTCCCAGTATTTAGGGCTGGCACTGAAGTATCACTTATGGAGTTGATTCCATTCTGAAGAAACTGCATGCAACACTCAATGCATTATTACATGACTTGGGTTCTGTTTGCAGTGCATCTAGCACTTGAAGCTGAGTCAGTCTCCTGCAGAGAATAGTTGTACTGTAAATGATAACTGTTTAAGCAGACCATCAGTTATTCCTGATCTTGGTAGTTAGATGGAGAGGTAGACCTGGCTTGAGTGGTAAGCAAAAATCTTACAATGTATCTAAGAACTTCAAGATTGTGACCACGAGATCCTTTGAACAAGAAAGGGGTGGGGGCTTGGCAGAGATTCCACCTTTTTTGCTTTAACAATTAGGTAAAGGAACACTGAAAATAAGCCTATGTAGTTCTGGATCTTTCTGAGTGGTAGGCCTCCTTCTTTGGGTTAATCTCAGGTTTCTATCTCTAGTCTCCTGTAAAGCCAGGAAAAATTCTAGACTATCATAGGAAATAATTAAAATAGATGAAACTTCAAAGGGCCACTTCAGATGGACGGCTCAGGCACAGAGACATTTAGACCGGTTGTAGGAAGTTACAGCTGCTGATTCCTGTATATTTTCAGGCACAATGCATAAAACACAGTTTCCTTGTGAGTAACGATTCACAATTTGTTTCTTTGCCTTTTGGCTGAAGACAGAAATGCATTCTTTTTCTGACAGACAGGTGGCAACATTCTGTATGAAGCAATACTCACCTCCTAGGCATGCTAAAGCATATACTTATATGGGGATGATGGGGAGGAAAGGCTGATGGAGTGCAACAAAGTCTTCTCCCTGGCAATAAGAGACCTAGCCTGGGAGATCCAAACAGGAAGGAAGGGTGCATAGAACAGATTTTCAGAAGCAGAAAGAGTCCCTAGTGGATAATCACTTTTGGGTGGCTCAGCCTATTTTGTTTTTCACCTTGCAAACACAGAGGACTGGAAAGCATGGAAAAACAGAAAAGTTCAGACAAGCGAAGGCCAAGATACCTAAAGTGGAAACAATCTCGAGATCTGTTTCTAGTCAGTGCTGCACATCTGTATGTGTAACAAAAGCACTACCCAGTTCATCACAGAATTAACAGCATAGTGATCCAAACAGAGCAGCAGAGGAATTGTGGACGAAGGCAGAGCACCAGAGCTGGGGGAGCTGGGGAGTTGTGTAACACCTGCTTGCAATACTGTTGGCCCTAGCTACTACTCCAAGACTGTCACTTTCCAAGTTTTCTAAAATAGTATAATATAAAAATATTAAGACAAAAGGACTGATATTTCTGCAGAATTCCCTCTCTCATTCACAGTCACCATATACTAATTTCTGAGATGATGTATTCAGTATCCTATGGAACTCTAATGAATTCAATGAAGTTATTTAGGGTATAAATCAGAGTCAGTTTTCCTCTGTTTCCTTTAGATTTCATATGCTTATTACCCTCAAAACGAGCTGGTCCCTCCTCCTTTTATTTCTGCAACTCATTTTCCACAGCTGTAGTATTTATTCAAAATCCTTGGCTCTTGTTTCGCCTCTCATTCTGCTGCCTGAATAATTTGATCCTCTGGAGTATACTACTTTAAAACTGTTACACACACCAGATGAGAGATATTTTTGCACCTCTTTTCCAAGACCAGATTAGAAATTAAATTCTTTTTGTTTAGATAGCTAAAGACTGATCTCCAACTTTTAATTTTTTTTTTTTGCTTGTGCATGTACCTCTCTTTTTCAGTACATATATTGAAACATAGTCTCTGTCATAATTTTCAGGACCACAAGCAGGGCGTTGAATGGGAGCCAGGGTATTATTTATTAAGACAGTCTGGGCAGTCAGTGAGGTAAAAGCAAGTAATTTGTTCTGTATATAATGCCCCATGATGTTATTTCTGTTTATCATGCTAATATTGTTCCAGATCTCTACCATGTCAAGTGCAGACAGGAAACTAGTGAAGAGTGGTGTGTCCTTGACAAAAAATACATTTAGAAACAATAAAAAATAATTACTTTGAACCTTCAGTATGAGGACTAATTGTCAACTTCTGAGGTCCTTGTAGAGATAGCTGTTTTTAGAATGGCTAGCATTGAAAAAAAATGAACTAAAAACAGTTTCTTGTCGCCTCTATTTGTTTAAATTCTGGAAGGAAAATGTCCAAGATTTGTGGAGTAGACAAGCCTTCATTTCAAACAGAATCATAGAATCATAGAATGAGATAATGTTTTGGGTTGGAAGGGACCTTAAAAGTCATCTTGTTCCAAGCCCCCTGCCATGGGCAGGGATGTCACCTACTAGATGTGGTTGCTTAGAGCCCCATCCAACCTGGCTCAAAACACTTCTAGGGATGGGGCTTCTACAGCCTCTCTAGGCAACCTGTTCCAATGCTTCACCATTCTCTGAGTAAAAATTTTCTTCCTAACATCTAATTTAAATTTGCTCTCTTCTCAGTTTAAAACCATTGTCGCTTGTCCTGTCACTATCTGCCTGTATCAAAAGTCCCTCTCTTTTTATAAGCCCTCTTTAGGTACTGGAAGGTGCTGTAAGGTCTCCCTAAAGCCTTCTCTTCTCCAGACTGAACAACCCCAGCTCCCTCAGCCTGTCTTCACAGGAGAGATGCTCCAGGCCTCTGGTCATCTTCATGGCCCTCATCTGAACTCTCTCCAACAGGCCCACATCATTCTTGTGCTGAGGACCCCAGAGCTGGATGCAGTATTCCAGGAGGGGTCTCACAAGGGCAGAGTAGAGGGGCTGAATTCCTTCTCTCAACCTGCTGACTGCTTTTGGTGCAGCCCAGGATGTAGCTGGCCTTCTGAGCTGTGGGTGTACACTGTTAGCTCATGTCTAACTTTTCATCAAATAGTAATATAATATCAATCCTAATACTTAGCTTTAAACACAAGGAAATTTCAGTTCCTTCATCTTTTTAACCACACTTCAAAACAATTCCGTTGGATAACTTCTGATCTGTTTCCTCTGAACTTATTATTTTTATTTATTACAGAATCACAGAATCATTTAGGTTGGAAAAGACCAAGATCATCAGGCCTAACCTCTGACCAATCATCATCTTGTCAACTGGACCATAGCACTAAGTGCCATGTCCAGCCATTTCTTGAACACTTCCAGGGATGGTGGCTCCACCACTTCTTTGGGAAGTCCCTTCCAATGCCTGACAACCCTTTTCATCAAGAGATTCTTCCTTCCTGATGTCCAACCTAAACCTACCCTGGCACAGCTTGAGACTGTCCTCTTGTCCTGTCCCTTGTTCCCTGGCAGAAGAGGCCGACCCCCACCTCACTTCAATCTCCTTTCAGGCAGTTGTAGAGAGTGCTAAGGTCTCCCCTGCGACTCCTTTTCTCCAGACTAAACACCCCCATCTCCCACAGCTCCTCCTCATAGGAATCACTCTCTAGATCCTTCACCAGCTTCATTATCCTTCTCTGGACACACTGCAGCACCTCCGTGTCTTCCTTGAAGTGAGGAGCCAAGAACTGGACACCGTAGTGCTTCAAGTTCAGGATGAAAGTTCAAACTGGTGCTTTCTGTTAATAGTTTGGCTTGACATATGTTTGCCTGCTTTCTGAAAATATGTTTCAGTTAAAGAGTGACCTATAGTGCTAAGTTCAGAACTAGAACTTGGAATATAGTTTGCCAAAATAAGAGCCGGAGACCACACGTATCAGTTTTTGTCCATACATTCTTTTATTTATCAATATTATGTATATGTATATATTGATACTGAAATATTTTACACACAGACAAACATATCTGTGTATATATGTATGTATACAAATATGCACATACATGTAACAGGTATGACAATTTACACTTTGTTACTAACTGTAACCATTACTTGGCCTTGCAGAGATCTGGCTTAGTCCAGAACAGAAAAGTCTGCAGCAGTTTTCTTCTCTGCTACCAAAAAGATTCTCACATTCTTTTGTAAGATATTAAAATTTTCTATCAGTTTAACCCCTTCTATGGTGCCTGGTGAGATCTAGACCTCCTTACACTTTATAAGTTGGACTATTTTACAAGTTAGCAAACTTCCTCTCTAGTCATATTATTCCCGAGCAGTAGTTGTGAGGCAATGCTATGCATTTCCCTGTCCAGTTTTAACTTTTTGTTAGTCAATGTATTTGGGGTCAAATTATCCCTTCAGTCTTCTGTGGGAGAAATGCAAAGTGGTGACAATCAGCAATGATGCCTCAAAGCTGTTAAAAAAATGTTATTAATTTTACAGCGATAGGGTGATTCAGTTATGGCTCTGAACATTCAGCAATCAATTGTTGCTAGTTATTGGCCAACACACAGTTTTTAAACTGTAACAGTGATGTAAGATGCCTTAGGGCATACTTTGATCTCATATGCTTTAGCACAAATGGAACATGAGGCAGTACAAACAATAAAGATATCCCCTTTAACTTGCTAAAGAGTGTATTTTAAATTTGGAACAAAGTTTCACACTAAATGTTTCTCATTACCATTGTCAATACAAAGCTAATGTTTAAGACAATGGTTAGCACATTAATCATGTAGAGAGTGGAGGAAATGTCCTAGCTAAACTGACTAAGCGGAGGCATTTTGGAGAATGTTTGCTCTAGGAGTTAGTCACCCTTCCACAGTCACAGAGCTGGCTTCCACTAACAGAGAGGT
Organism: Atrichornis clamosus; assembly: GCA_013400975.1. NCBI lineage: Eukaryota > Metazoa > Chordata > Aves > Passeriformes > Menuridae > Atrichornis > Atrichornis clamosus. The sequence goes on along the minus strand of WBMZ01013538.1, from coordinate 218,109 downwards.
AGTTGGCTGTGGGCTTGACTATTTTTAGTATGAATACATAAAGATGACTAACACTGCATCATGCCTTGGAGTGAACACGTAGCATTTGTCAGAAATACATGTTCAACAGAATTTAAGAAATACCATGAGTGACTGTATCTGAGTCTAATGAATTTATCATAGAGAGGAAGTGATTGAGCACACAAGGCAACTTCTCCATGTGAAGAAATAATGGGTTTTGTGAGCACAGACGAAGAAATGTGTCTCTCTTTAAATCATCATCAAGGAAAAGAAAGTAATGGGATGAGCCAGAAAGATCATCATATTACAAATTGTCCCACTATCTATCATGATACTTGTGAAAAAGAAGTCCAGTGGAAATGGGTGTATCTATGAGATCAACCAAATCTCAGCAGGGAGGACAGGATCCGAGAATTGTGCACTTTGTGTTAAGTACTTGAAAGATGTAAAACATGTAAAGCAAAGATGAGGTGCTGAAGGAGATATGAAATATATCTCTTTGTTCTATTACACTTTTTATCACGTAGAAGAGATATTATTTTGACAACAATCAGTGGATGCATAAAACTGAAAAAAAGAACAGAAAACAAGTAAGTATAAATAGCAAGGAAGCCCCTAAATTAGTCCTTCTCCATATATACACACAATACATCTTTTCAACATTCAAAAGGGCAGTTGAAGTTCAGTTTCTAGCACACAAAGAACTCAGTCCACTTGCATACATATCAGAATATAGCATGGTAAAACCCTCAGCTGACTAGTATGACAACTTAAAGAGGAAAAAAAAGAGGAATTAAAGGATTGAGCTAGTTCAGAGCAAACAGACAGTAGTCTGTCATGCAATTGGAAGTATTCTTTCCTGTTTCACATGCAAATCATCTGCAGATTTCTTTCTATTGTTCTACTGTGTTCACTTATTTCTAAGCTTTATTATTTGAGGAGGAATGTTATTTTATCACCATCAAGTGCTATCTGCATAAATGAGCTTGTCCTCCACACCGTGGCGTGTTACAGTGTGAGTAGTGCAGTACAGGAGAACCCATGGTGTCGTTTTGACCCGAGGACCTTTGCATCTTCTGGCTTGCCAAGATTGCTTTAAACTGTCTTGGTTGAGCTACTAGTGAAATAATAAAATATAAGCATCAGACAAGAAAGACTCACAGATACACAAGAGCCATATGTAGAGTGCATACAGTGAGGGCTCTGGTTGGGAATTGAAGATGGCTGATTGAAGTTTGTTGAAAGGACTGGACAGACTGTCTCAGGCTCTATTCTGTGCAATTTAGTGACTTTTGTACCCTGGTAAAAGTAGACACCAGAAAGAATGTAGCCTGTAAAATCCACAGTGCAATCATAACAATTTTGATGTTTTCTGTTTACTATGAAGGATCCTGCAGAGGTCCTAAATATTAATTTTTTTTCTTTTTTCCCAGAAACAGCACCAGCTGTCCTCTCTGTATGTGAGAATATAGTTATTTATATTAAATGAAGGATATTTCTGTTTGAAATTACAGAAATAGGGCATCTTCAAAAATAAAAAAGAAAATATGGGATACTGATTGTCACTGATATGAATGGACAGTGAAGGTCTTCACTTCTCATTGGAGTCATAGAAGCTTAGACCTCTAAGATTATCAAGTCCAACTCAACCTGAGACTGCCATGTTCACCACTAAACCTTATTCCCAAGTGCCACGTTATGGGGCTTGAGAGCCACACAGGAAACACAGTATAGTGTATTGCAGGGTTGCACATATTATGCATATTAAAGATTACGTATGGAAGACCACACTGTCAGTGAAATCTCACCGTAGCTTTTCCAGCTGTCTGATGTAGGTCCAGTGGAAAAATGAGGGAAGAGATACAATTTACAATTGTTTCACCTTTGCAGCTGGCCTTGTCTCAGCTACTGCACATAAAATGGGGTTTAGGAGACCAGACATGCCACCTTCCCACACAGGAGAAATGACCAAATACAACACAAACTGAAAATATAGCTCAGGCAATGAGTCACTCGTTTGTGACATTCTCTGCTATGGTATGGGAAGAAATTTCAGCATATTCTTTGCCTGTGATGTTCAGCTGTGGAGTTAATTTCAAATGAAGCCACACACATATCTGACACACCCAAATCCATACTTCATTATGAGGAATGTCCTATGTTTTAGTCCCAAATTTACATCAGTCATGTAAGGACACAGCGTCCTCATTTCAGTTATAGTAAATTACTGCATGAGAAACACTGAATCATAAAGTTCAGAATTAAAGCCTTTAATTTTAACCCACTTGCACTCTTTTTTTTAATGTTCATTTTAGGATTTTGACTATGTCGTCAGGCTTTATTACAAAACCTCCCTAAGTTTTATAGAATCTTGGGAATAACTCTTTCCTTCATAGTGATTAAATCAGTAAATAAATTATTTTGTAAGCAACCTTCTGTAAAAAATTTGTCTCAGAAAATAAATTTTTTTATCCTTAGTAATTATTATGAGGTGATATCATTTGAACTCACTTTCCAATTTTAAAAGAAGGTTTTACAAAAACCAGGAAAACATTTTTGTAAGAATCATTCTATGGCACAGTATTCTACTTCTGAAGAAAAATAAATCTAGTGACTATTTATTGCTTACTTTTTTTTCCTCCTGTTTTCTGAAGAAATATTTTTGAAAGCCACTTTTCTAAATGGCATTTGTTCTGGAGCATTTGCTTTATTTGTTGCAGTAATGTTTATGTCCTCTTTTGGAAGGGCTCAGATACTTCATAGCCAAAACTCACATATCTATCGCTTCAGTACAATCATCTCTGTGGTGCAACACAGTAACTATTGTGGAAGCAAAAATATTCACTAATGGATTAAATAATAAACTCCTCTTTTATTACTTCTGCCTTAATAACGTATTCGTTATTTAAATGACTGTATACTGAGAAACACCCATTAGCATTACTTTTTAGTAACCCAAAATCTGTAAAAGCAGTTGGTCTCATCTTGCTATAAATGCTATTTGTCAAATTTGTCAGCTTTCCACAAATCTCTGAATGTCCAACTTATAAAGATCTCTGTAAACTTGAACAGCTGTGGTTTTCTAAGAAATGGATGAACCAGAGAATGTAGGGGAAAAGAAACTATTTTCCCAAGCTGTGCACATTCTTAATACGCATATATAATTTTTTGTCCTGCTGCTTTTTTCCTTTTGTTTTAAACAAATCTTTGTTCTTGTTTCTGACACTAAAACTATGTCAAATGCAAGGAGGGGGACCAAGCTGACAAATTCAAATGTCAGACATCATCTCTCAGGATACTTAGTGGCTCAGAGAAATACAGTAAAAATGGTACTACTCTCCCTGCTAACTCTCCTTTAACCCCATCAGAAAAAAATGAATTATTTAAAACAGGGCCAAAGAGATGAACAGAAAAAGCAGAAAGGAGCTTGATTATCTTGTGCTTACTGTCTTTAACAGTAAATATATTGAATGAATTGTATTGAAATGCAATTTATTGATGTATTGAATTCATTTGCTGTCATCTTTTGTCTCAGTGAATAATACAGAGCTGTGCAGAATTCAAGTATATTGTAAAATCAAAGAAAAAGCATCAGCTGAAATGCAAACACATTTCAGCCTTAAACACATATGGTTGACAATACTAAATGTAATGCATCACTGAGTCATATGGAATGGCAAAACACATTTATTTTTCTCTATAGTTTATATTTGTTTACATCAGCTTTTGACAGCATTTTTGCTGTGTCTCATATAAAGTCTGTCCCCCCTGTTGCTTTGTGGATCTTTCAGACAGCAAGGATCTTAAGGACAGGGTTCTGAGTCATATTCCAGTACCTGAAATATCTCAATTTTCTTTTTAAAGATCTGAGATTTCAATAACTCCGATACTTTATGTAACAAACAGTAACTGCATATGCACATACTCTACTAGAATTATACTTCGTGCCTAGCTTTTGCTTGTTTTCATTCTACTAAATACATTTTCATATTCAAAGCCTAATATAAATATTTATTTATTCATCTTGAATGCTCACTTGTGAGATCAGTCAATATTGCTATTTCTTTCTCCCACCATAGGAAAATAAGGGTCAAGAAGTATCTTATTCAAACCTACAACAGATTTAATTAAATTCTCACACTAAGGAAAATTCTCTGGATTTTAGGCCTACAAGTGGATTACAATATTGAATTTCTTAGAGATCCCTAGGTCCATTAGTTTTTTTCCTCATTTAAATGCCCCGAAGACTTTAGATCTTTTCCCATTTCCCCTTCCCAACAATGACCTGACCAGGACATAGTCCACTACAGAGATCAGACTTATTTCAAATGCCAGTTTCCATCAGGAATACTTTTAACAACAGAGAAGTAATCAAGTACAAATTAAACTGAACTACAAGTTACCTGGAAAAAAAAGTAGAATTTGAAGCTCTGCTCTCAAAGTTGTTACCTGGCTCTAACAGGCAGGACTTGGACTGAATCATGCCTTGGGCAGGCTTTTCTAACACAACATTTAGCCAAAAGGAAAAGAAAACAACAAAAATAACCTCCCCCGCCCCCGCAAGCCTATGTGTATGATCAGGTAAAAGAAGCTGCAGCTAGAGTGGAAAGAAAAAAGTTCTCAGGATTTTTTGTTTCAACTAGACTAATTTTACTGTGTCACCCTGCATACAGCAACAGGGCTGTGTGCCACAGATTGGTAGTGACGCTCTTATAAGCCTTGACCTTTTAATTTGATTATTTTTCCTGTATAGAACTTCACTGACTTCACAGATCTGTTTATGTGAATATAACAAAGAGAGAAAAAAATCCCCTTCAAATTATTAACATCAGATGGAAAAACCTGAAGAAACTTTGGACAGTCTGAAGCTTATGTGTACGCAATATGTATGAGGAGAAAGGAGCATGGATCTCTAACTGATGCCTGAAGGTGTTGCAATTATTCAAATAATACTGATTTTAAAATGGCTGTCAGTGACTTTTTTTTCCTTGACTAGTGAGATTTTGATTTTTTTATTATTGTGCTTCTCTGGTTGTAAGTTTTGAAGATACATAAGGCAATAACATCAGGATCTTGCACAGATGAAGACGGAATTTCTTACAATGATGTATACAGAAGCTGTACAAAACTCAATAAAACCATACTGCCTGTGATTGATACCAGATTTGTTTGTTAACTGAGTTGAAAGGGACTTGTATTCTCTACATGCATGGATTTGTTATAGTTTTTAATTTGTAATTTCATTGTATTATGAAATTCATAGTACTCCATAGCCAGTCACATTGATATCTTACTTGAACTAATGTAGATGAATGCTAGTAGTGCCCTAAAATTAAAAATTGTATAAGTGCTTTAAAAGATAAAAATCCTTTGGGTGCTCCATTCGCTGTACTCCATGATGGTATAAGAAGAATTAAAACAACTGTGCAGCACTGCATCATATTTCACAGGCCACTACAGTACAAAATATCCGTTAACCAACTAAATATATTCCACTTTGTGGCAGGTATTGTAACACACTCTTAGATATTAAAGTTTGGAGTACTGCCATCCTTTCATACTCCTGCACATAGGACAGAGGCAGAACTAGAGAGTATTCCTGAAAAAGGGTAAGGTGCTTAGGCAGAAGCGTATTCTAGAATGTTAAATATGATTAAAAATAACGGCTGAGATTTTGAATTCAAGAACTCTCTACAGATGAATCTAACTGCAGGACCATTCTGTGGTGCTAAGGAAGACATGCATTCTGCAGTCAGAAGAGCCTGACTTCAAACAGCCACCATAGCTGCAAAAACTTGAAAAAGTAATTTTTTAAGCTTTTCCATTTACAGATGAGGATGATGATACTGTTCTAATTTCACAAGTATAAGGAGACAACAAATTTGTAAGTTTTTATAAAATACTTTGATCAGCTAACTATCATGTCTGATGGGAAACAGATGTTACACACCTCTGAATAAAACAAAATACTTAAACAATTACCATGTTTAAAGATGTGGGGTTAATGATGAAGGCATAATATACAAGGCTGCTAGATGATTTGGATGTCTAAATAATAACAAAATTTTCTGGGAATTATATGAACAGATAATTATTTTAGACTGGTTTTATTACATTGCCACAAGAGTTGCAAACCACTAATTCATGTCTTTGTTTACTTATAAATTAGGCTAATTCAACTAATTTAATGCTGTAAAATAACATGCTTGAGTTTTACACTGTGAGAGTAACCTTTTTTTCTATCTGGTGGTTCTGTGGTAATTCAATATAACCACATCTCACCCACTGTGCTTTGTCAGTGGATGATTACAGAATTGTCACAAAGAGGAGGGAGAGGTAGATTAAAAAACCCTCAGGCTGAGAAAGACATTATTTCTCCATCTCCCATGTCCTAAATAATGTCACTAACCATTATCCCAAACACAACTGACAGCAAGTCAACTTCCGTTTTCTGTGTAAGAACAAGTATGGAATAATCCCTTTTATAGAAGGCTCATGTTCCTGGAGTGTTAATGGGCAGAGACTGAATTTTAACATACAGTCTTACTGCATGTCCTAAATAGGTTTTATAGAAGTTTGAGGACAACCAGAGCCAATATCATGGGAAAACACTGAGAATGTGGCAGTCTGAACATTGAGATTTGTAATTCATCTTAACTCTCCTGTACTTGGCAAGAAATAAACATTCACAAAGCTCTGCATAGCAAAACCACAAGTTTCACCTGTCCTAAAGCTGCATAAGGAATTTGAGAGAACTGCAGATCACTAGCCAGGTATATTGAAGTCCACGGCTAGCATTTGTTGCTGTGTTTAGTTTTATTAACACACAAACAGCAAAAATATACTCCCTTTCTTTTTTTTTCTTTTTTTTATGTTAGGCAGAAGATACAGCATTCCCTGTCTAGTTTTATTTTTCACAAATGCCACAGTCATATAAACATACTGCGCTGCTTTAAGTTACCTGTAGATTGACATTTCTTTTTCCAGGTATATTTTAAAACTTCCCCTAAATAGAAACTGAGGACAAAAAGTTGTAGGGATTTCCTTGATTAGGTGATTAGACTCTACAAAGTAGACTGTGCTTCATGAAATCCAGCAAAAGATAGGCAGAAAAGTAACAGAACTCTCTGAAACTCATTAGGTGAAAGTATTGCCCATTTTTGCTCACTAAGTTACCACGGGGCACATGATTATGATTATTTTAAAGCCATTCTTCCATTTAGATACATAATCAACTCAATGGAATTGGCTTTATAGAACTGCTGAACTAAATCTAGTCACACATGTAAGCTTTATGAAATGAGAAAACATCTGCTACACTGATGTATCAGCATAAAACCAAATTGTGAACTTTACATACCATGAAGATACAAATTAAAATTGCAAAAGCTGGAAATCTTTAAAATTAAAAAGTGCAGGTAGCAAGTGTTTTCTGAAAAAAATCTGCCTAGTGATGTCAATTTAAGGAAGTGTAAATTATTTCAACTTGTAACAGTAACTTGTTAAATTAGTTGGCCAGTTAAAGGAGCCTCAGTAATTTGATCCTTAATTAAATGTTGTTATTAATAATTCAGACAGTGTTAGGGTATCTGTCACAGATATTTTAGTTTTGAAGTCTGTTACATGACACTACAACTATTAAATACTTTTTCTGCACAGAGGTTATGGTAAACTGCTAACGAGATATAGACATGGCTGCCAAAAGCAGCAAGTGAAATCCATAAAGACTTTAATTCCTTGTAAATTCCCTGAATTTTACAGTCTAAATAGATTTGTAAACACTAAATTACAGGAAATTCTGATTTTATATTTTCATAGCAATGAATAAATATAGGTACTTGCAGTGGAAAAGTGCAGCCCTTTTTATCAAAATGAATGCTAACAATATTATTAAGTACAGGGTCTGTAATCACAACAGCATTTCCCCCTTCAGAAAGCATATCTTTAACTAGGTTTCAGATGCTCCTGTAATTCATCCTGTGTAATCCAGTAATTGCCAATAGGAAAGATTAGGAGACAAACCAATTGGCATGGCAACTTTACAGTTAAGGACAAACAACATGTGGTAGTAGGAATGCAGAACTGAAAACCAGGGCTCCAGCTGAGTTCTCCATTTGTGGTTTCTGCTTGTTGTGTTGCCTCCTTGCTTGCCACAGTCTGACACGAGTCTTCCCAGCCAAGGTTTCTATCAGCACATATTGACTGAGTACCAACCAACAGACACAAATCAGGGAGGAGCCCTCCCATCGATGATGAGGAAGATGTCTGAGCAGAAATTGTCACTAGATTAGTGCAGCTGTGCTCTGTGTTTCATCCAGTGGGGACAAAAATCAAAATGACCATCTGCCATGCCTTTTCTTTTGTCTCCTCAAGTCTTTATTTTAGTGGTGCAGGGATTGGCTTCTGCTGGAGACAACTGCAGCTTCTATGGGAATGATTTAGCCAACAAATTATGGAACCGTAGTTTCTGCCCTGAATCTGGGGTTTCAGCAGGCTTGTACAGAGATGTTTTAGGTAACATGAAGTTGATTCCATTGAACTCAGACTTCTGTCTTCTCACGAATTAGCAAAAGATATTTTAGACTGAAATCTGTAATTTTGAAACCAAGAAAAATGTCTCCCATCGTTATAAAAACTCATAGAAATATGTATGGAAATCTCTCCAAAGACTCCAAAAGAAGAAGGAAGGCTTCAAAAAGGAAGACTCCACAAATAATATGAAATCAGCAACTGAACAGATTTGGAATTACCTTATTGGTTGTGCTTGTTTTGGTTGTTGTTCTTACAGAGAAAAGAGACCGAAAAGAGATATAAAGAGAAAATAATTGGTAAAAATATTATCCAGGTTTTGTTTTATGCTACACTGTGATGAAGTCAAACAGTGTAATGTAGTCTAAAAAAGCCAGAGTAGAAAAGAGAACAAGGATAGTGTAGTATGGATTTTAAAGAGCCCCACCAATCACAATCTGATAAGTAGCTCTTTTTTACCAATTATCCAAATTACATAAAAGGCGTTCATAGCTCACTGTAGCTAAAGTCAACCTGGGCTAAAAGTTTTTAATATCTTGCTCCTCTAAAGGGAAAATTCAAAGGATTTTATGTCTCTATCTGTGGGGGTTTAAGTTGACTTCAGTAAGAGATGTTTTGGTCTGACACAATTACAGCAATATGTTACAGGAACATGAATATAGGACATTATTGCATTGATCTTATATTTAATGTGGGTGAATATCCTTCTTTTATATAGTTACCACTTTATCACAGAAAGGATAAAGAAAACCTTAGGGTTTTCCATTTCAGTTTCCAAAGTTCCCTGAAGAAAGCAGAAGTGTCTGTTCTAAGTAACATGAACTACCAAAAGCATCCTGCCAAAACTTAAAAAATTAAGGCTGCTGTTCTTGGTGTTGTCAGTCACAATATCATTCGTAGGAATTCAGCTTGTCAGAAATAAAGTTCTTTGATGCTATAAAAGATGGCATTTTGCTGCTGTGGAATGGCAATGATATGCACAATAGAATCTCAAGTCCCACTTCTTGGGTAAGTTCTGCCTCAGGAGAAGTTGAAAATTACCTGACAAGAACAAATAATGGTAAACATGAAGTGCTTTTCAGTGAAGCTGGCAATGTTTTGAAAGAAATCATTCTTGATACATGGAAGTATGGAAGTAGGGACACATGTGAAAGATTTTCAATCCTATACCCAGAAGTTCACTCAGAGGATTTTCAGTACTAGTAACTTAGTATTATTTATGTAGATAATCTTCACAAAGTTCATAACTGTTTTTCTGGGAATGATTGCAGGACTTTTCAGGAAAGGGAAGGGAAGGGAAGGGAAGGGAAGGGAAGGGAAGGGAAGGGAAGGGAAGGGAAGGGGAAAGAATAAATAAAAGAGAATGAACAGCTGGATATTGAGCCACTTGCCTACCAAGAAATAACAAAAGCAAGCTGCCCATCCATACATACCTTCATCCTATGACAACAAAGGTTTTTATTGCAAGGCCATGTGTTTTCCAACCCTCACCCTCAATGCACAGTTTCTCTCCATATGATTTTCATCATTCATGGTTGAGGATGAACCNAAAAAAAGAAAAAAAAAAAAAAAAAAAAAAAAGAAAAAAAAAGAAAAGAAAAGAAAAGAAAAGAAAAGAAAAGAAAAGAAAAGAAAAGAAAAGGAGGAAAAAGCCGTATGTGAGATGCATTAAGTCTTAGGTGAGAAGTTAGAGGCCCTCCTAGAAGATATTGTCTCTGAGATATTCCAACATCTTGCTAGTGTATTAGCGCACAAGTTTCAGCATGTCTAAAACGAATCTGAATATGTAAGAAACAAATAAATATAAATTGGTGATTAAATTTGAAAGTACATGTAATTAGGGAAGAGCTTGAAAGACTAAGTGACTATTTGGGTTTTTCCCTAAGTTGAATTTCTATGTTTCTATAGTGCAAAATTTGAATGACTGAATTTCTATATTTTATCATCTTGTCCATGGTAACAAAATAGAATCAGATTTCAGACCTTGAACAAGACACAGCTATGTGCCTTACTATTAAACATCTTACTTGAGCTTTCATCATTTGTCTTCCATCATTTTGAAAGAACATATTGAGCACTTCCTGGGCACCAGGGTTGCCCCCAAACCTAAATCAGGGCTCAGTATACCAAAGCATCATAGGGCAGAAGTTTCTTGCCAGCGATGTCCAGGACTATGAAGATCAAGGCCTGTTTAGTTCATTGGAAAGAACTTGATTCCACATGGTGCTAAAAATTAGAGTTCAACCTTAGGAAAAATGATAAATATGATAGTAATAAAGACTTTGGTTGATAAAGGTTAATAACATTGCTAGAACAATCTTAAACTCTAACAAGGCATTTAACTAAACTTTAATTTTAAAAAAAGGATAACTCAAACACTAAGAGATTGTTCTGTGAGTACCACAATTAAGGAAGGTTGGTCTTTATGGATTTATACATTGATAGATAGATACTCTTAGCTCAATACCTCTGGCTCCTACCTACATCTTACATCATGTTTTGCTCACAACAACTTCTGTAGTCTGCAGAGCCATGCCATTAGTGATTCCACAAATACAAGCTATATATTTATGAAAAAATGCCTTCCCAGGAAGTGTTAGACAATGAAGAAATGTTGAGTGCTGGAAATCTACAAAGTCCTCGTAGATTATCCTGATGATGATGTTGACATGGAGATCGGGAAGTGAAAAGGTGGTTAGAGCAAAGAACATTCTGTAAGACTGCCTGGCTTCCACTGTCAGTTTTATCATTTGCTTTTTTTGATGTAGCACATGCTCTCCATTGTTAGAACCACTAAAGAGTTTATTACCACCTGATTGCTTGCTTTCAGTTTGTGGAAATAAACATTAAATCCTTTACCTGAAGTTGTAAGACAAATACAAGAAAAGCTTTAATCTTACAGCATTTTTTTCTGTGAATGTTCCCTGCGCCATGCTCTGTGTAAGTCCATTGTCAAAACCAAAGAATGACATATGAAAACCTGAGATGAATACAGAAATTAAGAGCTGTTAATGAAGTTTTGTACTTATGACCATCAATAATTGCCTTTGATGAATGCCAAACTCACTGACATTCTCTATATGACAGGAGTAGGATTTGTGTTAAATATTCTATTCATTAATATGTAATACAACAGTGAATAAAAAATGATCCCTCCTCCATTAGAAAAATACACATTTATAGAAAGTAGATTTCAATAGCTGAAGTGTGTACTGAAAGGAGTGTGATGGAATGTGGATGCAAAAAGGTGTCAATGATCAAAATATTATATAATACCTGGTAATATAATACATGACATATGGTGCACTGGGATGTTCTTTGTAGTAATGAATCAGTGAAAAAAAATTCTCATTATTTCTGTCTTGTAGATATTGAAAAGCTTTTTTCAAAAATAAACAAGTAAAATATCTTTATTTTTGTTTTTTAAAATTTGTTGAAATCCCTCTTCATTATTTCTCCAACATAACATCTTTTTGTTTAGTTAATTATTTCTGAAATAAAATAATGAGGATGATTTTCTCAACTTGGAATGAACCACAGTGCTTCTTGGTAAAGCCAGCAGTATTTTGTTTATGAGTATCACAGTTTATTGACAAAAGCCATTGGAAGCTCAATTCAGAACTTCTGAAATGTTATCTACAATTCACTCATCATGCAGACAATGATTTTGCTAGCCCTCAAGTAACTTCAAGGGAAGTTTTCACAAGGGACAGCTACACACTATAAAAATGAATGTCCAAAAAAGCTCATTCTATCTACTCCCTTCTTTTATTTCTATTGCAACAAGTAGTTGATGTGTCAGATAGTATCATTAAAGAACAAGGGATATTCTTTTATGTAAGCAAAGAACATCAGCACATTTCTGAGTCACAAAATTAATTTTGAAGAGAAATATATCGCTTTATTCAACTAAAGTGAGAACCTGCACATTTTATAATCAGTTAGAGACTGACTAAAAAACTATCACTATATTAGAGGATGATTTTGTACAGATCAAATGTCTGAACAGTCTCCTAAATTCACAAAAAATCCCACTTATTTTACTGAATGAATTTTTTGCCATCCAGTTTAATTTCATCCCTAGGAGGCTCAAGGACTTCATGTAAATGCCCTGATCTCCTTATGATGAATTTCTGGTTTTCTTTGCTCTAAAGTACTTGACAGCTCCCAGTCAGTGACGAAGCAGAGAGAAGGAAACACACAAACAAGGAAAAAATCAAAGGGGTCTCACACAGTTTAAGGCAAATGCTATTGGTTCAGTCAAAATATCATTGTGAATCTCCTTACAAAAATAAATTACAAAATGCTTGAGCAGACCCCTATGAGTGAGTTTCTTAAACAGATATTCTTTTGATTAAAAAAACCCAAATCGACTCAACAATGGTTTGTGTAGGTACTTCTTGTGATTGATGGACGTTCTGTATTTTGTTTTAATTTTAAGCTCCTCATCCAAGATGGTCAAAGGATAGCCTTGTGGATTTTGTTTCTCTGATCAGAAGACAGACTAGACCTTCCCAAAAACAAGCCAGGTTTTTGCTGATCTACTCCTTCTCCTTATCAAAGCCATGTTAGCAAGCAACTTCAATCATGTGAGTAAAACTCCTTCCATGTTAAAACGTTCATTTGTTATGAATCTGGATAACTTAATTCTACTACAAGAATGACCATTTATAATGTATATAAGCAAAAAATCACAGCAGGATGTGGTTATTGAGAGACAACCACATGTCCAGTGGCTTTGCTCATTAATATTCATTTAAGATTATCCTCTCTCACTGAAGTTGGTGACAAAACACCCACTCCATACAGTGGGAGCAGACTCAGGCCTTATTGCAAGAAACACGTAAAATGGTATCTTCTTGTGATTCTGGAAACCTCATGGAAACCTATGGAATTCTTGAGCAAACTTGGGACTAAAGTACACAGATTGAAGTGATTTAGTTTGTACTAACGGGACGGGAAGTTCTTTCTAATCATGCACAGTCTGAATGAAAATCAGACCATCATGTGCTTGAGCCTAATAATATTGCTATACATCCTTTCATCTCAGAGTGAAACAAGAGCTGAAATTCCTCTTTATTGTGTTGTGTTATTTTGAAAAATTCCAGTGCAGAAATAAGGAAATACTTAATTTCAGCATTTTCAGAACTGAAATATTTTCATATGGCTGAAAATCTGGAGTCTTTCACTTAATACACAGGTCACGTGTCTTTGATGAAGCATCATCCATGTCACTGGAAAAGAGAGTTTGACTAAGAAACACTAGCCTGCAAGAGAGAACATGAGTATGAGACTTATACAGCAAAGCAGCTGCAGAAGGATATGAATTTCAGTATATGCTGACTTCAAATGAAACATTTCAGATTAGTTCAGCAAACCAGAATATTTGGTTTCATATTCAGCCAACTGGAAAGAATCTTTTTTGTGATTTTCCTAATGGGAAAGGGGAGGGATTCTACCCAAAAGCTTTTCTCCTGTGAAAAAAAAAGAGAAAGTAAAAGATATTACAACTCTATATTTTCTATAAGGAAAAAAAGAAAGCCCAAAACATTTTGTTATAAAGCTTTCAGCTAACTTTAAGGTGTATGAAACTACATGATAGTTCTTCAGGCCAGATCTATGAGTAATAAGAGACAAAATAAGTTGCTTGTTGACTGCTGCTCAGAAGTTTTCACCAGGCTAACAAAGATGCAATGTTGGTTATATTTCACGGCTTCTTGTTTGAGTTGAGCAAGATGACATTTGTTGGGAATATCCTTTTACCGGCCAAGAATTTTTATGAAATAAAAAAAATAGAAAAGCTGAACTTAATTGGCACTTTTTTTAGATAAGTCACTGACTTGGAGACCTTTCTATGGTAAGAGATCCCAGAGTAATTTTTTTCAAGTAATTAGTAGACAACATAGCAAAAGCTTACATTTCCATGATTACTGCTTAAATTCATTTATTTAAACAATGGTTAACAAAAAATTTGTGTCACAAAGATTGTAAATCTACTGGCAACAACTAGTATTAAATATATTTATAGATAATATGAAAGGTCAGAAGAAAATAAAACAGAACGGATGGACTTATCATTAGGTTATGCTCCATACCTTGGTGAAAGAAGGAAGACTGATTCCTTGCCATTTGAAACTTCTTAGGCCATTTAAGGATTCTTTACTACAGTAGCATCATATCGGCTGTGTCATTTGGTTTCTTAAATTCTATCCATGTCTTAACTCTTTTTTTTTCTTATTCAAACTCTATTCTCCTTCCTAGACCTTTTCTGTATAAACACCTAAAACACCTAAAATTGTGTTCATCATTAAAAAGTATGAGGGAAGAAGTAAAAAAATCAGAACAAGTGGTCAGCTTTGCAGTCAAAAAAATCCGCAGGCACCTGTATAACTGGAAAACACTGCCTCTGTTAAATTCCATTAGAATTCACTGACATCCTACAAGCATAAGGCTGTCATATCATCAGGTTTTTTTAGCAAGAAAGTGTTATATGTGAGTTTTGTTTGGATACTTGTGTGAGAGACCACTGCTTAAGAGCAGTGTAGGTGTGTGTCTTACAACTGCAGCCTGCAAAAGTTGGATTTCAGGACTGAAAGTCCAAATACAAGTGTGTGTATGTGTTTATGTCAAAATACAGGAAACAGAAGTATCACAAATAATGCAAAATATGTCACACTTCCATGGGTTGTTTTCTTCAACTATTTTCTCTACAATTTATCTTCATACTTCTGGAAGATGGTTCTTAAGGGTTTAAAAACTTATTACTCAAAGAAGTTTATGCAGATGACCAACCCATTTTAATTGCAGATGAGGACCATTTATTCCCCTATAGTGAATACAAGAAAAATAATAAAAATAAATCAAAAGTCAGAAGTTTTAGGCAATATCACTGATAAAGATTATTCCCCAATCTTGGACTGGAATCTTGATGCAACTTTTAAAAAAATCCTTATTCACACTACTATAGGACTTCCTAATATAGGAGAATATTACCAGGTAACATATAACAGCATTCTGCCTTGCTTGCTGTAGTATAAATGGCTCTGTTAGTAACAATACTCTTAATAAATCCATCCATGCCACTTAGTCTAAGGATAAATTAAAAGGTTAAAAAGTGACAAAAAAAAATACTTGTCAATAGTTCAGAAATCTTTCTATGTAATTGTGTTCCAGCTAGCTTTCACACTCCATTCAAATCACTTTGTTCTTTGAAAAATGCTGCTGGACAAATTATCTTTGGTCAGTAAAGAAACTAGAGACATTATTGTGTGGAACTGGCTAGATCAGCCTACCTAGAATAAAATTAACATGAAATTCAAACCAACAGGGAGCGTATCTAATCTCTTAAAAATGTTTTGTAAGCTATTGCGAAGTTGTGTCTTGGCACTTCTCTGTTTCAGCCAGAACTGAAATAGAAAATGCCAAAATACTGTTCTTGCACTACAGCTGACCTGAATGAAACAAGGAAGCACTGCAAAGTCACAAGACAGTCTGATTTTAGGAAATTGCCATCTAATTTCCCGGCTGGAGAAGTTTCGATGTGATCAGGTAAACTCTGGAAACTGCTAAATTTCTGGATGCATATTTGAACTGAACCACCAATTCTTTGTGACTCATCTTTTACTGAAGTCCACATTTTGTGGAGATGACTAAAAATAAAATAGTTTTACTTTTAGAAAGAAAGGAGGAAACTCAACATACTACAAAAATCAGAGGTTTGCTTGCATTATCTGTCAAATTAGATCTGTATTGTACATTCAATTACACACATCATAGTGATTTAAATAAAGTGTATGTCCCTGAAGTCACTGGAGCTAAACTTGTTTATCTGGGAGAAGATTTCTGCCATATCTGTTCATGACATGTAGGTAAACAGCAGGCATACCGGGCCTTATTCATCTATGACATAAATTTCCATTGCTTCAATGATATTTCATTAGGAATAAAGTTTATCAACTAATCCTAGCTTGATTTATCTTTCTCTTTAATCACTTGCTTTTGATGTTGTACTGGTAAGGTTCATAATGATGACTGCTGAAATGGTGTTTGTAGTCAAGGTGGCTTAGCCTCTCTCAGTCATATCTGTTGTTTATCTACAAGGAAAAGCTTGCCTTGCAAATCTAGTATGGGTACTATGTAATTTAGGGCTTGAAAATGAAAGTTGTGACCTGGTTTTGCTCATTAACAAAACAGATGTGTTGAAGGTTGGCATGAATCTTTGCTAAGAAGTTTTAAGCTTTTTATGAATCTTTAACAATTTTTGTATATTTTTCATCATCTTGAAGTTTGAAAATGATTCAACACTATGAATAAGGTGTTCTTTTCTCTTTAGACACATTTTATAACTTAATCCTACTTAATTATTTAAATCAGCAACTACCTCTATTAATTTTCTTAAGCAAAATGGTAAACAAAAGTAATTTCTTTTATGTGCATAACCCAGGAATATGAGAAAATACATCACTTATTTACTTAGTTTACAGAGTTACAGGGGGTGGGAACTTTCAAGGGGCTGGATTGAAATGACATAAAAGTCAGGAAATGACCCCTGTGAAGGGATTTCAGAGACAGCAGATTAGAAACAATGTCTTCTTACAGCTTCTGTAACTTTGGAACATACCCTCCCAGCACACAGTTGGGGTAGTGGCACCAGCCACCTGAGCTCCAACAAGCAATAGTTTCGTGAAGCACGATCTCAAAGAATAAGGCTGTGTGTAAAGAGCAGGGAAACAAGAGCAAGTCACAGCTGTCTTGTCTTGCAGCGCTGACGCCTGTGCTAAAAAGGAAGTCGTCGTCCCACTGGACTAATTCAGGATGCCAAACGGGTGTCCTTGGGGAGTTTTGTTCGGGCAGCGAATCCTGTGTCGGTCAGATAGCGTGCTCCAGCCAAGCTCGCTGTGGCCAGAGAGTGGTGCGGAAGGGAAGCTGCTCTCCATGCTGAATGGCGCCTTTGTTCGCCCTGCCGCAGCAGTTACATTCTGCAGGCCCTGCAGATACAACAGTGGCTGTATGAGAGCGGAATGGAAATGAGATGTTGGCTCCCCCCAAAAAGTTCTGCTTCTTTCCATTAAAACTGCAAGGGAATTCTGGCAACAAAAAAATAACCCTTCCTATCGAGTAATATTTTCCTGCCTCTAAAAGCCAAAGGAGCCAAAAGCATAAAGTGAAGCTAAAGTATGGCCTAGATGGGCATATTATAGGTTGTCCATTTTATAGATTGGTTACCTTCCAAAACAGAACCAAGACTCACCTTTAAATTAACGACAGAAATCATACAGTGGCTGCAAACCACCTGTAAATCCTAAACCCTAAATCACAGTAGAAATGCAATGCACCCAGGACTGATCTGCTTGTTTGCACCCAGGACTGATCTGCTTGTTAAACAAGTTCTTTAGTATGTACTAGCTGCAAAGGTAAATAGTTTAGCCCCTCATCTGGGCACCCCTTTTAATCTTTCTCTAGGCCAAAATTCCTGTCTGTGAACAAAGAAGGCCATTTTAAAATGACCACAGACTGAGTTTTTCCATGTAGGGGTAAACTGCCAGCAAGCTATGGGATGTCATATTATCTTCTAACTAGAGGAAGGGAGTCTCCTTATTTGGCTTCTGACTACTGGGAATTAGCCTATTAATAGAAAACTCTCTACTCTGTTTTCATAATTAATTTTAGAAAAGCAACATTGAGAACTTTTTCCTTAATTGTCTGCTTCCATGCAGACCTTGCTTATATTAAAAGTGACATAAAATATCAACATTTCTTTAAAATGAGACTTTAAGATAATCTTCTCAGAGAAACCAGAGCTGTATGGCAAATGTGAAGCAGGAATTGTATCATATATTACAACTGAACTATGTTACTACTTGTGGCCTAATTTGCTTTTCTATCCAATTTTATGTAATGAAAGGGCAGTTTGTTTGCAGTAGCAGAGCTACTTGCTATTGCAATCATTGTTTTTCTCACAATGTAGTTGTGATTTTCTTCATTCTAAAATGTGTATTATAGTTTTAAGACTAGCAGTAGTTTTTTTGACTCATAGTGCTTCCTACAGCCTGCATGATTTCTTTTCTAATTCTTTTAGTTAAGGGTTCTCATGAAAAAAACCTTAGCAGTCATGTGGAAAATCTAACAATTTAATTTTGGAAATGCTTCTGTTACCAGCCCTTTTTCAAATATGAAGTCCCATTGGTGTAAATAAATATAGGATGTAGGATAGATAGAACTCTTACTTTGTAACAGTTTGCTCATAGGCTCCAGCTTTGTGTTTTTTCAGGGAAATAAAGGCAAAGTAAGAAATTCTTATATTCCCCTGCATGGCCTAAGTATTTCATAAGAGCAAGCAGAACTACAGCAGAAGTTCTACCTTGCAACTTCTAAGTTGCATGTTGGCAAAAGCAATGGCATTCATCACCTTTAAGAAGGTGCTCAGCTGCCCAAAAGGCCATAAATATTTAACCATTCATTAGCTCAAAATAACCAAAACCATACTATTATGTACCTACATGAAATACTATTAAAATGAATGCTCTTGGTTAGGGGTGGATGGAGTGCTTGAGCGGAAATCTTTTTGCCCACTAGCCATCAGCATTGTCAGTGAATGTGAATGAAGAATTTTAACCTGGGACAGCAGAATTTCCAGTGAGGTTTTCGTGAAGCTTTAATGCTATAATTGAAAAGACAGCTTTTGCGGACATAACTGGTCTACTAGATGCTGAGCCTTGAAAATCTGGAACACAACAATCACAAATGTATGTTGAACCAAATCCACTGAGGTAGTGATCAACATATTACGATTGAAGCACGTTTGTTTATAACCATCCCTAAGTATTAATGACCCACATTGTGGCTATACATGGATAGGAGTTGAATTGAAATGAAAAAATAAAGAAATGGTAAATATCAATTTTTAAAAGAACATCTAGCCATTTTTTCAGCTCAGTTCAACGTTAAACATTTGTAGCTCTTGAATACACATAAAGATAAAATATAACCTGATAGAATAAAGCAAAGTATTCTTCATGAACTAGTGCAATCAGTAACATATTCAAGATAACATATGCTACAGTATCTAACACAGATAATTTTTTAAAGTTAAAATCTTTATTTGCTTATTAACTTGTGGGTGCTTTTCTACACTTGTTATTTACCTAGAGGCTAGAAAGGTAGAACAAAGCTGAGCCTTTATTTGCTTAGCAACCTATCGAGAAATTGCACAGAATTATTTTTAAGTAGGTCCAATGGCAGCTCTTTTGAATTGCATGTTGAGTTTTTGTTTACCTTGCAGTCACAGCAATAATAGCAAGGTGGGGTCGTATTCACTCAGTAGGTAGGACCCTAAAATTCTGAATGCTTCATTGTTTACCAAGTCACCAGACACATGAGTGCTGGGTTGGCCCATGTTTACCCAAATCCTAGTCCACTGAAAACTAGGTGTGGCTTTATTGGACTGTTACACATGCAGCTTTGACAGAGAAGCTCAGCTTCTTAGCTGCAGTGCTTTAAGGAAATTATGGAGATGTGCAGGGATGAATGAATAAATTTATGGCAATACTTATTAATTGCGAAGGTTTTGATTATGGGAACACAATGACCAAGGGCCAGAAATTAACAGGCTGTAACAAAGAAAAAAAATCTATTTGTGCTAACTTTGTGGGCAGCAGTTAAATAAAGGGAACATCTGTTTATCAAAGGCAATGTGCTGCTTCTAATTAAACCATCATCTTGCTTGATGCTAAATTAGTAAATAGGGATGCAGGTCACACCCTTAAACTTTAAGACAAACTTTAAGACCTCGCTCCAGTCTGCTATATTGTCAGAGAAAAATCTCCAGAATTTCCTGTTTCATATTTTCAATAGGAGTTGTCTCATAATTATAGTTGTATGACTGAGAGAGACATTATGTAATGCAGTTCTTGCTGCAATGTATGTTTAATATTGCAGCTTAATAATTTAAGGGAAAATTTAATTGAGTAGGAGTTTAGCTGCCGTGAATTTTAACCAAGGAAAGTTGTCATATTGTTTACAATGACAAGAATTTTCAAATACTTTGAGGAATGATGAACAGTTTGAAGTACTATAAGTATTAGTTATGGTCATAAGGCCTAAGTCTTGGAAGTAAGTTATTGCAGCTCTGAATATCTCATGTCCTTCAGCTAAAAGAGTTTCATTGCACAATTGATCTATTTCAAAGGAATTATGACACTTCCAAGGAAAAAGGAGAATTTATTTTTTATAGTCAGCATCTAAAGCAGGAAATCACCACATAATTTATTTTTTTTAATTCCCAGTATTCTTATTCATAGACAAGGAAAAATAAAAAAGGAATCTCTGCTCTGCTCTCTAGCAGGCAGGTGTTTGAAAAGATTTTAAAAGGAATATTTTGGCAAGGCTGGTATAAAGTGGCTACAGTAAACAATTCTCTTTTCCTCCTCCCTTCCCTCACCATGAGAAATATCCTGTATCGTCAAATCTATAAACCACAGAAGGTCATAATGCAGCATGTATCTCAAGTGCGCTACACATCCAAGTGTAGTTTTCAAGATGTTGGTAAAGTCATTAATTTTAACTGTATGGTGTCCTGATCTACAGCCATCTCAGCCTGCTTTGCAGACTGCCTGCTTAAAATCCCACTCAAGCAACTAGGGGCTTCTCCCCTCTGGCGCCTCTTATTTTTAAGAGAACCTGTCTTAAAAACTGTTAGGTTGAAGCAGCAGTCACCTGAAAACCTATGATTGCCTCCTGTGATGCTGTTGCTGTTCCTAATTACAGCATCCAACAAAAACACACAACACATCTCCCTGCAGGGTCAACCCTTGGGATCCCAAGAAACCATTAGATTTTTTTTGGTTTATATGTGTCCACAGCCATGGTGCACAAGATACCATTTTCTATTCAGGCTGAATCTGAATTTATGCAGTTTCTACATTTGGGGTTTTTTGGTTTGATTGTTTCAAGAAACTGTAATCTGATACATTTAAAGAACAACTCACAAAGTATTCAGATCCTTTTTAAACTGTCTGAAGGGAATAAAAATATACTTCACAGCTACCAGGTATGAATAATCTTAACTACTGACTCTAGAAACCTTCTTTCACTAGCTGCTCTGGTGGTCACAGCCTATGCTTCATCAAACATTATAGACTTATTTAAAATCAGATTTCTTTACTAGATTGTGTTGCTCTCTTTACATTTGTCAAATACTCCAGAACAGGTACCTGGAATAATGAAATCACTCCCATCCTTTCATTAAATTTATAAATCACATCTTTCTTTTCAGTTTAAAAGAAGAATCTTTTTTTACACAGTTTATAATTCAGTAGTTGGGTTAGCATTCTTCTCCTATAAATATATGCTCCTTCTATAAATTAAAGAGGAGTAGTAATAATAAACAGAGAAACTTTTAATTGTCAAGGATTAAAGCCAAAGTCATTGTCTTCTCTGTGAGTACATTGACAATTAATTACTATAAATGCCTGCATGCATAAAGTAGTGGCCCCCACTTCTGATGGAAGGAAGATGCTATGGCCTGAATGTGAAGTTAATAATGAACAATTTAGTTTTTTATAATCTAGTACATTAGCATTATTTTATTGCCTCTTTGGGTGCTTCAGGACAGCATTTTTGTTACAACTAACTCCCCATGTCTATTGAACATCTTTGCATACTAATACTCCCAGGTTGCTCCTTTGGTGACTTTGATTAGGCACAACTTGCTACTTCACATTTCATCATCCCAAGAAATCTGTTTTCCTTGTTATGTTAGGTCTTTTAACTGGTCTGTTTTTGCACTCAGAACACCTTTTATTATGACATGCTATTCAGAAATTACTAAGAACCAAAGAACTGAAAGATGTTTGCTTCATTACCTGACTCAGTCTTTACTAGTATATATTGTATAATTTGAATCTCTGCACAATATAACAATCCATTCTCAATGGCTTATGCCAGAGCTTTATAAAGGTGCTGCTCCTCACAGGATGAGAATACATATATTTATTGAGTATCTGGTAAAGGAGAATCCACAAGAATGCAAACATTAAATTTAGAATACAAATTTAAGTCATTTAATTATTTCTAGAAATACATAACAGTGGTTCAGAATTGATAAATATTTGCCTATTCACTTTTGTCATAAAAGGAAATGCTACCTTTGTTCCATTAATCAGCGAACATCCTTTGGAAAGTGAGACCTGGATGGAGTAAAAGGTGAGAACATACACTAGAGCATTGAACTTCTAAATCTCACCTGGTCCAGGAAACAGGCAGATGATTAGTAATATTGAAAGTGATACAGTCAGAGTTAATAGCATAGTTTAAGGGAGGCTTCTTATATGTAAATCATGTCTACAGATTTTCCAAGGTGTAAAATAGTAACTTGATTCCATAATTTAAATTTGTTAGTCTTCAGTCTCTTAATGGTGGTCTCATTAATGTTTGAAGAATTTAAAATATATGTAATTTTGTCATGACTATTAAGCTCAAAAGCAAAGGTGGGGTTAGCAGACACATGACCACAAAAGATGTGCAAAATTCATGACTCAGTTCACAAAAATGAGTTCAACAACAATAACCCTTTTTCCCTGTTTCCATTTTCTCCATATTTTGGTTTCCTTAGAAAAGAAATACAGGTGTATACCCTAGAAAGTACAATACATTCCAGCCTTTGATCTGAATAGCTGCAAGACCAGGATTCTTGGGTAAGCCTTGGAGCATACTTCAGGCTAGACACAGACTAGGCTCCAACCAGTTCAACAGCAAGTGAGAATAAATGTTTCTTCTGGGAGGAAGGGAAGAAGGACTCATGGAGAGATAGTTAAGCACAGTACACTGTGGAAATGCACGAGTACAAAAAGCTGCACCAAAGGAACTGATGGCTAGATCCCTATTATGGGTTTTGTACACCAAGATGAAGAGAACAAAAATAACATGGGAGAAGACAGTGAACATTCTCAATAGACAGACAGTATTGTATGCCATGAAGTATTTGCATGAATAACATCCCTCCTCTCGCCCCACTCTTTGTTAATCTGGAAGTGATAGTATTGTTTTAACTCTCAGAAAAACAAGCTGCATGTATGGTACCCCATAAAATTCAATAGATAAAATTTACGAAAAAAGCCTATTTACTGCAAACTGAAATCTGAATTTGGAGGAGCATGTAGTGTTGATGGTGCACGGGAAACACATACTGAAACACATACTGAAACATATACTGAAAAACATGTTGATGCATAAGCTTTTCATAAATATGTTCTCACAGCATTAGATCTGAAAAAAGATAAATCAAAAGGAACAGATGGCCAAACAATCTCATGTGAGGAAAGGAAAGAGCATATTCAAAGCTGACAGCAATTAACTTGAAAACATGATAATTGCTGTTCAGAGCTCAGACTTGGACATTAGGAAATTACTACCAATCCTCTACCTGATACTAGAAATATATGAATTACTAAAAAGAGTAACCAAAGCAAGCATAAGTAGAGAAAGAGAAGAACAGTTCCATTAAAATTATCCCCATGCTATTTGTATTCTTGATGAATGAGTCTGGATCAGAGACAGAAGAGTGTTCACGACACATCTGGAGAATATGAAGCAATTGTTTAGCATTTAGTACTCTGTAAAGGTACAGAAAGCCACGGAACTTGGGCTGTGTTTGATATTTACTGGAAAAAAAGATGCAAGACCTCACATCAGATTTGCTTCAGGAATGTAGCAGCAAATCAAAAACCCCAGCCGTGGTGAGAAACCTCACCAAACAATTATTTAAAGAATGAAGAAGTTTATAAACACGGAGTACAGGACAGTTCTGTACACAGGAAGTAAATTTCTATGTAACGTGCTTCAACATTACTAAAAACAGCTTTGAGGAATACAAGATTCTCATGCACAAGCTTTTGCTATCTACTGCTACACATATTCCGAAGTTTGAAATTAAATGCAAGTCACAAAGCACAATGCTAATAACACCAAGGTTGTGGGTTCAATTCCTGTATGGGCCATACACTTAATAGTTGGACTCAATGATCCTTGTGGGTCCCTTCCAACTCAGAATATTCTGTGATTCTGTAATCCTTGTGTGCTGCCTTAGGTTTGACAGTGAAAAATCTTACCCAGTTTACAAAAAAGAGCTGAACCAGGCTAGCACACAGAAACCAGTATGTCTTGGGAGTCAGAGAGCACTGACTGGACTCTATGGCTTTTTTGTTTTGGTATGGTGTTTTTTGTTGGGGGTTTGTTTCTTCTTGTTGCTTTGTTTTGTTTTATTTTCTTCTCTTCAGGTTTTGAACGATACATTTTTTAGATATTTTGAAGGTCAAAAAAATGTTTACGCAAAGGGAGCAGAGTCCATACTTTAGTGTCTGGGCAATAGGAGCTATTACCATATCTCTTTAGAAATGGCAGGCATTGCCACAACTTCAGTATGTCTGTAGGGGTCTGACAACTGACTAAAAGCACACTTTTATTAGCTATTATCAGCAGATATGAAACTGATTCCATATAATTATCACTAAGCAAAGACTATTTCATGATGCACTTATGCAAAAGTTCAAACAGGAATTTGGAGGTAATATTTGCAGTGATATATAAAAGTTATGGCTGGATAACTCAAGCAAAAATGAATTTTTGGTACCCAACAGAAACCTGAAGCTTAGGAATGCAACTGTGTTCATTCCTTTCAAAGCAATACATTTCTGTGTTTTAGTAACAGACTTAGATATACAAAAAAGTATGAGCTTAAAACCGTGCTAACCAATGTATCAATGATGAAAGTGCAAATATTCATACATTCAGTACAATTGCTCAAAAACTGTCTTCTAGTGTATTGAATAAGCTTCTATGGTGGAAAAATATGGTACTATGTATTTATAGTTTTTGATACAGTTAAACAATAAAAATATTTTAGTTCTTTATTTCTTATGATGCAAAAACATTTTTAGCATGACACTCGTTTTTAATGTCAAAATTACCACTGAGCGACAACTCAGTCAAAGTTCTTACAACTACGAAATCCTGCCAGCAGACATCTTGAAAATGCAGCTACAAATTTTGTACCTCAGGTGGATGCACCAACTAATTTTTATAACTTTAATTTATTGACTAACACAGTGATATATAGCAGGTGAATATTTTCAGTAATGCTAGTAGTTTCATCTTTTATAACGAGGATGTGTATTAAATGAATCTGAAAATAAATTAGAGTTTAAAATGTAGTTGGCTGTATTAAATCTGCTCCTCAAAAATAAAAAATGAGACAAATTGGGTCTAAACTCAGTTATCCATCACATTTAAGGTTGTCCCTCAAATAATTCTATTCCATTTTCACAAAGCAGTACACATTTCTCACATTGAGATTTGATACACTTAAATGTTAACCATGTGTTATTTGAAACTTGAAGCTGGTGAATCTCTTATTTGGGTTTATATTTAATATGAATGACACTGAGAAAGATTAATCATGGTATTTTAAGAAAGTATACTCAAAAATGCAGTATTTTCAGCTACTTTCAGCTGTGAAGAGGTACATATGTAGTCAACAAGCCATCTCTGCTGACAGTAGGGGCAGGGAATGGGAGAGATGGCGATTCATTCCACCCATGCTAGACACTTATCTTTAGATGGAATGAATCACTCTTTGGGAGCCTCTTCCTCTCTTCATTTACGACAGAAGTGCAGATGACTTGCTTAGACCCAATGCCTAAATTTAGATTACTAAAATTAGATGGGATGCATTCTACTTTCATTCATTTATTTAATTAATCAATCCAGTTAAAAGATTGATCTATTGGTTATACTGGAAAAAATATGGTGCAATTTTGTTGAAAGCTGTGATAATACTGTCCTGCCTAGAACAGTCTGGAGTTTAAGTAATGTGTGGGTGAAATGAAGTATCATCATTTTACAGAGGGAATTCAGGATGCAGAAAGACTACGTGAATCACTCTAACTTGCACTTAAACTTTGTGTCAGAGTAAAAAGACAGTGGTCGCCTGTTTGGTAGCACAGAAAACGTTAGTCAGTTCTTCAAAAGAGCCCTTGTATTTCAGTTCACAAATACATAAAAAACACAAGGTAAAAGTTCTGTTTTGTTATAAACATACTTGCAATGGCTTGGACCAGAGCTATCTAAATGGTAACTGATCTCTCAGCATTCATTGACACTGCTACAGTCAGTCTAAATCCTGATCCCCCATCAGAATGCTAGAAGTCTGATGATACCATGTTGCATTTACAGAACAAAAAATTGCTGTATAGACTAACCTGTAATTATGCCAAAGTTACCTGTGGCAAAAAAACCCCCAGTCTTTTACATTTTCATGGCTTTGGAAAACATGGTGTTTTCATTCAGATTTGAAAAAAGAGAGTTGCCTTACTGTGTTTTACATTTAACCTTTGGCAATGGATAGATGTTATTAATCACAGCAATTTAACATTGAGAAAATGCCTTCCTGAATCTTAGTCATTACCCCTTGAGAATGTGTCTGGTAAATTCTTAATGTAATAAAGTCCTATAGAACAAGACTATAGCTATTAAAGCAATGTTGTTGGAATACATTTGTATTTAGTCCAAATTACCCCATTTTAATAAGTATCTTTTGCTTTTTAGTATCACTGTTCCAGTTGTTATACAGAACAATGTTAAGGCAACAACTTAAATCAAGATTTTGATATCAAATGAAGTAAGGCTTTTTGGGTCAAATGAGAAATTTATGACAAATCTTAAAAGTACTACACTGCCACAGTCCTGCTCCAGACTGATTATGATTTATAATACCTGTCCCATTCCTCCATTTGTTCGTGTGTGTGTACATATGAGTTTGCGTGTGTTTGTGTGCAGGTGTACATACACATGTATATAAATATATGAGCTTTATTCCAAGTATAGATGCCAATTCCAAGCTCAGTTAGTTACTACACTAAGCACAGAAGAGTTTGACTCCTTTCAGGAGAGGAGAGAAGACTGCCAGACAGTTCCTGTTACTCTGTGTAGAAAATGTTTTGGAACATTTGTGGAATATTCAACTTAAGATGTTATATATAATAAAGGTAATTAACAGGTGTGTGAAACATTTTGGCCTTACTCATCTACATCTTTAATTTGGTCTGCTGCACACCATATTAACAAGGCTACTGCATGCTATATTGGTGAAAAGTCATAAAAAAGAAATGTTTTTTTCCTCAAATATGCAATTTTACAGTCTGCTCTGTTTAATTTTAATCCTTAAATTGTTCCCTGTATGCATAACTTGCATGGTTATCAAAATACCACCTTATGGAAGCATTGCATTAATACATGTAAATGGTGATGATCAGAGATTTTTATAGGGCCTGCATTATAAAATATTATAACAGTTCTCTGTTGATTAGTGTGATGTCAGAAATATGTTATGGACTGCATTTATCTGCAAAAATCCCTATTATTTTTTCATCTCTGATAGCCAGTGCCTCTTCCACCAATATGTCAAACAATTCACTTAAAGCAAGTGTATCAATATGAGAGTTGCGTGGTGTATGCTTCCAGTCTGAATCTTTTCTTTGTATTGTCTATGAATATCCCAATATTCAGAATGTATGAGGTAGAAAGAAGAGCTGCAAATTGGCAGACAGCTTGTGTAAACCACTGAATCTTTTGCAGAATGGCATAAAAACACATTTACAACAGAGCCACAGGCAATCTTTCAGCAAATCTATTACATGCCTCTAAAAGCGCTATCCTGAAGACTATCTGATAACAATCAGCTTAGCCAAGAAGGCCTACTATTACTCAAAAACTGGTTAGAACACATTTATTACAGTGAGAGACGTCTTTATTCATAATAGGCCTGTATTTGTGCCTTGTTGTACTGGTGGTCCTTATCCTTACTTGACATTTATTCTTTACCCTGCTACATAGGCAACCTAGCTAATGATATTGTCTCCCATTTCTTTGATCTTTGTTTCTGCTTTTCTTTTGCAGCACCTGTATTACCACAGGCAGCTGGTTTTCTAACGGAGGTGCTGCAAATATTCTGTGCATTTTTCTAGCCTCATGATCTTTGCACTCAAAATAAAATAGAATAAACATCTGTACTCTCAAAGATGCAGTGATGTTTCTTGTTCAAACCAAACATGAAGATGTAGGATCTTCTTTCTACATATTTTATATATGAATTATAAAATTTATGTACCTTGATTTTTAAAAAACATTTCTGATATCTTAATGTATAAATTTTGTAGTTGAATAAAATATTATTTCTTATGTGTTTGCTCCCAATATTCTCACAATGTGGTAGCAATTTTACATTTCAGTATAGACCATCTGTTTCTTCTCTTTTACTTGGATGGTCCAGTTTAAGCAGTCACACATATGAAAACTGTAAAGCCATCTTTGTACCAATAAGACCTTGATATCTTGATAGACTCTGAGATACGCATTTTTGTCAATTTGTCCTTTCACTAACACTGAACACACAGTAAGCAATATCTTTCAGATGCCAGTAAAATGTTTATCTTTTCAAATGTTACCAGCAGAACTATTTCAGATTATCCATCAAAAGCAATTTTTATATGTGTCAAACACGGAAGGTTTCCGTGAGAGTGAACAATTCTGGATAAACACTTCATTTTAGATTAAAGCAGTCTGCAAAGGAACCACTTACTTAGTGATAGCACTATTTGGGTTATTAAATTTCACCAAAAAGGTGGGCAGATTTATAAAAAATAAAAATTTTGGAAGAAATTAATCCACCAGTGATCAGTAAGTGACAAGATGATGAATTTCCAACAGAATATTGTTATGCAGGATGAACTGAACAGAGAAAGAAACCAACCCTTTCACATTGCCTCTTCTCACCACATCGTAGTACTACTAGTTCAGTTCTGCCAGATTTGATTGTTCTGAAATCTACATAGTTTTCCCAGGAACCTGAACTGCTTAAAGCCCTTGCACCCTTATCATGGGCAGAGGGGAACCTGTGTTTCACTTCAAGTTAACAATCTCTTTTGGACCACTATTTGCATTGCAAATATTGCAATACCAAGAGGTATCAAGGGTTTTACAACTACTACAACCTAGCTTTAAGTTTCACTGTTATATCTTGGTTTATTCTTTGCCGTCTACAGCTAACTTCACAAAATTTTCCTCAAAGATTTAAATTACAATATGGCCAACCGCAGCATTTTTCTTCCAAAAGATCCATTTACACAAACAAACAAACAATGACATTAGCTTAGTCCTGAGACTTCTGAAATCAGAAACATATACTAGTTTTACATTGCATCTTTTTTATGCTCTATATCTAACTGTTCCTTGCTCATAGATGAGCCTTATCGGGTCACATCAGATTGCTGTATTTGCCCATGCATAGTATATTTTGGGATATATGTTTTCAATTTGGAAAGGGTACAGAGAATAATCCATGAAAAATTAACTGAGGGGTAAGCGACATGACTGACAGCAATACATTTAATCTATCAATCTATTTAACTTAGAAGTTGGAGACAAGAGGTGGCTGTGGTGTGAAAAATATACTTTGATAGACAATACTATCTGTAAACAGTTATTAAATCTGATGAAGAAAACTAAATAATTGCTAGATTAAAAAATGGACTATTAAGCTAGAAATTTACTTCTCTCTTTTACAAAAAACCCAAACATTTTATCCATTAGGGTGAAAATACATGCTTAGAAATTAACCATTATGATGTCTTGATTATAAGAGCTCAGACTTGATGATCTAATGGTAGCTTCAAAATTATATACCACTAAAAACAAATGTAGGATTTGTTATATTATATGGATGTCAAAGAAAATCCATATCATCCACCATTAATGATGCACTACCCACCCTCCTCATCACCCTATGCAATTTTAAGTTATATAACATGAACCTTAACAGCAATGACTTTCTGTCAGATGTGGTCAGATATGGTCACATTAGGTCAGACCAGATCAGCTCAGACCTGATCTAAAACTGTGAAGCACTGACTTTCTGTTTTGGCATCTACTTCAGCTATAGAGACATTTGGAGACGATCACATTCCACCATAAACCTACAACAGTGTTTCTATCCTCCATTTCCTGCTTAAAATAAGCTTTCAATTTGGCTTAAGAAAAGATGAATATTCATTCAAGACCTTTAGTGCCTATCAACACTCCTGAATAGGGAGCCATTTTCCTTACTTAATGTCAAGGACACAGAGAAGTGATCTATGTCCTAATCCCTCCCCTCCACCTGTAACAGTTGTACTGGTAATGGACTGAATGTAGGTTAAGTGTTCCGGTCACACTTTAAATGTTGTGTTATTATGTTTGCCCTTCGATTAGAGTACTTGTAATACTGAAAAAAGGGACTAGTCCATCGTTATATGTGCAGGAAATAACATGAAAGTATTACAAGACTAGTGTAGTAAAAAGTATATTCCTAGGCTGGTCTAATATCACTGTAGGGGGAATATGGTACATGTCTCCCATCATTGCTCTATTTCTACAATAAATTCATAGAATGGCAAAACCAAATGTACACTTTAAATACACTTTAAACATATTTTTCACTTCACCACAAACTTAATTTTGATTTACTTAATCTAATATTTATTAATTGTCATTTTTATCCCTTTTAATCTCTTTCCAAACTTAGGATATTTGTAAATTATAGCGAAGGTATCATAATATATACAAGACACTTGGGTTAATTTGCTGGGATTACCAGAAATGTAGATGATTTTTCAGATGATATTTATGCTAAAGGATCTCTATTTGTTTTTTACAATTGTTCCTCAGATGAGAGGATTCCTGTAATATGAGAGCTCTTTGTTAAATAGACTTTATATGCATCATATGCCATATGATCTGCTAAAAGCAAAGTCTAGCAGACAGAAGCTTCTCTGGCTGAAACACCAAACAAGTTAATAACTCATATGTATGTAGCACATGTGATTTTCTTGTGCTTTTAGTCCATGATAATGAAAATTGGCTGAATGAGAGAACTGAAAGAATTTCTGATAAATGTATTCTGGTTTCTAGAAATTATCTGACTTGAGACAAAATATTTGAGAATTAATTAACACTGGCAGACCTTAAAGTTTTGGTAAACTCTTGAGACAATCTTGGAAAAATTTCTTATGCTCATTAATGAGTAAGAATTTTGTCTCTCATTGACAGAAAAGAAAAACTTAACTTCACTCACCCTTTCAAGAATGTAATATATTTGAATGCTGGATGGTAGGAAGTTGAAAAATTTTTTTCAGATTTCTATATAGAGGAAGATGCACAATTGTTCAATTTTTTTTTTTGTCAGAACACACCAAGTTTACTGAAAACCTTGTTAGAAATATCCCACATAATCTCTATATTCATTCTTGTGGATTTAAGATGTTTCGTCTAAAATTTTAACTGAAGTGTCTTCTCATACAGGAAAAATGATGACACCAATATCTTTCACCCTAACAAGGATATTAAAATGATTAATACATATGTCCTTTATTTTCATGTCATTTGTCTTTTCTCCTAAATCCTGCTTTCAAATTTTCTGATTTAGTAATGGCCTAGAGTACTCATTTTATTCCTGAAACCTTCAAACCAGATATTATTTTCTCCCAAGTTGTGTGTCCACAATTCATTAAGGATTGCTATGTCTAAAATTGTGGAGCTTGGTAATTTCTGGGCATGATTTCATTTGTTTATATATTTTCAAAATCAACCATTTGAAAATATTTTATAAGAAATCAGGGAATATGAAGGAAATATGACAGCTAAACACTAGCTGCGGTTCTGAGTCACAGAAAAAAGGAAGCTACAATCGTCTTTTTCACTGATTCTTGCACTCAGTTCCAGAGAAAACAGTGACTAAAGAAGATGGAGGAGCAATTCAAAAGCAACTGATAATAACCTATGCCTCTCTGTCGTGGTGTTTTACAGTTCCACAGTATCTATAAAAAATTTCTTTGCCAAGGGTTGTCCTGTTGGTGCAAGATGTGACTAACAAGTGTAAAGTTTTCCCAGTATAAATATACTAACAGCAAAAAACATGGTGAATGCTGTATGTATTTTGGGCAGCTCTGACACAGAAACATGTCAAGAGAATGATATGAGAATTTTGTATTTTTGTTCCTTTCTGGAAAAAAGGAAATTAGTTTAGACTTCCCCATAATCACAGGTAAATATATCTATATAAAATTAATTTTAATTTCTGTATTTAGAACTGTTAAAATAGAAGTCTTTAACATGTCATAACATACACTTGGAAAGTAGTGCTGAGATTATTCATATTACTCATAAATGCAACCTCATTAGCAAGGATTTATATAAACCATAAAAACATGGGCAGATATGCATACATTCAATCTCAGATATTCTTAGTCTGTAGATAAATTGCAACTTTAGGTATTCATCACTTGAAATTTTACTCTGGATGCATTTTTATGAATAGCTGGTGATCCATCATTCATATATAGCTCATTGAGTATGTGATATTTTATATTCAAATTATTGATTCTACAGATGATAAGGTAGTCATCTGTATGAGCTAACCAGTTTCATTTGTTTTAGAAACAGATCTGTGTAACTAACACTTGCCAATATAAATGCAAAACTTGATGTATGAAATTAACTTTTACCACTGTGATTTAATAATCATAGTAACATGAATAACATGGTTTATACTAAAAAACCCAAAAACCTGAAGAAAATAAATCAATCTAAATATAAGTTTTTCACTTGGAAAGGATAAAGCTTGTAGTGTTTATCACCCCTTTGGGTTCTTCTCACTGTACTTTGTCAGGTTACCTACCCTATGCACTTTGGGATATCAACATAACAGGAAATATAAAGGAAGCTAGACTTCCTCTGCAACCTTGCAATTTCAATATGCAGAATGCAGATATAATGACAAAACAAAATTGATGCTTCTCCCTTTAATTTCTCAGGACAAAATCTATTTCCTAAGCCATTTTTTTGAAAACTCTCTGGTTTTCACATTTTTATTTATGGCACATAGTGCAACACTAAGAGAAGGAATTAGGCTTGAAAGACTGCTTCCCGGCATAAAAATATATTACCATAATTATTTATTTATTTTTGTGTCATATTTTAGAGTCCTGGTCCAAGACCATATCCCAGTTGTGCTTGATGCTGTTCAAATACAAACTCAAAACAATACCTTTCCCCAGCTTTGAATGAAAAGATGTAAAAGAGATAACATAAGTGAAACTAGGAGACAATATTCTTCAGAATGACAGATGACAGTTTCAGCCACTGAATCACATCCCACATTTTCCAGTTTTGAAAGAAGATGATATATTAACATATATGACCATATTTGGATGGCCATGGGAACTTCCTCTCAAGTATGAGAAACAGCATGAGGTAAAAGATGTTAAGATGTTATAAATGCTTCTTAGTCAAATGGAAGCTAATGTTGTGTACCAGTTAAAGGCAGGATCCCATATTCTGAGGTAGTGAGGGAGAGCTTATGAAGAACTTGAAAACCGCATGCAAATCGTTTGAGTAAGTACAGAAGCTTAGACATGGACAAGTACTGAACTAGGGAAATGATTTTGCAGAAGCATGCTGTTTAGGTGCTTATCTGTAAAAACCTGCTCAGGAAAGATATGACTGAACGCAAAAAATGAATACAATAGGATGGAAATACGGGTATTTACTGTGTGAATGGACAATTATTTTAGTTATGCAGAAAGAATGAACAAAACCTAGGCACTGAACTATTACGACAACTTGTAAGCAGTCAGAAGTTCAAAAACTGCTCAGGCTAACAGCTTGAACAGGCAGGATGTGATATTGCTCAAGATAAATTATTAAGTGAGGAAGGCTTTTGGGAAGGACTAATAAACTCTGGTTTCATGATGTTGAGCATGAGCTGCACCTGCATGGATACAACAGGGTGAAATTTTAGTTTAGATACAAAATAAATTTGTAGTAAACCAATGGCAGATAATTAGTATGAAGCATCAGTGAAACAAATTAATAGAATTTGTGCTTATATATTAGACTGCCATTAGTCAATGTGCAAAGTGAGAAAAGAAAGGCATTTCTGAAAAGGCTGTGGTGAGAGCGTATGAAATATGTCTTGCAAGCATGTACTTACACTGGAGCATCATGGCAAGAAATTGGAGAACATCTAGAACAGAACTGGAAGAAAAAATATAAGACATGCATAAGTGCATGCATATTTGTTGAGCTTAGCAATAATAGATGAAAGACAGCAAGCAGTTGTAGAGCGAACTAGAAACAAAACAGGTTTTTGGATGGGAAACATACATATAATTATATTGTGTTTGAGGCACTGAATGAGAGTGAGAAATAGAGAAATAAGAGAGGTGGAAATAGGTAGGATGGGAAAGAGATAGGATGCGTGCACTGGGCTGAACGGAGAAATTGAAAGAAAATCAGATATCAGACTTCTGTTTCTGCACAACAGAGACAAAAGATGAAAGTGTAGAAAGACTATGATGAGAAGTTAGGGCAAAGCAAGAGAGAAGGTAATTTTGCATTTTGTTATTGTCCTCATTTTTTATGTGAGGAGTTGTAAAGGCAACAGAGAGAAAATTAAAACAATAAGTGGAAATGTGAGAACTGGAGCTAAGCTTGTAGATTTGTCAATTCATTAAACTGAAAAAGTATGAAGTCTTTCCAAAGGAAAAATTAGCAAAGATGAAATAACTGTGAAATGAGAGAAAGTCTGGGTAGTAAGCAGAGATCTTAGGGCTTCAGACTGGAGTTACTGAGGCTCCTTTTCTAATCTTAAAGGCTTCCAATTGCTGCTAAAGTGTTAGTTTAGAGAAAATCTCAGAATAGGGAAAAGACTGCAAAAGACACAAGAAAGGAAGGTCTCGCCCTAGTCTCTGCATTAACAGTGTACAAAGTTTATAAAAAAACAACTCAATAAAAATCTGAGGACCAAGACCAGAAGGAACAGGTGCCTCCATCAGCCTCCCAGCAGGACCTGTAGCACATGTACTGCTATATTATCACAAATTCTTTCTCTCTCAAAGAGATATTTTCATATCTTTGCTAAGACATCTCTTCAATGTATTTAATGTCTTTATTATCAGCATGAATAAAATACATCAACTTCCATTGACTATCTGAATAATAAATGTTTTCATACTTAAATGTGAAGTGCTGAGAGTTGTGTTCCCAAAATTAGTGACCAGCATTCTTGTACAGCTATATTAATACCTGATTCAAGTCAGTGTACCACATATTCAAACAATTCAGGCACACACTTAGCAATAAATGACATTAAGATTCTTTCAACAGATTCAAGAAACAGAACCGCAACTGCCAAGTGTTAAGTGATAAAGGAAGAGAAGGTATTAAGTTTATGTTAAGCACATATATTTATCTCCTTCTGTGGTCAAATGCAAAGATGATCTAACCTTTCTGCAGGGAGATGGGGAAAATACTGAAAGCAGAAGTGGAAAAACCCATGGAGTTATAAAGAAGTATTTGAAAGACTTTTGACTTTATTTATAAGTCAGGTCTAGTCTTAGGAAAATCTGCCCTCTCTAAACATAACTTAATGTGCCTGGATTTTGCTGTATGTACTAGTCTTGACTTCTATATGGGATGAGCTACATTAATATAGCTATCCAAACTAACTTTGAAAGTAGTTGTTCTTTTTTAAAGTGGTAGCGTTTTAGGCACTCAAATGTACTGATGTCTTTGGACTTTTACAATCAAAATATTTTCTAAAAACTAGGATATTTATTCTTTAAAAAGTGAGAACATCTACTGCTTAACTATCCCATATGTACTGTCCTTGCCACAATTAAAAGCAGCCCTGAGATTGTCAGGGATTTATAGCACAGTTGTAGGCATCATAGGACAGTAGAGACTACAGAAAGATGAAAGTCCAAGTTGTAAGTACAATTCTGAGAGTGCTGTCATCCATGGGCCTTTGATGTCAAAGGAAAACTTATATATAAGTACACCATATGCCAAAGGAACAAACTCATGCAGTATAGGCCTCATCTGTTATGCAAAATTTACATCATTTTATTTAGTAAATTAGATAAATTAGTCAAGGTGAAATTTTCCTTTACAATGACACTAAGTTCTCTAAAATTTCAAAAATGCGTGTGCAGAAAAGAACATGTGAACTTTGATGTTTCAAGAATAGAGTAAAAGTTCTGCAGAACATGCACCTTACTCTGACTGCAAGAAGCACTTCTTACTTTAATTGAAATAATGGTTGACAGGTGTCATGGTTTGCACCTGGCTGGAGGCCAGGCACCCATGGAAACCACCCGCTCACTACCCCCGCAGCTGGACAGAGGAGGAAAAAAAATTCAAAGCGTTCATGAGTTTGAGATAAGGACCAAGGAGAGGCTCCAATTTAAAAGATATGAAAGTAAATTTATTGCACTAACAGAAACAGAACAGAATAATGAGAAGTAAAATGAGCTTTTGGAGAACACCTTCTAGCCCCCCACTCCCTGCTCCCAGCTCTACCTCCTGCCCCAGCGGCACAGGGAGACAGAGAATGGGGGTTTTGGCCAGTTCATCATCTGTGGCTTCTTCCTGCTCAAGATTTGGAACCATGATCCCCCTCTTCTCTGTGGGGGTCCCCTCTGGGAGACAGTTCTCCAGGAACAGCTGCAACTTGAGTCCATCCCATGGGCAGCAGCGGCCCTCAAACTGCTGTGGTGTGGGTCACTCCTCCACAGGCTGCAGTTCTTTTCAAGTCCCCTGCTCCAGTGTGGGCCCCTCCAAGGGCTTCAGGCGGATCTCTGCACTACTGTGGTCCTCCGTGGGCTGCAGGGGGCACATCCCACCTCACCATGGTCTTTACCACCAGTTGCAGAGGAATCTCGGCTCTGTCTCCTGTACCTTTTCCCACTCCTTTTGAAATGACCTTGGTGTCTCCATGTTGTTTTCTGCTCACATCTTCTCACTCACTCCTCCTCCCTGGCTGGAATTAAAACTGCGCCACCAGGATTGTTTTGAATTCCTTCTTAAATCTGTTATCACAGAGGCGTTACCCCTACTCCTAATTGGCCCAGTCCTGACCCACGGCGTGTCCATCTTTGCAGCCAGCCAGACATTGGCCCTGCAGGCCATGATGGTGGGAGCTTCTAGCAGCTTCTCACAGAAGCCACCCCTGCAGCCCCTCCTGCTACCAAAAACCAGGCCTTGCAAAACTACGACAACAGGACACAGGGAATGGTCAAAGATTATGAAAGAGCACTGAGAACAATTTATCTGCTGCCAGATCAGGAGAGCTTCCTCCCTAGAGAAAGGCATGAAAGGCACTATCCAGTTTTGCCTTGATCCATTGCAAATTGTTACCTGGTAACTTGAGCTGCTTCCCTTTCAGGTCAGCTTTTATTAGATTAAAATCTGGTAATTACAATCTTGACTGCTGCAATATTTTTGTTGTACAAAAATATGACCCCAAATACTTACAAAAACCATGTGTAATTCCAGGCACTGCTTTCCCACTGCTACCTTTACCCCTATTTCCCCTATCTGAATATTTCAACCTATTTGTTGAGCTACAGTATCAACTTTGACACAAATAGTTAAACATTCATGCTTTCTTCTGAGAGTGTTTTCTGACCATTTCCCTGTTCATGGGATGCTTTCTTTTTTGTGCCATTCAGCCTTCTGCCCTTTGCTTTGAATGTGTTCCTTCTTCTGGAGCCTGCCTGGAGAAGTCTTCCCTGGTAATAGTGTGTAGCAAGGCCTTTCTAGGTTAAAGTCCTAATATTACCACTGCACATTATTTACTGCCTTAAATTTAAATACTATTTGTTCTTTCTGAAAGTTTTCCTTATCTTTACAGTAATACTGAAATATCATAAAAATCAGTCTACCTCTAAGAGGCACAACTTAAGAGCAGTAATCACAGAATAGTCAGAGTTGGAAGGGACTCAGAGGATCATTGAGTCCAGTACTTAAGTGAATGACCCATACCCAGATCCAACCTGTGACCTTGGCACCATTAGCACAATGCTCTAACCAATGAAACTAATCTCATGGGTGATTTCCTGATTCCCTAGTGAGGTCAAGTTATTCCCACAGCAGGTCTCTCCACTAGCATGAGGCAGCTCCTTCTCCACTCCATGTAGTACCAGAAAAGTAAATGTCACACTACCATATGTAAGGCTATATATTTCCAAGAGCTTTCTGAATGGATACAGCTTGTAGCATGAGGGAAGTATATTTTTACTGCACAAGAAATATATTAGGACATAAGGACTGTTTGTGTTGATTTGATGAGTCTCCAGCTGTGGGCCGCTGGGTATGGAAGCACAGCTATTTTATCTATCAGTCTGCCAGCATATGAGAGCACTGATCTTGGTGAGTAACATCCAGAGCCTAACAACGTTATAAAATAGCATTCTGTTAGCAGCACTGTCATGTTTATTTTGCAATGAGTCTGCTTTTTCTGGTAGAGCATTAGATGATCCAAACATGGAGCAATTTGCTGCAGAAGTTACACTGCAGGACCACATGTGGAAAGTCTTTATTCTTTTCCCTTTGATTATTGTCCAACTTCAGTCACAGCAAACATGACTCAATATGTAAAAAACCCGCTTCTAATAGGAATACTTATAACATACAACAGATTATACAACCAAATTTACCACCAAAGATTTTTAAGTTGCCTAGCTACGGGATTGGAAAGGTTGAGGAACTCCCTGCTGAAGCGGCAGGAAATGAGGCAGATGAGGACTTGAGGACTGAAACTTCAAGCTCCACCTAGTGACAAAACCTTATCATTGCCTTAATAGATAATCCCAGAGAAGCACAGGATACTGTGAAACAGTTCTAAAACTGGTGTAGTGTTGGCAGGAAATGATGATCACAGATAAAAGAAGCACGGGTTTTTTTTGTTTGTTTGTTTGTGAGTGTTTTTGTTTTCTTTAATTATAAATATAATTTAAAAAACCAACACAAGAGACACTACTGGCAATGGAATTTTCAATGAAAGTAACACTACACCATCTCATGCCGAAAAGTATCTCTCTACTTAGGAGAACAATGTGACCATAGTGACAATAATTTGTGAAATTACACTTCTACTTGGGAAGGAGATTTTTTTATATTAGTAAAGAAAAGAGACAGACCTCTAGTAATTATTATTATTTTCCTTAAAAAAAAGAGCATTTTTTGCTTTACATCACAAGTTGCCTGGTGGGATAGTAGTGAGATTTTTTTCACTTACTACAACAGCAAGTCCAATATTGTTCAACAAAAAATCTAGTGAAATGCTTATTGTATGTATGGTCATTTTATTTTATAAACATGTCAATAAAGGCTTTCCCTCATAGCAAACAAAATAAGATTTTGAAGGTTTTTGAACTGACCAATTGTACATAAGACTGTGTAGAGCAAGTATGTTTTGTTGGAGAAATTACTGCTAGGAAATTACTTTAGGAAAGAAAGCTACATTTTACTGTATTCTTCATGTGTAGGGGATGACATTCCAGGTTGTCTTGACGATCAGAAAATAAAAATTACAATAGACCACATTGATAATGCTAAATGTTTTATATATTCTGTAAATCCCAATGCCCCAATGCTTCCTCAATTAATTTTTATACAAAAATAAAAAATGCATGCTTTTCCCCCTAAGTATGTGATTTAGTAAACATCTAATATATTGATCTTTATTTTATCTTCTGTTGAGTATCTGAATATACGTGCTCTTCAAAAGCATGGATCTGAATATATGTGCTCTTCAAAGCATTTCTTGAAGAAGAAAGCCTCTTGATCAAGAGGAGTCTAAGGATGTGGATTCAATGGATGGCTTGTTAGATCACAATGTCATCTTAGATCCAATAATAAGAAAAGTAATACTTTTATATCTCAAAAAAATTAATACGAGTTATTGAATAAATAAAGTGCTTTGACATGGTGACATTTGGCTGGAATATATTGCTTTTTCCTGAAGGTTCCAGTCTTGGTTTTGATTGCAATCAGAAAATCTAGTGTAAAAGGAAACATTTAAGTTATATTAAGACTTATCCACAGAAGTACCTGTTCAGATTTAAATGGGGAAAGGCATTAATCTTGTTTTATTCAGACTGTCCTCACCAGAGTTTTGAAGTAATAGATGACAATAAACTGACATGGAGCTTGAGACACACCTGTATTGTGAAAAGCAATATTAAATGATGTTTTGAAAGCATGTAATTCAAAAGAAATGCCGACAAAATTTCCTGTATGTGATAGTATACAGTCATTTAGCACACCGAATGTTGTCACATTCCTGTGTTTCGATTAAGGAAAAAACTGTACAAGTAACATATTTACATGACAGAAAAGAGAAACACTTACTGGAATAGTATTTACTGTTAAATTCATCCAAAGTTTCTTCTAATTTGTGGTATTTTAATTCTATTTGGGGTGGCACCTGCTAGTGGAATTTGGCACTGAGCTACTGTAGATATGCTGTTCTTTACAGAAAGTACTGTGTTAAGGACTGCGATGTAAAGTATGGATAATTGGGAACTGATCTGTTACCATTCTGGAAAAATATGCCATACAGGTTTCAGCAACAGACTTCTACCGGTATGCTAGCCTAAACTGTTTACTAGACTGATTTTGTATGTAGAAGAGGCTATATTATATTAGGAGCCTTTTAGCAATTTTTCAACTCTTTAAATTGCCTCTATCTATATGAATGAAATTATTGCAGTAATTCCCCTTGGTGTAGATATAATTTATAACAACAAAACATAACTTTTCACATTCATATTGCCAGGCAGAGCAAAATAAGTTATGGTGATGGCAAAAAGCACATTAATGTTGTACAACTATAATTACACTGGGGAATTTTCTTGACTAAAATTCTTGCCAAGAATTCACAAATGAATCAACACAGCTGGAACATACAAAAAATTTTAGTTGTACAAATACTACTAAGATTTAACTTTAGAGTAAATAGTCAGGGTATGTACTAAAGTAAAAATAGGTTAAATTAAGCAGAACGGCTATTCATTCAGACTGCAACAGGAAGAGAAAGGGGCTAACACAGGAGGATCTGCCAAATATCCCCAGTGCATCACATGGCTGGGCTGAAGAGGGATGTGCTGAATCCCAATGTCTTCTCCCCAGGCCCACACTGATATCCATGCAGTCCCCTTACTGAGCTGGATTTTCTCTCATGAAGGCCCACTGCTGCCTCACAGGCCCCAGGGGCTCACAGCGTGCTGAGTCCTTTATGTTTAGGAAGATTTATTTATTTTAGCTTTTGAAAAATACAACCCCAGAGCCCAGCCTCTATAGCTTGATGCTGGGAACTGCAGAGGCCTGACTTTTATGTACATTTTTCCTTTTACTGCTTTGCTTGTTGTGTTCCTGGGCAGTAATCATATGATCCGGGCCTCTCATACAGCCAGTCTCACAAGGAAGCGTGTGCCTGAGTGTTTGCCTGGATTGGGGCCAGAAATGGCATCTCTCAATATTGGTGAGCACTCATATCAGTGATGCACCGGTGCTAGGAGGGAATCTCACAAACTGGAGCTAGCCCAAGGGCAAGAAGGAGGAGTCTAAAGTAATATCATTGGTTTGTGGAGGTTTTTCAGTGAAAATACCAGAGAAAGGTCAAAGGACCTACTGCAATTCACTACTGAACTCATTTGTGGGTCCCACCAGACCTGCGGGCCTAAGGCTGGACCTGTCCAACCGAGGTCGAGTGGGCAGGAGAGGCCCCCTCACTGTGCAGCCTCTACAGCCCCGGCCCTGTGCTCACTCCTGGTAACTGGGCAGCCACACTGGATGGCCACAGGGATGAAGCAGGGACTTCCCTGGGAGTTGTGTCCTGGCTAGTGGTCTGGAATGTGGAGCCTTCTTAGCCACAGC
This sequence comes from Atrichornis clamosus, assembly GCA_013400975.1. Lineage (NCBI taxonomy): Eukaryota > Metazoa > Chordata > Aves > Passeriformes > Menuridae > Atrichornis > Atrichornis clamosus. The sequence goes on along the minus strand of WBMZ01013538.1, from coordinate 175,773 downwards.
CTGTCCTCAGGTGGAATGGTGGCATTGCTGTATGAAGAGACTTTGCAGTGTCCTCATGCCAGCTGGGCTGGCATCTTGAGCCAAGGTCTTGCCTAAAGTCTTTCATCAGAGTTGGTTTCTGACACTGGAAATGTCTATGTGCTGAGTTTTAGTAAAACTGCATGTGCTTCAGTTGCTGTAAAGTTTCTTTATGAGACTAAACTGAAAAGGAAAGGCAACAATCCGTACATACAAAGGTTAATACAAATCTGAAAAGTGGTTGAAATTTGAGCAGTTAGTAGGAGCATTATTTTTTGTCAAAATATAAATTTAGAGTATTATCAAGACGTAAAATAACAAAAATGTTATTAGCTATGAACTATTCATAATATACAGAAGTTCTATATTCATTTGAAGGGTAAACAGGCTTTTAAAAGCCCTTCTAATTATACACATAGTGTTTCAATTAGCAGGACTGCAGATTTATTTTTTAATCTAATCATCGTTGATGCGTTTCAGTGATATAACACTGCTCACTGACAGATCTCAAAGCACTTTGATAAAGACAATTATTTTCATTTCACAGCCATAGTTTAAGACAAGAGAGTCTTTGTGATTTGTCTAGGAAAACACAAAAGCTCATTTCCTGTTGCCAGGGGCAAGTATGCTAAGAAAAGATGAAAAAATGCCTTAGGGTAGTTGACACATTTATTTTGTACAAACCAGCTGGATCTGGACAAGGTTTGCCAGTTTAGGTGGGGCACCAGGCTGATGAAGCTAGCCCCCAGCTAGACGGGGCTAGTTCGTGCCTTGTATTTCTGGTTTCTTGTGCTGATGGAGTCTGGCTGTACCTAGCAAAATACACATGAATTTGACTTCCATTCCTGACAGTGAAATACCATGGCTGCTCTTGATTGTTTGCATGCAAACTGAATCAGCAGGATTACTGAGCTTGGTTGAGCACAGGACTCGCCCATTTTGACTCCAGGGCCCACTACCATCAGTGTCAATTTGTACGGGCTCCAAACCTTGTGGTTCCTTTTTAACTTGAAGTTTAAATTAACTCAGTATTCAAGGAAAACACCAAGAAAGGCCTCAAGTGTCACATGGTTACATGTGGTTTTGATAAAACTCTCTAAACAGGAGCAGACTTACTCGAAACTTACATGAGGATTTTCTTTAAGGTTTTGCTAATAGCAGCTGAGTTTTGTATTCATGACTAATTCAAGGCCAACCTTGTTTCACAGATGCTTAGAGTCTTCAAAGAAATTTTCTGAAGCTGTTCTTCCAATCACTGTTAATTTGTTATCAGAAAAGTGACAACAGTGGCAATGGTCAATTTCAGATAAAGTTTTAATACAGAAAAGAGGTTACTGTTCTGCAGAATGTGCTGTTGGTCAAAAGTGCATTTTCAGTTCCATTCTGCAACTTATCACATACCTCCTTTCTCTTCTGTCCTGATGCTGCCTGTACAGAAATAGGCTGACACTGATCAGTTCTCCCTACTTGCTGAGCTGGACAGCTCTCTTTTGACTTTGTGCGGTCACGGGTGGAGATACTGCTTTAATTAATGAGCCAACTTTCTCATGAGACAAGCAGTCAGCTCAATGCTGATTTTCTCTCAGCTCAGGTCAGTCTGTAACTACATGTAAAAGTGTAGTTTTAGTCTTGGTTTCTGTCTCTCCTTGTCTGTTCCTGTCTCTGTCTGTCCTGATACTGGATTATGGTTTAGTCTTGGGGTGTTAATTTTATCCATTATAGAGCAATTATGACATGTGGTGCTGTTTTAGTAAGAGAGGGTAGAGGACGGCTCAGGACGGACTTCAGAGGCATGCAAATAAAGGCCTAAAGGGATTACTTTTCCATCCTACATTGAGGAAGAATGATTATAGGAGTTGCAAGTGCCCTGTTTAGTAGTACTGTTAAATTATATTTGTTCTAGTATATCAGTTATAGCTTCCCTTTCTCCTTCCCGCTCACAAACCTACTCCAAACTGCCCAACATGAAATTAACACATGTAGAAAGCTTTTCTTTCACAAGAGTCAGCCAAAATCCTGCTAGGGACCTGCACCACTAGGTGTATTCCCTCCACTCCTCCAGCTCCCTGATGAGTCATCCTGTGCTGCTGACACCGTGCTCAGTGACTGGCAGCAGTGACAGGTCTGCCAGAGAGACACTGTAGAAGCCCGTGTCTGTCATTAAGCTATTCTTAAAATAAAAAGATATTTTGTTGTTTTTCCTTATTGTGTGTTATGCTTATATAGCTCTTAAGCTTAGATTTCAAAATAATGAATAGACAAAACAACTTTTTTACTGCTGCTTGCTCTTGTCCTGGGAAAAATGTTGTGATACTGCCTGACAGAGAACAAGAACCCTTAACATTGTTCACTGAGGCTTTAAAGCTGCTTGAATAAACCAAACCAGTTTTAATTTCTTTTTCTTAAGCTATCTTATTTTCCCTAAAATTCTCAAGTACATGATGATCTTGTTGGTATACTTTCAAGATTTGGCAATTGAACAAAGTTTTAAACTGTTTTTACTCTTTTCCATTTACAATAACAATGCATCAATTTTCTTAGAAGTTTTAAGATAGATTTGTTAGCCAGTCATATTTTGTAGATCATCTTTCACTGAGAAAATCTCATCATATTTCAGGAGAGAATTACAAATTTGGAAGAAAATGAAAATATGGAGAAAACATTTTTCTTCCTACACATGTAGTGCATTTGATTGTGACTTATGGGTGTAAACCAGAGGATTATGACTTTTCCTGTTTTTTTCCAATCCTTTGCTAACACTGATTTTCAAATGTTCCTGGTAGGCCTAAAGATTATATTTACCTCTCAGTGTCACTGGTGAGCATGGAAATTTGGGAGGAACTCTAAGTCCACTGTTGCCCATCATGAAGACTGGAAGATTCCTTCCTTAGAAGAATATTTTAAAGTCACAGACCACTGAAAAATCAAAACAGAGATTCACAGACACCTTGAGATTAGCCTAATTATTACAACATTTGAAGCAGATCAATAAATAAACAAAATTTTGTTATTTAGCTTCCATGGTAACTTGGTTTAAAAGTTTTCTCTGTAGCCATGCAGGCTCAGAACTCCTTGTTTTCAACAGAAAACAGAGATTTTCACTGAAGGCATTTAAATCCAGAAGGTATAGATTTAGTAAAAATGCCAGATACTATGCAACTTTACAGTAAAATGATGAGTCAGTGATATCATTTACATGTGTTTTAAAAGTAGCATCTAATTCATAGAAAATGAGCTACTGAAATCTCTAGTCACTTAGTAGTACTTCATGATGAAAAATCCTTGTCATCTTTGTATGATATTGAAAATCTATTTCTTTGCATCTCGTGCTACCTTGACTTAATTCAAGAGAAATGGCTTTTGATATATCTGTGTATGTATTATATGTAATTATATCTCCTCATGGTTAGTGGGAACGATAAACAAAAAGGTCAAATGCACTTCAACTGCATGTATAGCACTGTAATTAACGCATTTTTAAATTCTGATGATGAGAATAGAGAGGGCAGACTTCTAAAATGCTGTAAGCCATGACTGGTGTCAAGTAGATAATTTGGAAGTATGTGGAGCAGTTCAGATTTACCTCATCATACAACTGCTATTTTTGCAGTGCTTTTGCTATTTTCAGTTAATCTAGAAATATTTTTTTTAATGAAGAAGCAAAATGATAAATATGAGATGATAAAAACCAGATAATTTTCTGAGGAAAATTCAAGTACGTAGTATTTCTGCTTAGATGGAAGAAAGCAGATTTGAGATAAGAATTCAAAAAAGGCAAATGGAACATATAAAAATAAGGTAGATGATCTCTGTGAGGCAGAAGTGGTTAGAAGGCAATTACTATGCGTTTCACAATACGCCAGCATGTCCAGGAAGCTTGTGTAGGTGACAGCAAATTACCTCATGTGTGGGTGGGAGAGTCTGACGAGAACCAAAAACACACCAAGTTTACTGTCCTTCAACTTTGACTTACTATGTCATGTTTACTCTACTGAAAGTCATTAAGAGCTACACTCCCTTTCATTATTTCAATAAGTAACTCTTATCAGCAGGTCTGTGAGCTCTTCGTATGTTATGGAAAGTATGTTTTGAAATCAAACTTGAATTTGCCCTTAAGGGACATCCAAAGACTCACCACTTTGAGAGAAAGGACTGGACTGACACCTTCTGAATCCATGATTATTGACAAGTCAGGTCACAATCTTGTGTGGATGGCCCGTCATGGACTTTTCAAAAACACTTTTGTGTTTCAAAGAATAATGTTGCAATCAGCATCATCAACCAAGCCTTTTCAAGTTAATAAGATTAAGAGTTTCAGAACATATTTAGGAGTACATGTGAGTAAAACAGGACACACAGAGAAGATACCAGAATGCGAAGCTTTGTCTCAGAGATTTTTGTTTAGAGAAAGTGTGCTTAAAGATATTTCTTGTCCAGAATGCCAGAAGTCTTGATCATGAAAATGGTGTTGCCAGTCCTGCTATTCATGCCTGATATCTTCTGGCTGAATGAAACACAATCAGGATACAAAATTAAAACAAAACTGCATATTAAAGCACATTATTGTTTTTGTTATTTGTATTTGTTTCTGGATCTAGAAATTAGCTTTTTGTCAAAACTTTTCCGGCACTGAAAGTGATTTCATAAAGGTTGGGCAAACACAGGGTGCTTTTCTGCAAAGGGGAAAAGTAATTAGAAAATATTAAATCATTCTTCCACACAGATTTAAAAGCTCCCATGAGCCTGTAGTCTTCACTAAGATGCAATGGTCTATTTGCAGGCTAATATGAAAAATACGCATTTAAAAAAAATCTTTAGTCAAAGGTTAACCAAAGCCTCTGTAAATGGAGTTGGAGTCCAGGACTCAGGTTTCACTCCAGACTTGTAATTCAGAGACTCATTACTTTTTTTTTTGTTTAGAAGCCTTAAAACCAAAGCATGTCTGTGCTGGTGGGATACTGGGAAAATTCTAGTGGAAAGAAACCACAAAAAAGTTGCATCCTAAAAATAAAGCATAGGTAAACAAGGCTTAAAACCAGTTGTGGACTAGTGGTTGGTGACACCATGTGAATCCTTTCAGAATACAAAGTTCATATTACCACTGAGCATTTTAATTCTAAATGTTTTGAATAAAAGGTCAGTGGAGTTTAGAAAAACCCTGTGAATGGGGATCTCATGCCTTATTAATCTTAGTGTATTAGCAGTTTGTTGGAGATCAAAACCTGTCTGGGGATTATTTCAGAAGTAGAGGAAGTAGAGGAATACTTTATCCAGTTCCCCTTCCTCATTCAGTCCTTATCCGACACTCACATATACCATATATGTGACATCTCTAAAGGAGTGCTGATTGACAGTGGAGGGGAAATAGAGCATGAATAAACTTTGATTCCTTTCCCTCTCACTGCTAATATAATAAAACCACATGAGTAACAGTGGGTATCTCTAGATATGATAGAAAACAAATGCAGAAGTATAGCAGTGTGTAGAGTAGATTGACTGCTTGCCAATATAGGGGGAAAATTCAAGCAACCAAGACTCAGCTGAAGTTAAAGCTGGCCAGAACTGTGGGGGACAATAAAAAGAGTTTTTTTCAAGCATATTAATAGCAATAGGCAGTGTAAAAATAACATTGTCCCATTATAGGATGAGGATGGTAAACTCACAGACAGGGACATGGACAAGGCAGAGATGTTTAAAGTGTTCTTTGCCTCTGTCTTCAGCACAGATGACAGACCAAGGTGCTCTCAGAGCCCTGAGCTGGAGGACCATGACTGCAAAAATGATCAACTCCCAGTCAATCCTGAAATTGTGTGGGATCTGCTGCTCCAGCTAGATTCCTATAAATATATGGGGCCTGATGGGATTCATCTAAGAGTCCTCAAAGAGCTAGCTGATGTGATTGCAAAACCTCTTTCAATGATTTTTCAGCAGTCTTGGAAAATGTTGGGAATTTGGAGAGGTCCTAGCTGACTGGAAGCTGGCAAACATTCTGATTTTCAAGAAGGCCAAGAAGGAGGACCCTGGAAACTACAGAACTGTCAGTCTCACTTCAGTGCTGAAGAAGTTATGGAGAAGATTATTTTGGGAGATATTGTATAACACCTGAAAGACAAGGAAATCATCAGTCACAGCCAGCACAGCTTCATGAGAAGAAAGTCCTGTTTATCAAACCTGATTTCCTTTTATGACAAGGTAACCCACATAGCTGATCAAGGGAAGCCAGCTGATACAACCATTTTGGATTTAAGTAAAGCTTTAGATATTGTGTTTCACAGGATCCTTCTGGACAAAATGTCCAGCACATAGCTGGATAAACACATCATGTGATGGGTGAGCAACTGGCTCATGGGCTGGGCACAAAGGGTTGTAGTGAGTGGGGTGTCATCAGACTGGTGACCTGTCACTAGTGGGGTTCTATAGGGCTTCATTCTCAGCCCTGTGCTCTTCAACATCTTCATTAATGACCTAGACACAAGATGGAAGGGATAATAAGCAAGTTTGCAGGTGATACAAAACTGGGAGGAGCTGTTGACTGCCTCAAAGGCCTGGAAGCCCTGGAGAGAGACCTCGACAAATTAGAGGACTGGGCAAGTGCCAGCCACATGAAGTTCAACTCATGACAGATTCTACACCTGGGTAACCCTGGATGTACATTCTGACTGGGGAATGAGATGCTGGGAAGCAGTGCCTTTGAAAGGGACCAGGGGGTCCTGGTCAGTGGCAAGTTGAATCTGAGTCAGCAGTGCCCTGGCAGCCAGGAGGGCCAGCCCTGTTCTGGGGGGCGTCAGGCACAGCATCACCAGCCGGGCAAGGGAGGGGATTGTCCCACTCGGCTCTGCACTGGAGCGGCCTCACCTCGAGTGCTGTGTATAGTTTTGGACACCACAATAAACAAAAGGCATTAAACTATTAGAAAGAGTCCAAAGGAGGGCAACAAAGATGGTGAGGGGCCTTGAGGAGAAGCTGTATGAGGAGCAGCTGATCTGTTCACTCTGGAGGAGACTGAGGGGAGACCTCATTGTAGTCTACAACTTCATCATGAGGGGAAGAGGAGAGACAGTCACTGGTCTCTTCTTTCTGGTGACCAGTGACAGGCCCTGAAGAAATGGCCTGATGTTGTTTCAAGCGAGGTTTAGTTTGGATGTCAGAAAAAGGTTCTTCACCCAGAGAGTGGTTGGACACTGGAACAGGATCCTCACGGAAGCAGTCACAGCCCAAGCCTGACATAATTCAAGATTTTGAACAATATTCTCAGACAGCTGGTGTGACTCTTGGGGATGGTGCTGTGCAGGGCCACAACTCGATGATCCTTGAGGGTTCCTTCCAATTCAGGATATTCTGTGATGCTTTGATTCTGTGAAAGCGAATGCCATGGCTAACTCCATTAACAACAACAGCAGTATTGGCATCTTGTGTGATATGGTATATACCTTCAGAATCATAGAAGAGGGTGTTTCACGGGTATGCAAACTGTTTGGCCCAAGAGTGAACATTGCAGTGGTATAGGGACCCATCAGTAGCCAAAAGCTACAGTACAATGAGCAAGTGTGCTCAAGCTAGGTGAGAATTCAAGGTGTTTTATGCTGTTTATGGTGCAATTCAGGATTTAGATAGCAATCTAGAAATCCAACTCGATAAGTTAAAATTTCTATAAGTTATAAAGCATATTTTGAAAGGCTTTTTATTCAGTACTGGTTCAGGTTTTGAAGTTATCAAACTGAATATTTTATTTAAGTAAAATGAATGTGTTTCAGAGATCTAAAATATTAGAATATTTGTTTAATAGGCTTGCCTTACTCTCTTACTCATCATGTTAATTCTTCTGTCAATAGTTGTTTTTACTCCTGAAAACATTGATTTCAGTTAAAGGAATCCATTTTGCATTTTGATATTTCTTGTCTTTTACAGAATACAACATAAAAATTGGACATCAGTGAATCCCAAAATGCATGTTCATCTGCATGCGACAGAAAAGATGATAAATATAGAACTCTGTAAAGTCAGAAATTCTGTCATAATCACTTAAAGGTATAAATAAAAGACATTAATAATTATCAGTTCAGGAATCCAAAACAGGAAAGAAATGAAGACTATTACATCTAAAATTCTTATCTAAAAGTAAAAATAATTATTTTTTAAAAATATATTTTCATCTAGCCTGATTAACTTACATCCTTAGTAGCCATGGGCCTTGTGTGTACAGAAGCTCTGCAGTAACTTTTCCCATACTAAATATATGCACTTCCTCAAAAAATGGAGAAATGACCACTGTACAGTCAGACAAAGTTTAAAATGCAGAAATATTTTCAGGCTCAGAAGTAGCTAACAACTATGTATTTAATAAATGAGAAGCTTGCAATTTCTTTACACTTTCTGGTTTAGCAGGTGCAGAGGCAGTCAGATGATTTTTTAGAATCAGAGACAATCTAGCAAATAATACTACTCAAAATGCTGTAATCCAGTCATATTGTTTTAATTGGGCAACATGGCATTGTGATAACAGATGGCAACTCCATGTGAACAGATTCAGCCAGACTGATAGCATTCTGCCCCAGCTCCTCTGAATGAACAGCTATGCGCTTCCAGTTTATATTGCAATAGCTTCATTCAGATTTCACGCTTGGATAGACACTGAGCCATTATGAAAGCAAATACTATTTAAGGCTCTATGCATTAGTGTATGGAGATTTCATGGTACTTTCCATTACTGAAGTGTCAAGTTGGTTGGAACTGCAATAGCTGAGCTGTATTAGAGTTAAGGCATTACTGGTATCTGCCTACCCCCAGCCAAAGGTTACAGTTCCTGGACTGAGTTTTGCAGAAATAACATGCGTAAATTCTAACTACCCCATCTAGATGGTGCCAGCTAACATCTGTCTTCCACAGTGGTTTATCCTAGGACACTGGGCGTTTTCAGCGGAAGTGCTACAAATGTTCCCCTTCACTGACTCTGTGGTAACTACTGGCAGAGAAAAGGGATGGACAGCTGGAGGCAGAAACATCTTTAATTTCAGAGGAAGGATTTGCCAGAACTTGCTTCTCAAAATTCTAAAGGTTAATAGCTTCCTTCTACAGAGATAAGAGCAGATTCTAGGCCAGTGGATAGCTAATGTAGTGCTGCGACTTTGTAGGGGAGAAATATGTTAATGGGGCACTTGTCGAAACATGCAGAAACCTCAGCTGTTATGTTCTCCACAACACTCTTCATATCTGCACACTCCACCAAACAGCAAAGTACAGGAGGGATGGAACACAAGTTGGTCATCCTACCCTACCAGTAGGGCATTACACCCTTTGGGATATGAGAGCCTCAGCCATTTGCTTCCTTCTAACAGTAATGTTTCAGGGGTGGGGGAGGAGAAAGAAACCAAATGTGAGCAGACGCTGGCTGGCTCCTGTGCTCTGTGTTCTTTCTCACTCCCTTGCTAACTCTCTCAAGAACAATTGTAATCCAGCTGAAGTTTTTCCTGGCTCTTGCCCGATTTAACAGATGTTTAATAATGGTTCTGATCACTATTTACATGCTGAACAGTTTTTTGTTAACCTGAAAAATTTCTAGAGAAAAAAGACTATGTAGAGGGGGTGACTGGAAAAAAAAATCAACAAAACAACAAGCAAACTCCCCAAAATATAAAAAAGATTTTAATTCTCAGGATGTATATATCTGGTCAGCAAAAATTTAGCAGCTTCCAAAGTGACATTCTTAATGCCCCAGTATTTGAAATGCTTTTGCAGTACTCTTGGCAGGCAATACTACAAGAAGATCATGATGTACAAACCCACACTAATTCCAAGCAGCAGCTTTTATCTATCTCAACTGGCCCCTATATGGCCTTCCACTCTATAGAAGCTAAGTTCCTCACAGTCTTTAGAGTATTTCTCCTCAACCCTTTAATGAAATACAAAAGTGTTACTTTCTGCCCTGTTCTTTAAGAATGGTTTCAAGCATGCCCAGAACATGACGCTCACCCTTTTCTAATATTTTCAGAGATAACTTGTAAAGCTATGAAGCTTCAGGGAGCTGCTGACACCCTTGCTGACCATAACAAGACACAGAATTAAAGCAGTTAGGTGACACACTATGTACTTTAAAGGTGACCATCCAGTGTTCCAGGGGCCACACTTTCAGTCTTGCTGCCCACAGCCTCTCATCCAACTGCAGGTAACTATACTATACTGGAGACTGAAGTTCCTTACTAGTCAATAGAGAGTAATAGACAATTTTAGGACGTGAATCATCTGCTTGAAGAACGGATGAATCACACTCTTCAGTGCCCATTTCTCTTCATTTGCCATAGGAAATCTAGACAATTATTGGGATACAGAACTCTGCATTAGTTCAGACAGTCTCATGCCCTAATCTGGTAAAGAAAACTGCCATTGCAAGGTCCAGAAAAGTTGTCGGTCACCTGAAATAAATTACAGTCAGTAGGTATTCCTAGGTATCTTTGAAGATATCTATGTCAAAGTGATTTGTTTGAGGTCTCACACAGAACAGACACAAAGTCTGCATCTTACAAGCCTCAGGTCAAAATGTTGTCTATTGATCTGTCTTCCTTACCAGTCCAGTGGAAATGAATAACCATTATAATTGCCACAAATTCAAATGTTGCATATAGAAGGTCTTTCTTTAAAATAAAAAATGTCTTAATGATTAATTGCAGGAAGGAAGTAAAATCATGTGTCCTATGGAGCAGTTGAAGAAGTATTTGAAGCTGTCCTTGTCTTTCACTGTCCTGTTAAAACAACATGTTTACAATTTCCTTAAAAATTTCATTCCTGATGAGAGGAGGCCATATGTAGGCTACTGGGCACACAAATGTAGATTTTACTCTGCTTCTCATTTTGTGTGCAATATACTGTGTCAGAAATAGTGATTTTGTTGGCTTGCTATGTGACTTCTCGGATGTCTTCCCCATTGAATACAGAGTTTTTCCACTTGAATCTCAGAAACTAGATTACTTCCCTCTTTATTTGCAAAGATGCAAGAAAGGAACATGCCTGAGAAACTAGGAACAAATTACTTTTATGAGATTAGGAAAAAAGCCATTGTTTTAACTGCTATTTAGACACTCAGCTTTCACTTAAATAAGAAAATAATCCTCCAAAAGTTGTGGTCTTAATAAAGACCATCAAAATATGAAGAGAGTAATACAGTTGCAGAAATGCCTGTATTTGCTTAAAGCCCAGGACCACAGCTTTGAGATATTAGTTATCATCCCATACTGAAGATAAAGATTTTTAAAGAACAGAATATATTGTTATTTCATCACTTATCAAAGTAAAAACAACAACGACAAAAGAAAAGGAATAATTTATTATTGTGGTGACTTGTCAGAGATGTTCCTGGACATCAAGATTGGGAAAGAAGAAGAGATGAGACTGAGAAAGAGTACAAAGTAAGATTGCTAGAACTGCATCTGAGCATTTTCCTAGTTAGGAGAAACCAATGTATTGCTGACTAAAATGTTATCAGTCAAAAGGAAAACATTTTGATTCCAATTTCATAGTTCATAATTCTCGCTTGTCTCATTTTCCATTGTGTTCTATTAAACAGATTTTCTACCAGTTCAGCTCAAAAGAAAAAAATTTCATCTGTTCTTTTAGGACCTTTTCGCTTTGGCACAACCTTTGGCACAACCATGAAGTGCCAGGAAAGTGCGGTTGGGTATGAATTCATAGGAAGGACTGTATCTATTACACAGAAATGTAAAGGTCAAACAAAAGACAAAAAACCCCAATAACAAAACATTGCAGAATTGGAACATTTTCACCCTTTATAAAAGGTGGGCTTCACCCTTTATAACAACTTACAGATTGCAGCTACCAGCTTGCAGAGAACAGTCAAATGTTTGATTCAAACACCTGAAGGGTCTCAGTTCCCAGGGAGCCTGGCATTTAGAACACCAAGTCCATGAACATCCTTTTTGCTGATCTGTTCCTAGAAGATGCCATTTTTTTGAAAAGGGAAAAAGGAGATGCACTTGACTACATATCATATCCAATTGTAGTTCCTATCATTTATGCTTGTAGGAAAGGATAGTAACTTTTCCTTGTAGTTAAATAATAAAATACAGATAATTTTTAGACTTTTATCGGTATTTCTATTCTGTTGGTAAAATTTACTTCAGACTAAGAAAAAAGGCCCCCCTGTCTTTCTCTGATGGTTAGCAGAAAATGAAATATTAATGAATTTTACCCCAAGTGTATTCCCATGAAAGAAGAATCAAGACATCATGTATTAGGCACCTAATAACAAAAGCGATTACATAAAACCGATTTGAACTTATTTTATGATGCTTTAATTTTTTTGACTCCCGGAAATATTTATGCAGGTAGAAGGGAACAGGATCAGTTTTCTGCTTAAAAAGTGAGAAAATAACAGTGCTTGAATTGTAATTTGCACTACTTAAAATTAACCATAACCAACTATATATTTTTCTAAAATATGCAAGAAAGAACAAGTTTCATTTCTCCGTTGTAAAAAAAAAAAGATACTAAATTTATTTTCCATCCTCCTCTTTTGAAAGAAAATATTAAGGTCTATGGAAAAAATGAACAGGCATTTGGCAAAACCTGGCTTCTAACAAACTGGCAGCAGTTACTGCATTACTGAAACCCATTCATAAATGCTGGCTGCTTCTTCCCTGGAAAAATGCCAGGTAAGTACCCACCCTGGTGTCTCCCTTTCCAGATACGTCAATCCCCACTCTTAGGTCTTGATGACATACATCAAAATTCATTCTAAAGTAGGCTTTTTGCACCACCCCAACTAACTCTAAAACAAGGCAAGTAAGGACCACACCAGTCCATCTAGGTTGTATCTGTGGCTTCAGGTATCAGGCAGGTATATTTTGATCCTCAGCTATGTTTGCAGCATACATAAAAAAAGGGTAATGCAGTAAAACACAGGAAAAAGTAGGATATATCAAATGCCTGTTATCAGAAGAGCCCAATATTTCTTTATAATTAATTTTACTTCATATATTTAATTTTTCTTCAATTCTTGTTATTCCAGTGATATGCTCATGTAAGTTACAGCAAATTTAAAGCTTTAGTAAAGACAGGCAATAATGTGAATTTCCAGAAGTCTAATTCTAAACATTTTTATTGCTCTAATGTATCAGTAAACATGGACAGCTGTTGATACATATAGACTCATTCCACCCACACTCTGAGCAAGTCAGATGTTGAGCAGCTGCCATTTGGGAGTTCAAGCTAAAAGGCACACTGCCTAAATTAACAGACTTTGCATCTCGTTCTGGCATATATGCTCTCCTACTACCACATCCTGATGTATTCCCTGCCCCCTTCAGGTGTCTAACCAGAACAAGCTGGAGATCGAGTGACATAAGAACTTCATTAAGCTTTGCACCTTTACCAAGGATTCTTTCTGCTGGACAGAATGATCTATGTTGTTATTGTTATTATTATTGTTGTTATTGTTAATTTTGCAGTGAGATTTGCTCAGTGGACCCAGTAAGAATCATGGCTATGGCATAGGCAGGCTTCATTTTATAAAGAAGGCTATGTACCCTAGAATTCTTAGGGTGCAATGACATCTTGTGGACAAAAAGAATGTAACACATCAGTTCCTACTGCCAAGGTACATTATGGCAGTTTAAACATCGTATTTGAGGACGTATATAAGCTGAGTTCAAATTACCAACTTGTTAGTGAGAAGATTGCGTAGGATACATGACTACAGTATGCTGAAGGAAACGCTTTGAATATTTATCTATCTAATTTGTTTGGATACTTTTGCAGTCTGAAATTATTTCTGTGCTGCTGCAGCTACACTGCTACTGGTACCTGAGGTTCTGTGGGTAAACTAAGTTGGGCACTATTATGCAAGATGGTTCCAGCAGCAATGGCAGTATACAGGTGCAATAAACAGTATAAAGCGTGCAGGAGCCTAAGAAAATGCACAGTTGTGACATCTTCATGATGGAATTGGCAGATAAGGCAAAGAACTCAATTCAATCAGTGTGGGAGGGCAGACTACTATAGTTTTTTGCAAATAAGTCATTTTACTTAATTTGTTTCCCCATCTTTATTATTTCTTTCATCTGATGAATCCATTTCTTCCCTCTCTGTGAAATGTGTCTCCAGGAAATAAAAGTGGACAGTGCACAGCAGATTCCAGTGGCTCCACACTGGCTGCATTTGCAGGTCTTTACTTTAAACAATAATTTTTAAATGGCTCTTTTGCACCAGAAGGCTTATCTGATCTCATGATAAGCAAGCCAGCCTTGAGTTACTGTATTGAGGTAATGGATCTTCTGAATATTCTGCCATGACAGACCCCAGAGTAAGAATTTTTAAAGATTTTAAATTTTTTTTTCTGGAAGAGTGGTTGACAAGCTATGGCCCTGGCAGAGACTGTTGCACAGTGATTACTCTTTGTTTCTTATTGCACCTCTACATTAAAAATACCTGAAACACAATGTAGTGCTTTCTTAACAAAACTTGTCCTTAGGATTAACAGCTGAAGGTGTGATAAAAAATTGGGGGGAAAAGCAGGTTGCAGACTCACCAGAGAACCAGGGTAGGAACAATTGTATCATAAGATATACTGAACAGTTTTTATGAAAGCGAATAGGAGAACGTACATCTTGCATACTGCTTTCATTGGCAAAAAAATTCTATCTCAAAACTTTTTGATCCACAGCATTTTATTAGGGTTGTTACTGAGACCATTGTTTTGTTACAGATGTCAAGACTAAACATGGAGACATGGTGATTTTCCTAGATTAATTCAGAACACTAGTGTCAAAGAGAAACAGCATCCATAGCAACTCATGCCTTCTAAGCGCTCTTTTATACTTGCTCATGACCTTTCAATGCCATGTCTTGCATGGGAAGCACAAATTCCTTCTTTTGGCTCCCACATAATGCTTTGCAACCATTACACCTGCCATTCACATATTTGCAGTGTATCTCACTGTTAGTCTGAGTTCTCATGGCCAGGCACAAATGACCAGCAGATTCTGCATAGAAGACTGGTATTGCAACTGGGGAACATGATGAATGCCATTTGCTAGCATCTTAATCAAGTTTTTTGTGTTATATGATCTGAAAGTCCAGAGCCATATTTATACAAGACCATAACATCAGTATAAGTTCCCCTCTGTCCTGTGACCTGATGCTGTCATACCATAGAGTCAAGATGCCATCATCACAAGAGATTTATGTGCAGTTATGTTCTGAACTATTTGTGTTTCAATGAACTTTACATAAGTTTTGCTGAGTAATAATTTTTGCTGCTGTTTTCTTTGAGTTACTAAGTTCCATCAGACCCTAAAATCAAAGGAAAGCTTGAGAGCACAGTCAAGTGCAGATGGGAAGTTTCAAAGGATTCCTCAGTCAAACAAGCTACATAGTTTTCCTGCAAAGCAAAATTTCAGAATTTCCAAATCTGTAGTAGAAAACCTGGGGAGAAAAACGAAATGAAACCCCAAATAAACAAGCTTGTAAGGGTTCAAAATAAAAATCATATTTCTTGGTCACTCCTAGTTACCATGGCATGGTCTTTATGACTAAACCAAACTGAAATATTTACTAAAGTGGATGCAGTTAATATTGTACTAAAAAAGATGGATTAGACTATATTAGGACTAGATTTATTATGAAATTGTGACATTTATTATTAACATTTTAAAGCCCAATTAATCTACGTTTAATTCTAAACTGATAAATTACTTTCAGGATCTGAAATGATATCTTTTAATCGTTCTACAGCATACCACATGGCAAAGCAAAGCGCCACTGAAGTATTTTCTATTGTGGGGAATAAACATGTTTTTAAGATATTGTAGTAACTAGCAACTATCTGAGTAGTTCCCAAAGAAATCAGCCTATTATAATTCTGAATTTATTCTTGGAACATGGCACTGCCTCAGTCACCAGCATGTTTTTTTTTTTTTTTGTTGTTTGTTTGTAAAGGTTTTAAGTGTTTTTGAGTTTGGATTTGAAATTTTTTTTAGGACTTACACTTGTAATGTAACTTGCACTTGTAAAACACCTGTAATGCCAATTTACAAATGCATGGGGAGAGTCAAATCAGTTATTTAAAGCATTTTAAAAATCTAAACAAATTAATTGAAAACACCTTTCATTGTCTTTTGCATCTTTCACTGTCCAATTTTTTTATTTTTATTTTTAATCTTTTGCTAAAAAAGCTAAGAGCTGGAAGTATAAGCATTATTCATGGTGTACAGAAGTTGTCCTGGAAAAATAGCAAAGGTGGGACAAGTGGTTTGGGGTAAGGATGGTACAATAGGACAGCCGGTCACTTTAAAAACACTGCCTAATGTTCACATCTTGTGGTCCTGAGTGCATACTCTCCGTGATGGTGACTTCCCCCAAAGCTGTTGGTGTTTGGTAGGTAGTTTAGCTTTCTGAAGATATGAGGCTGATGTGACAACACACTGCATCCATCTGTAAGGTTTTCCTCTTCTCCCAGCAACTTTGTAAAGGCATAATGACATGACAAGTTCATGCATGTGGATAGAGCAGTAGAAAAAATAGACCTGAACCAGTGCTTCCACTGTGAGAAAAGCAGGCAGAATCCAGCCCGTTGCAGACATCTACAGAGTCAGCTGCTGAACAATACACACACTTACAGGGACCTTTGAATCAACATTATTAGATGTGGCCATTAGAGTCCCTCAGAGGGAACTCAGTAGGGCAGGGGACAAACAACTACCATGGGAAACGGAAGGAGCTGAGAAGGGGGCAGATTACATACGGGTGGTACACATTGTGAGGAAGGAAGGCTTCTTTAGCTTCCCTGTTGATTAAATAACTGACTGGTTTTGCTGCCAGTCATAAATGTGAAGTTTTGTGGCCTATACTGCTGCTGAGATCAGAGGTGATGATGGCTTTCCCTGCTGTTAAAAGCTCATGAATTTTGCCTTTTTGGTCTTTTGCTGTTGCACAAAAGACATAAGAAAGCAAAACAACGTGATTTTTGAGTGGACTAATCTATTCTTGTTCTTGCAGAATAGTGAAAGATGTTATGCCAGAGCAAGTGTTTTTGGGGTAATTTGTTTTTCACTAGCTCTAGAAGGCCTCACTAGTGTACCTTAGCGACAGCATTCTTTGCAAAGGGAAGGCAATGCTAACACCATGATGTTAGCCTTACTAGAACTGACAGGCATGCCAGTTAGCACCATATGGGATTTTGTGAGGAAGACAGCTGTTATCACTGGGAAGTGAATTAAGATTACTAAAGTCTCCTCCAAACAACCATCAGTGAGTAAAGACTATTGGCAGTCAAAGTTGCGTGGACAACTGGGTCTTTATTGGATGCAGAAAGACAGACAAAATGTTAAGGAATAATTCATCCTTAATTTTAAACAACATACAGAGTACTCACTTATGAATTTCCACCTTTTTCTCTCACAACCAATCAGGCTAATTATTAAAAAAGAAGTGGTATTTTAAGCAAAACTTCACAGAACTATTATTTGATAGGCAATTTTAGTCTCTCTAAATGACTGCAAGTCTGTATATGTCCAGTCGGTACCAAATGTAAATAGATTCTCAGCTGATCCAAGCTGCTAATTTGAGTTTACATACTCTGACATTGAATGAGGAACTTATTGATACTTGTTGTCTAGGAGTTAAGAATCAGACATAGCTCAGCCTTTCTACCTTATTGAAAGTCTGTGTCATGAATAGCTGAATGTAGTTCCTCTGTCCACTACCTTGATGTGTGTCTGAAAATAAGGGAATCCCCTAACAGTAAGTCAGCTCTCCAGCAAGCAAATAAGAATACAACCCTACATCAGATATTAAAGAGAGATCCAGGACGTCATATGCCTATCAGTCTTACTTCAGTCCTGAGGAAAGTTATGGAAGAAATCCTCCTGGGGATCTATCATAAGTCAGTTGAAGCATGTGGTTAGGAAAATCCAGCATGAGTTCACCAGGGGCAGATTGTGCTTACAAAACCTGATTGTATTCTACAACAAAGCAACCTGCTTGCTTGATGTGGGGTGAGTAGTGAACACTACCTGGATTTCTCCAATGCTTTTGTTATGGTTTCCCACAGCCTTCTTCTAGAGAAACTGATGTGTTATTGTTCTGGACAAGTGATCTGTGCGGTAGGTGGGGAACTGGCTGACAGGCAGCACCCAGAGGGTGTCAGAAAATAGCTCCTTTTCAAACTGGCAACCTGTCACGAGTGGGGTATTCCAGGCAGTATCAGACCCCAAGTTAGTATCTGCATAAATGAGCTGGATGATGGAATCAAGTGCACCCTGATGAAATGTGCCAATGATACCACATTGGAGGACGCTTTTGGGGAAAGTGGAGTGGGGAAGTGGACACTTTTGAGGAGAGCAATCCTGCAGGAAGACCTGGATATGCTGAGAGAGTGTGCTAGCAGGAGCTTTAAGAATTTTAACAAGGACAAGTGTAAGTTCTTACACCTGGTAAAACATAACACAGGAGTTTAGCACAGGCTGGGATCTACTGGGATAAAAAGCAGCTCTGTGAAAAGAGACCTGGAGGTCCTAGTGGGCAGCAGGCCCAGTGTGAGAGAACAGTGTGCTTCTGCAGCAAAGAAAGGCAACTGGATGCTGCTTGCATCAATAAAGGCATCACCAGCAGAGATAAAGAAGTCACTATCCCAATCTACTCAGTATTTGCCAGACCACACTTGGAATGTTGCATGCAGTTTTGGTCCCCGCTATGAAAACAGCTGTGGACAGGCTGAAGAGGGTCCAGAGAAGGGCCACACACATGATCCAGGGACTAGGAAGCCTGCTGTATGAGGAATGGCTGAGAGAACAGGATTTGTTCAGACTTGAGAAAAGAAGGCTTAGGGGAGACCTCATCACTGTGTTCCAGTATTTAAAGGGTGACTACAAAGAAGATGGAGATTCCCTTTTATACAAGGAGTCACACAGAAAAAGCAAGGGGTAATGGGTACAAGTTACTCCTGAGGAGATTCCAACAGACAATAGAAAAATCTTTTCACAATGAGAACACAAAAACATTGGAATAATCTCCTAATAATCTCCAGTGGTGGATTCTCCAACATTTTAAGATTTGTCTGGACAAGGCATGTAGCCTGTTGTGTAGACAGTGCTTTTACCAAGAAAGGTTGGACCAGATGATCTTTGAGGTCCCTTCCAGTGTGGTATTCTATGATTCTGTGATTGTGTTTAGGATTTCTGGAGGTTAAGTTTGCATAACACCATAGTCTCCCTAAATTTCTGGTCTAGCCTCAAGCCTCTTGAAGGAAAATTGGTCTGATGTCATGGGAAAGTGCAAAGCAGTTTAGAATCAAAATATACTCCTGGCATTAACACAAACTCCATACTTAAGCCATATCTAGCAAATCAGGTATTTATTTCTTCCTTGCCTGTGAAAATAAAATTAATTTCTTCCCTGCTTTTGAAAATAAAATTAATATTTCCTTACCCATTCTAAAAGTACCTAGAGAACTAATTTACATCTAAAGTGCTTTGAGCTCCTGTGACAGGAATCATTACAAAAATATGAAATGTTCTTGTTATTTTTCCAGGGAAATAAAAGTATCCAGCCACTCAGCCAATTTGCAAGATGCTTCAGATGCTTGTCACTGTGGATATCTCTGTTTTCCAGGCTTCAGAAGGGTATGTCCAACACCTGATAGGTTTGGTTTTCCTTCTCTAAAATGAATGATAGTTGTGTTTTGAAACAGAGATAAGGGGAAAGGAGACAGTGAAGGATAATGGCAGCAGTTTGGGCTGTCTCTTTTGGCATGGCCTCAATCCTCTTATCTCACCTAATGGCAAAGTGAGTGCCAATGTTTATTTGGCCATTCTCATTCACCAGCTGCTCCTGTACCATGGTGTTTTTCTTCCCAGATGGCAGCACGATGTTCCACAATAAAACTGACACAAAAAACAATGCAAAATTTGTCTAAGAGAGGTTCAGCAAGGATGAGAAAAACAGCTGATATCTTTCAGAGCTAGCCAAGTTACCTGACCTTGATGCCAGAGCAATTAAGGTTTGATTTGAACAGAGGGTAAGAAATGAAAAGCCAAAACCAAATTTATCAGGTGTTTCTGGAAGAGGAAAAAAATATTACAACTCCTCTCTGCTTTTTGGCTCTGTGACAAAATCAATTGCTGCAATCTGAAAAAGCTCCCAGAAGCCCCATATATTAGCAGGTCTTGTAAACTATTACATGCTGCCTAGTTAATGCCCTCCAAATACATATATTGTGATATCATTCAAATGAACATTGTGATGATATAAACAGCTGTATTTTCCTGAGTTTAATATTTAATTAGTCAGTATTTAGAAGTATTTAATAAATATATAATATTTCAGTAATATTTATGGGTTTTTTAAAAATAAATATTATCTCCAAACTTCTGGTTAAATTTTTTCATAAGAGATGTAATGAAATTGTTTTGTTTATTACTCTAATGTCTCTGAAAGCAAGATATTTTTTCCTTACAGGCAGTACACATATGTATACAATATTTTTTGTTCTGCCTTGAGATCTAATAATTTTGAAACCTAATAACTTTAGAATTGCACCTATTTAATGATCCTTTAAAAATACCCAAAAATATTTCTTCACTTAAATGATGAACTCTTCCAAAAATCTCTATTTTATATTTTGCAATGGCAGTTACAAGAATTTTTTTTCTTGTGGGTTTCTGGTTTTCTTGTGTCCTTTTATTCTGATCTTAAAGTCAAGTAAATCATGTCAAATTATGAATATCTATAGATATATGTGAGAGGATTCGTCTGTAAGACTAGAATTTTTGATTACAGTTCCTGCAGAAGAGACATCTTCTTCAGGCCAGATACTAAGCAACTTCGCTCATGCTGTTTCCCACAGTAGCTGGCACATGGGATACACTGTTCTCGTCTCAGAAGTTAGAATCATAAACTCACGGAATATCCTGAGTTGGAAGGGACCCACAAGGAACACTGAAGTCCAACTTCTGGCCTTGCACAGGACACCTGAGGAATCACACCATGTGCCTGACAGTGTTGTCCAAACATTTGAAGTCTTGCACTGAGGTTCTCACTTGCTTCAGCTGCTGGCACCACAGGGCACCTACACCCTGGTATGATTCCTGTTGCTGACACAAAATCCACTCTAAGATCTGTTTCACCAGCGGCTGCCACTTAACCCTTACAGCACACACACTCACAGGGAATAGAGTGCGCTTACACAGAGAGATAGTTTTAAAAGTATTTAATAATAGGAAAGGACAGACTGCAGTAATGAGTTGCAGGGCTTGGTCCAATAACCATACTGAGCAGCAACGATTTTCATGTGGTAGTCACCTTTTATACCCCTTTTGGTCTATTCCACCCTTTGTTTTTCCCCAGACCTCTTCCCCTAAACAATCTTGCATGAATTTTGCATAGTCTCTGGAAACCCTCACAAACATCCCAAATTCTCATGGTCATTTTGTTTTCTCCTCTTCCTGAGTGACAATGCCCAGGTTGTCTCTTTCTAATGTGATGCCTGGTAGATTCTTGATAGCTCATCAATTAGTGACTGGACAATTTCACTCTTCGGTACTGCCTTGTTATCCCTTGTCTACTAGACTTGTGCCTCTATGAGTTCTTGTTATATATCTTTTTGCATTGAAATGTGCTGAAAAATAATGAAGCAGATGATCTCACTTAAATCCCAGTTATTCTGATAATTTAAAGACCCTCACCCAATTTTTAGATATCTTAGTCCAAATGCCTCAAGTTAATACTGTTAACCTCTTCTGCTTTACCTACTAACCAATACTGAGGTATACTGAAGAGGACTGCAGGAGCAGCAAGCCTGCAGAAGACCAAGCCCATGGGTGCTTGTCAGACAGCAGTGGAATGGTTGAGTGTTTTGGTTTCTGCTCATTACAGTGGCTACAGACAGAACAGCTAAATATCACTGTGCTCATGTTTGGTTCATATGTGGTGCCTGAGCTAGGCATCTCTAAATGAAAAACCCCAAAGTTTTCTTGTTTGAGTTAAAAAGCTTTTGTTGTGGAAGTGATAGCAGTTACACAACTTCTTGTGTAGCCTGCCTTTACGAGAATGACAGAGAAACTTTTACCATGTTCTCTGCCAGAAAAAGAAACGGCCACTCCCACCTGATTATTGCTGCCCTCCACTGATTACCCCCACCCTCAGGTCTGCCAAAAGGGGGACTCTTGTGCTAGAGCACCTCCTCTTCCTCTTAGAATTAGTTAGCTGATGGAACTATCCTGGCATATGAGGGAATCCTCATATGAGTAATTTAATTGATAGATATAAGGGACAGACAACATGCAATAAGCAATCGTAATCAAGAGACTGTATCACTCTTCTACTGAAAAGATTGATTGTGTCAGTGTAGGTTACAGGAAGAGTGCATTTACTGTGATGGCACAGGGGATGAGGTTACCTCAGTTGTGCAAAAGCTTTCAGCATTGTATGGAACAGAGGTAGGTACTGAATACATTAGAGCACTAGCAAAAGTTTTCAAAATGCCTCTATGTCTCTATATGTCTCAAAATGTCTCTAAAAACAAGATTAAGCAGTAGCTGACTTAATGAAAACTTGGTACTAAATGAGCAAGTCATTTTAAGTTCCTGTAGATTACATAGATTCTGAATTTCTTCCAATACAAATGAAAATCTTTTAACTAATATTATGGCTTAGATCACATTTAGACCTAAAAAACCCACTGTGTAAAAGCAATTTCTTACTCAATTGATCTACTCACTAGAGTGCTAAAAATACAGGGTTTTTCCCTCTTTTCAAGTCTCTTTCAAAAGTGCTCAGCAAAGGAAAACAATCATAGCAGCTATTGTGTCTCACACATCATTGGAATTGTCAAGCAGGAGCTAAATTTAACTGGTATATTTAACAATGACTTAGTAATAATAACCTTTAAATAACTTTTAAAGATGCATATAAAGCAAAGACCAGTTCCTAGACTGACAAAAGTTTTTTTTCATATCAACATTAATAAACTTTAATTTTTTTTTTTACAAAGACATCAAATTAATCGCTTTTCTGCTGAGTTCAGATATGTAACAAAGGAGATTCCTTTCTAAATAAGATTTTCTTTTTCCTTTTCCTGGAAGACCCTTCCTGACTAATATTGTGTTAGCACCATTTGGCTTAAGATATGCCGAGGAACAGAGTTTATATACAGAAAGAATAATTTGTTATATTTTTATGTTTTTATGTTAACACATGAATGCCCACTGTAAACTCCAGTCTCATATTTTGAAAGTAAAATTAGTGATTATGCAAGTAGGAAGTTATTATAAAGACACTTAAAGATCCAGAAATATCTTTAGTAATTTATCTTAGTACAACATGGGTGTTTTTGTCTTATTTTTTACAACATCTTCGCTTTGATTCTATGCAAAAGGGCTTTCTTACCTTTCTTTTTTAAATTTCACAAAAGTACTTAGCTGGCCAGAGCTGCAAATAATCTTTGATCCCTGTAGGAATCTCAAAAGTCTTGAAATGCTCCCTTAGGCCAGCTCCTGAATGTGTAGGTCACAACTCCTGGACTTTTCATCACACACAGTATATGCTCACAGAAACGAAATTCAGTTGTCAGAGATCAGGATTTCCAAGTTGTGGTAGTAATTACCTTTCTGAGCCCATATAGCAAAATGAATGAGACATAACATCTGTTTTCTGGTTTCTTAGGTAAACTTCTATTGAGTGAATTCAATCATTGATTAACTGTTCAAGCCAATGAGACACCACATTTTTCAAAGTCAGAAATTATTACAATTTCCATTGAGCCTATGATCTAATTAGAACCGAGTGGAAAACAATTTTCTCAGACTGTTAAAATGTTTGAGATTTCAAGAATTTTTCTCAAATCAAGGAACACTGTAACAGCCTTGCCAGTGGCTAGAACCCCCAATCTACTGTATGAGAGTTCAAAATTCTTCTACCTTTAATTCAAATCAAAGAATGTGGGCTTCCCACATCTTATTAAAAGCCAAACCACTAGGAGGCTGGCTATATGATTCTACTGGTTTGGACGTGAAATAGCATCATAGTAATGGGCATGAGTCATGACTGATGTCAAGTCTGGGAAGCAGGATTCATTTTGAGATTTGAAGGTTGGACAATACAATTATTGGACAAGAGTATACAATCACTGTACTAATTTACCATAGGGGTATATGAAGGGACTATAGTAGATTAAATCTTTGCTGAAAAGAAGGTGTGGTTTTGCTAGACCTCGTTTTTGGTAGCGGGGGGGCTGCAGGGGTGGCTTCTGTGAGAAGCTGCTAGAAGCCCCACCACCATGTCCTGCAGGGCCAATGTCTGTCTGGTTGCAAAGATGGACATGCCGCAGGCCAATTAGAAGTGGTAATGCCTCTGTGATAACAGATTTAAGAAGGAATTCAAAACAATTCTGGTTGCGCAGCTAAAAAGTGCAGCCAGGGAGGAGGAGGATGGGAGGTAAAAGACCAACATGGAGAAGCACCGAGGCGAGGGCGGAAGAAGATACAGCAGGGCCGGAGGCGAGATTCCTCTGCAGCTGGTGGTGAGACCATGGTGAGACGGGATGTCCCCCCTTTAGAGGACCATGGGAATGCAGAGCCTTCCTTTACAGATGCTGGAGCAGGGGGATGCTTAAAGACTGCAGCCCGTGAAGGAGTGACACACACCGCAGCAGTTTGAGGGCCGCTGTTGCCCACAGGATGGACTTTGGACTTTACTTTCCAAAAGGGGACCCCCCATTCAGCAGGGGAAGACTCCAATTCTTGAAAATATGAAGACCTGGCCTAACCTTAAAAAAAACCTCCCTAATTCTCTGTCTCCCTGCATTGTTTGGGCAGGAGGGAAGCAGGGAGTGGGAAGTGGGGAAGTGCTTTTTGCCCACAGCTCATATTGCTTCTCAATTTTTCTTCTTTTCTGGTATTATAATAAATGTAGTTTCATATCTTCAAGTTTGTCAGTTTTGCCTGTGATTTTCTCTCAGTTTATTTTTATTTTTAAATCACAAACCTCATGGATGCTTTGAATATTTTTTTTCCTTCCCTCTCCTCTGTCCAGTTGTGAGAAGGTGGGGGGGAAGTCTGCGAGCCTGGGTAGTTCCTGGCCTCTGGCCAGGCTCAAACCAAAACAGAAGGGTTTGTAACAAAGCCATAATTTCTGACCTATAACTACCACACATCTGTATTTTCTAGGAATTGTTCATTCCTAGCTCCAACACAGTCTTCTAGAGATGGATTTTTGATACGTGCACCCCATGTCTGGCTTTATGAAATTCCTGCAAAAAATATTTTGATTCCACAAGAATGGAATCTGCTACATCTTGTTGCAGATGAATTTTGATCAGAGTAGATTAGAGAGGTAGAGTTGGAAGAATGGGGAAGGCTTACGGGATGAATTGGAGGCTCAGAAATCCATAGACAGGAAAGAGTAGGAGGCTAATGTGTAAAGATCAGGGACTAAGAAAGATGTAGGATGTATCAAATAATATTGTGGAGCATGTAGGATAGGCTGGTAAAGGGATAAGGGCAGTATGACATGAGAAAAACTTTGGATACTTGTTTCAGTTGAGCATGTAAAATCTAAACTGTGGTTATTTAGATGGTATTGCTAAGTACTGGGGATCTCTGAAGCTCTGATCCAGGGTAGTTAGAGTCTCAAAGGAGTGCTGTTGCATTAGGATACCATCAGCCCTGATTGAGACAGCAGGATGTATATGTGACTGATGCCTTCTCACTTTCATAATTTTCCTTCTTAACTTGTACTGCTCTCTTTCTTGACTTCATAAAATGCAAAGTACAATTTTCTCTTACTGTCTCATCATCATGAGATCAAAAGAACAAATCTGTAGCATTGAAACTTTCTGTCTCCTCTTAAGTGTCCCTCCTTCCTTCCTATTACCAGATTCTTTATTATCACTGCTGTAGGCAACTGCAGTAACCTTTCTTAGGATGCATCAAACCTGTAGTCCCCCTTGGATGAACCCTGTGGGGAAGTTGGGTATTTAAGTACGTCATTCTCTTGCCTGACTAAAAATCTTTCTCAATACAAGGTAAAATAACTTCCCATGGCAATGCTAAATAACAAATACATATTCACTCTCTAAAACACACTCACCTCTTGGTAAATCTATTGCGCTCTTTAGAGTTTATTCCAGATGAGAATTCTGGTCATTGTTAGTAATTCACTGAAATACTTTACAGAATCCCAATTACTCCTTGCTTCAGTGAAGACAATCAAGTCATAGAAACTGCAGAGAACAGCAACTAATTCCTGACTTTAATCCCAAACTTTTATCTTCAGTCAGTTTTTACAGTTTTGTAAATTCCTCACAATCCTAATGAGTTAATGCGTGATCTTGGTGAGTGAGACATTAGCATGAAAATCTTCCTCGACTTCACCAAAACCAAAATTTAATTTTACTGTGTTATTAAAAGGTCAGATCATGGAAACTATGACTTAAATGAGATTCTTGGCTTTCACTCACTTCAACAAAAATTTTTTTAGGCTTCACAGTTGTCAAAATAGATTGAGAATATGAACTCTTAAACACTGAAGCCAGAAGATAAATAACCCTCCAAATGTAGAGGAGGGTTGTAAGCATAATTCCCAAATTTGTGAGTGTCTCATTGAGACTTTTGAATGGTTGGAGTAGCCAACACAGCCAAATTAATTGCAAAGGGCAAGAAGTAAGGGCAACGTAGCTAAACATTCAGTACTAATCAAGACTTGGTCTCTTAATAACTCCAACCAGTGTAGACGAAAATAATACTGCTTCCAAAATAGTGAATGTACCTTTTGTCAGACTATGCAAAATCAGTCTATCTGATTCCCAAACCCTCTCATTCTTGCAGACACTCAGGAACATTTGCAATGTACTTATATCTATGGGATCAAATGATTCAGGACCCTGACATTTAGCTGGAGACTATCAAGAATTTTGTATTTACTGAAACATAGAAGGAAGCATATCTAGTCCACCTAGCTTTAAGTTGTAAATTCTAGATTATTCATCATTTCAAGGTAACAATTTATAGATAAATACAGATTCCTCTGAACAACTTCATGCTCATCCTCACGGGGAGAAGTCCTTTGAAAAAAGCTAATGATAAATGGGATTATAATCCTGAATGACTACATGAAAAAAACTCACAATGAAAACTTGTATGCTTAATAATTTTTCAATTGATATTAGACAGACTAAAACTTGGGACCACTTTTTTTCTCTTTTTTTTGGCTTCACAGTTAGTTGCTGAAACATGCTTCTCTCGACCTGCAGGCAAACATTCCTGTTATTACCATTTTTAAGGGCTAAACTCTTCAGTGAGAACACAGACAATATGTTAAAAAAAATCTTGCTAATCTCTTGACTTCAACATTTCCAGAGTGTTCTGAGGTCCAGAATAAAAGTATTTTTAAAATGCTAGTGTACTCATAAAAGATCTCTAAGTAGGCACCACCAAACTGTACTTACCAGAACTACCATTTTTGTTCTTAGTTTCTGTTTTGCTTGAGGAACCTTTAAGTCCCTGTCACATTCCTGACAGTATCATTACTTATCTTTCCAGATCTTGTCCATAATATGGAATGGTCATATTTAATATTCTCTGGTTTATCTAACACTAGATAGTATTGTCACATAATAGTCCCCTCATTCTCTTCCTTATTACCATGCAAAGTCAAGAAATATTTTTTAAATTGCCAACATACAAACTACTTGGAAATAGCATGATCCATAATATTATAAATAATTTTTGTTAAAAAAAAAGGAAAAAAAGTGTTATTTCTTCTAAATACCAGAAAACGTATTAAAATTGCTTACTATAATACAATATAATGTAGTGTAATACTTTTTGCTTGGCTAACAATTATATTACAAATTACTTCTCTATCTCCTTCCTGCTTAAAATGCTGTGCTTTTTTTTGTTCCATGCTACCTGGTTTTTCATTACCTTATGAATAATACATCGCATCCCATATTATAGGAAATATATTTACAAATGGAATCTAACTGCATCATCAGAGGTGCAGTTAGTAACTTTGCATTTTGGAATGAGCTAAATGATTGAGAGCACATGAAAGCAACTTCCATTATTTATGTTACAGTCAGCCTGTATTTAACTATCCTCCCATCTGTTGATTTGAGCCAAGTACCAAGCTTTACTGTATTATTGACTTCTAAACAGTACTGTCCATTGATTTAATTGGAGAATCCTGATTAAAAATTGATGTGACAATGTGCCCTATTGCCCTCAGTCTGCACATAAAGCTAGTACTGATGTACATCTGCAAAGTTACAGTCGTTCATATTCAACTGCTGTTCAGCTAGTTCTAGTTAAAATTGCAGTTTATGCTTTTAGAGATAATACCAACAGCAATAAGCAGATACAAAGACCATTTCTTTTATGAGGAAGGGCTGGAAACAAATATTATGAGCAATATTCACTTCCTATTAAAATCTTCATACCTGGTTGAAAAAGGTTTTTGATTCAAACCTCCCTTGCAGGAACAGAAATTGGTACTCCAAAGGACCATCTGCTAAGGAAGAGTTGAATTATTTCTCTCTTCATCAGGGCTGATGTGATCAAAGAAACAGAGTTTGACTTGCGTAGAAGAATATAAGAACATCTGTGAAGAATGTCTAAGGTGCAGTACAAAACTTGTAAAGCAATCCCTTGTAGTTTCTTGCTGAATTTGTTGAGCGTATACTTTCAGTGCACCTCTTCTTTTCTGCAGTAAATGTTCCTTTAGCTGAAAGGTAGAAATTAAAGAAAATTGTCATACTGATGCCCTCTAAATCAACAATTTCTACTGACTTTCTTAATGCACTTGATAGAAAACATTACTTAAAACTGACATTAACTACCTTCTTAACTATGTTTGAGATTCACTAAGCACAAATTTGGAGTTAACCGCTAGAAATAACTCTATTTCAAATTATCATGATAGCAAGTGTTATGGAGGAAGAAATGCTGAGAAGATATAGTCTTTTTTCTTTAAGAATTGGTTTAACAAATTAAGAACCCAAACTAAAACCAAAGGGAGCCAGTAGAAAGGAAATTTACACAGATTAAAGTGTCAGTGGTCCAGACAGCCACGTGGATAGAATACTACATATAGCAAGATGGCCCAACACAGACATATCAGCTAAACTTGTACAATCTCCACATTTGTAACTGTATATTCTTAAAAGAAATGACTTTGACCTTTTACTGCATTGTAGATCTTGGAACTAAAACATAGCTAGTGTTACATGAGTCTCTATGTCACTGAAAGTCATAGAGACAGTATGAATAGCTAAAGTGTTCAATTCAGCAGAAAATATTCTGTGGACTATAGTTGTTCTTTCTCTGTGCATATACATTGCAGATATAATGTCTGTAAGTATAAATACTTCTTGAGACATCACAATCAAAACCAAACGTTTTGAGAATTTAATGTCAAAGCATGAATGGATTGTACGTGCAATGTGAATACTGAACCACACCATATAATAGAATCCCATATGAAATACGTTGTTCTGGATTTTTTTAATGGGCGGATTCCATTTGTATGACATTCAACACAGGATTTCTAAAAGTTGGACATTTATGCTTCCCCAAAAGGTTGTTTCAAAAAAAAAAAAAAAAAAGCCTGCCTGCAATTCCGACGGAATACCAAAAGAGGGCACCTAAAGCTTTCAGTATAAAGCCCAGGAAATCTACCAGAACTTGGATTACTTTCCAACAATACTTTAGAAATCTTCCCTCACTTTACAGCATACTAAGCAGATATATAAGTTCTGTCGCTATACAATGAAATACAACATGCAAAATTTATATAGCTAGTTTTAAGGAAAACAACATTCTTAGGTATTCACATAGCCATTAAAAAAATGTAAAGGGTGGAAGAAGTACGAGCAAACATGCAGTTTATGAAAATTGCGATAACATTCACCAGATGCAATTGGTGGCAGGAGACAGAAAAAATGACTGAGCACCATAGCTGTGCAGACTTCTTCCTAGCAGAGGAGAGAGGACTGTCTGGAGGCAGCAGATCCCCATGTAATTGCAGTTAGCACTGCTGTTGAGTCAGGCTTAAACATGAAAGGCTGTGTGATGTGCCCACAGGTTTTAGTTGGCAAACAGAAAGTAAATTCAAGAGGTGTATATTTTGCTCTTGCACAGAGATAGCAAAGGGCTCATTTAAGAGAAGGAATTAGGCACAGGCACTTGAAAACAAATCTGTCTTGGGTCACATTCCAAACATTGATATGATTCAGTATTTGTCCTCTGAGACTTGTGTGTTTGATGAGTTTCAGCAATTATTTTGTTACCTGCCTGTCTACACTACATAATTTTCTATTTTGTAAAAATAAGAACACTTGAATAATAAACTGCTTTAAGCCATAACAAAAATATTTGAAATGTAACAGTTTTACTTGCAACAATGTATAACAGTAAATATCACTAAGGTACAAGAGTGTATTGTACTTTTTGTAAGTACATATATATTAATTACAATAATTTGCATTTAGCAGAAATCCTCAGTTATAAGTAGCTTTTCACTAACTCTGGTCTATGAGGAGACTGTAAAGGTATTTCATGTGGTTATCCTTCACAGACATGTTTATTTCAGATGCAAAAATAAAACCCATTTGATTCCAAGGCAAAAAATTCAATTAAAAACCCCCGAAGATTTTATTTTCCACTTGCCTTCAATACATCCAAATGTATATATATTTTAGAAAACATGTGGACAGTAAATATTCAACTGTCGCTTTAGTGTAGCTGTTTAAATGTCTCACCATTTGTTTCTTTAACTGCCTTCCTATGCCTGTTTTATGAGTAACAGAAAATAGATTTCCAACTGTAAAAATGTGAGATTTAATTCCCTATTAAATGATTGTATGTTTTTTCTGTTCTTTGGAATATGATTAGTGATAATTGACTGCATGACAGGAAATGCAAGAAAGAAAGTAGTTTTTGTATTCCTTAAATAATTTCTTTTAGCAAATCAGAGTTATTGACCCTAAAATATCAAGCAAGAGCTGCAAAAAGGACATAAAGAAGAGCAGTCTGGAAAATATGTGATTAGAAAAGGGGAACAAGAGTCCAATTGCTCTTGACATTTCTAATTTCATATTTCTTGGGCATTTTTACCATTATTTTTTTTCCTGTAGTTTGTTTGTCTGCTGGACACTGCTGTATGGTTTTTGTTTATTTTTTAAAAAGTCATTCAAGAATCTAAAAAGGTATTTCTTAAAGTTGCAATGATAGTTTTGCTTTGTTACTTTTGTAGCTCTGGTGGATTATCCTGTTACATTCAGAGAAAGAATCTTCCAGTGTAGGAAAATTTAGAAATAGATATATTTAAAATAAAATATTTTGTTATTAGTGCTTCTAGATATATTCTGAATAAAATATCTTGTTATTACTGCTTATAGAACTCCTGTTTTACAAGGATTTTTGCATTTCTTTTCAGTGCCCTTTGCAGGTAAGCAACTATGGTATGCTCAGCAGATTCACATGCTGAAAGGTGGGCTATCATGTAAGCTCCGTCTTGACCATCTAGTTTTTCAGCTACAGGAATATAAAGAACTTTTTCATTTGGGTTACCTGAAATCTAGATTGTGTGCACAGACCTAAATGGAGCAGAACAGAGGGAGGAGCGTAGGAGGGTTGCAGGGAATGTATGCCTTTCAACAGTGCCAGGGAGTGCATATATAGTGGTGCAACATGCTCAAACATATGGGCCTACATTTGGATGCATCTGTTTTGGGAGCCCAAGCTGAGAGACCTAGAGAGCTGAAACTTCAGCAGACCTTGGGAACTAGCCTCTGAAAATGAGGCCTTTTTATGCTGTCTCTACTCTTTCTTGTAAAAGTAGTCACTAATAATCACCAATCAGGTTTGAAAATACTTGTTGGGGAATATTCTTCACTCTGCACTTAGAAAAATAAATGAGTAGAAAATCAGAGGTTAGACTTCTAGGTTTTCTTTGAATCTGACCTGAACCAGAAAAGAAATACTTACTAACTCAAAGAGTTGAATCTCAAAGGTTTAACCTGGCTTTGGTTTGATACGCTGAAGTATTGTCCTTTCATGGCAAGGGACAGAGATCTAGAGGAATCCTTGATGATTTTCTTTGCTGGTTTTGATTACCTCTAACAAAATGCTCAAGTTGAAAACTTTCTCCCTTGCAAGCCATTGCATATGTTAATTAAACCAACACATAAACCACAATCAAATGAACTAGAATGCAGTTCCAGTAAAAGATATGTACGATCCTAAGAGTAACTGTCTGAACGCTCTACTATACAGCCATACAGAGGCTTAAGTAATATACACCTGTTCTAGATTTTTCCTCAGTGATGTGTGCTCAATATAAATTAGTTTGCTATGAAAAATAAAATGACAGCTTTAGCTAGATTCAGGATTTCTTTTCAACAGATTCAGTTCTTTGATCAAAAACTACAGTAGATTGAAGTTTTGCTATTGTCAACATATTGTGCATACACAGTGTGTTTATTTTTGTGCACTTTTAATGTATTTAACCTTAATGTCTGCTTCTTTAAAGCAAAGAAACTGTGGCTCAGCATCTTGAATTGTCAAAGCAACCTATTGCAGATTTCTTTTTATAGATGAAAAGAAGCGTCCAGATGATGAATGCTATTCACAGTGATTGCTGTGGCAGTCATATCATGTCTCTAAGTACACATGGCTGTGTAAATAGAAACTACTGAAACTTGTTCTGACATGTAAAACTTTTTCCATGGCATATGAACCTTTGTGTCACCTAAGCAGATTCAGCTGAAGCTCTTACTAAAAATGCAAGTGTTCTTATTTGTTTTTTAAATTGCTTTTTGTTTTAATATCACTTCATTGAATGGGCCAAAAGTGAGATATTCCTCTCCCCCATGAGACCCTCAAGTTTAACATTAGAAGTTTTGTGACAGTCTAGTAAACCTTTAATGAGAATTCTTTTTGTGACAGACAGATGTAAATGTATCCCTCTAATCCTATTCTTTCAGGATTTGTCTGCAGATGAATGTTAATAATTAGTAGTTGCGTTCTCCCTCCTCTTTCCTTCATAAAATTGTATTCTTCATAAATTCATCATCCTTTTTTTTTTTCTGTTTTCTCAAAGTACCAGCAGCCCTGACAGCCTCCCTTTGTTCTTATGTTTATAAATAATTTATAATGTAGAAATATCTCTTCTTAGTCTTAAAAAATAAACTAATGGTTGAACATAACATACTGCCAGGAGCAGATCTACCACTAGCTTTAGAAAAAAAAAAAGGAAGGAAAAAAAGCTTCATGATTAACAAAGAGAGAAATAAGGAACATCACATGGAAATCTATTTATCTGAGTGAATGCTGACTTTTGTTTGCAGATGCTAAATGTGTCTGAGCTACCCTCATTTTATGCTCTGTTTCTTTTATTTTCCAGACTGCACACCTCAGTTCACTCTTTTAAAATGTTCTCCTTTTAAATGTTCTGAACCAACAAAGGGCTACACCATGGACTAAGTTATCAGCATAAATGTGTGTATACTGGTGTAGGTGATTCCCTTGAGGAATACACCAGGCCTTATACTGACATTTCATTGACAATTGCTATCCATGTTACAGATGCACTGCTAAAGAAAGTCACACATTTAGCCAAGACAAGCAGTCTATTGTCAACTGCATATGGACCAGCTGCTGGTGTTGGGATCCTTGCACAAGGATTCCAAAGGCTGTACTGCAGGAACATATACTTTGTCAAGAATAGTTGCACATGCAACCTCAAACTACAAAGAACCAGCACTCAAATTAGAGTTGAAATGCACTGAGTTTCAACACCTACTGGACACTGAGGAGTGATCCTGTTTCCAAATGTTTGTATGGTTCTCTTATTGTCGTTTTATGCAGCCACAGCAGGAGCAGTATCCACAGAAACGGCTAGAATTATTGTTAATTAAGGTAAATACAACTGAACTTGATATTATGTTGTCTAGCCTAACCCTAGCAAGGAATCTTTATTTTGCTGTAGGTTAGTATATGTTAGAGGAGATGGCTTAAAAGTCACTATGTGATATATGGGAAATATATTCAGGTCTTTTTTTAAAAAGTCCTAGTATGAAATTTAGATAGGGATCTCAATATCACCTCACAACAGCTGCCAGGACTTTTAACCAAAGACAAGGTGCCATATCCTATCCTGCCTCAGAGTGCTCCCCATGATGGTGACATCAGTGAGGAGATGACTTACTATCAAACCGCAGCATCCCTGTATGCAGGCTCCATAATTATACACAAGAAAGTAAGTTGGGTGCTACTTTGTTTTACAAGAAATGAGTGTAGCTCTATTTTAACACACTCTATTTTAAATTCCCCACCAGGTGCTAAATTAGGTGTCGTCTGCAGGTGACACTCAATATTCACCTACTCAAGCATATTATCACAAGTGACTATAGTTGAATCAATAGCACTATGTAATAAGGATAGGAAGTGAAAGGAAAAAGAACACCTTACCCAAGGTCCCCATACAGTAGAAGATGGGGAATTTAGGCAGATATGCAAACCCAGTGTAGAAATAGCTATGACCTGCAGGGCTTAGCTTTGGATCTGAGGGAGGGTTGGAGCCAAGACTTTAGTTTGATTTTGCAAGAACCAGGCCAGCTGCCCTTTGTAAATTATTCATTCTTGCTTTTGGCTTGTTTCTTACTGTGGAGAGTGGAATGAATTTTGGCCAGAAAGAACACACATGTAAAATCTTTTGAAATAACTGGTTAGGGAGCTTTCTGAATAAAAGAAGACGTCATTCCTAGCAGCTCAGAGATGAATCTGTTTGCACAAAAACAGCTTGGAAAGAGTGAGTTTAAATCTCCATCAGGTGTTCAATATCAATCTGAACCCCCTTTTTAGGAGTTTGATCTTCTAATCCTCTACCTTTTCTCACCCCTTGCCTTTAACACCATGTAACAGGATTCTCGGCTTCTGTTAAAATACATTTTGTGATAGTCTGTAAATCTCTGCCGAGATTGCTGCTGCTTTCAGATCTTACAGGGTGTGATGCGAGGATTCAATGTTTTTCAGGAACTCTGCATTCAGAACAGAATCCTGCTTGAAAATCCCTGGGTGCACACATTGTAAAGAAAGCAGGAAGACAGACCTAAAATAGAGTATGCATCAAGACCAGAATTTCATCCAAAGGTAGCACGATTGTGAGGAGACATTTGAAAGCTCTGTGCAATCTTTTAAAGGAAACCTTTCAGGTTCCCAAAGGCTGCTCAGGATCAAGAGAGAAACTAGTGTCATGGGAAGGGAGGATGAGGTTGAAGGGAATGAAACATTTGATTGCAAAGAAGGAGAAAACAGAGAATGAGATTGGTATAAAAGCATCTCAGACAAGCATTTGACAATGGTACCTTCATCTTTTCAATGCTGTGATGTCAGCACACAAATTAACCCTTAAATGCTTTTGCATTTAGCTTCAACCTATCACATCTTCATGGTGAAATGTCTGCCTAATGACACTGACACATTACTTTTCAAATCATCACTAAATATCTTTCATGATTTTATAAAATATTGTAGTTGCAACACTACTTTCTCTTGGCTAAATTATTCCCCTGATTGGCTCTGTTACGTGAGTAAGAACATTTCCGATACCTTTATAACCTCTGTTTTGTTCCACTCCAAACCTTAGCTTGAATAAACACCCTGAGACTCTAACGTCTGAAAAAGAGACCAGGACCCAAACTCATATCCAAATCTCTTTTTTTCCCTCCTTCCCTCCCAGATTATAAAATGGACTAATAAATACTTTAGCTGTAACACCCCAGATTTTTGTTGGTGTCAATACCTTGATAAAAAAATTTTCAACTGAGACCCTTTGCTGCCTATAGCAATGTATCTTTAGAGAACAGAAACTGCCTGGTTCCCTGACATTATTAAGAAAATACAGTACACAAAAGCTTTAAGCTTCAAACCACACAGCATTATTATTATGATAGCAGGAGATGTCAGGTGGAGACAAAGACACATGGATAGAATTGACTTGAGGCGCGTCATCAGAAAATAAGGGTGATGTGATCACAGTACTTATAGCATATGCAGCAGCTGTACAATTCTACATGGCAGCTTCCATCATATCCTTCACATGAAAAAAAAAGAGAAGATTCTGAGTAAATGATGGTTGAATACACAATAAATTGTAGTGTATGACAAGACTCTTTTTTGTTTAATATATAAATCAGGAGCACTTATGAATGAATATCAATTAAAATAATATATTTGCTTTCTTTCGACAGTTATGTCAGCCTCATTAAAAGCCAAGTGCTAAATCTTCATTAGAGTTTTCAATATTAAAATACTTCCATGAAATATAAATTAACATTTAACTTGTTGCTGGTCATATTAAGGAAAAGGAAGGGGCAAAAACCTTTGGGATTTAAATCTTGGCTCAGTTAAATCAATGAGACTTTTGTTTCTGAACACAGTGGGGTCAAATAATTCCCTCCCTGTTGACAAAAGGCAATACTTTTAAATCTTGCAGAGAAACAGGCCTCAGGAAGTGTTCTGTTTCAGTCTATATTCCTGACTCACAAGATGATGGTAAAAATTTTCAAAGTATCCTTGGCAACATAGGGGGAACACGTGCCTGAACAAGAGTGAAAAGTTTAGATTCCTGGGTAGCTTCATTGTTTCAGGAAACCTTATGGTGTGCCTAGAATTTTAACAATTCTGCCTCATAAAAAGACACAGTGGCGTTCTCTCTAGAATGATGCGAAATCTACTTTTCGGTAGATGAAACCTGCAAAGCAAGTGAGTAGTTCACATGTGAGCGCTGGAATTTATATCAGAGAGCAGACTGTCACTGGTGCGCATCTGGAGAGACGTGCCCTGTCTGATGAACACCACGGAGCGCCGAGCAGTGCGGCAGGCTGTCTCACAGCTCTGTGTCGTGAATCTTCCCAGGTCTCAGCTCACTAC
This sequence comes from Atrichornis clamosus, assembly GCA_013400975.1. Classification (NCBI taxonomy): domain Eukaryota; kingdom Metazoa; phylum Chordata; class Aves; order Passeriformes; family Menuridae; genus Atrichornis; species Atrichornis clamosus. Next base: position 138,820 of record WBMZ01013538.1, on the reverse strand, counting down.
GCAGCTTGTGCAAGATTTCCCAGCGGATGTGAAGTTTAGGAAGATGGATAGGTCAGGAAGAGAGAGAAGCTGAGCAGCTACAATCAAGTTGAAAGAAACCACCATAATGTGCATATTCAGTCATATCTGTGATAAGTGACTACCCTTGCTTTTGCAATAGCCACAGTCTTGAATCCTAGCAAACCTACCTGGAACAGCTGGAAAACTGGCCAAGAACCCTTTGAAATGGCCTAGCCACCTTTCAGATGTATTGTGCTTGCTGAAGGAGCTTGCAAGCTTTTTGCCTTTCAAAATGAAAGGAAATCTTTTAACTGTGCTTCATCTGACTGTATCTCGTGTGGAACTGGGAAAGCAGCTCCCCTCTCTGGCCTCTGCATCACCAAGCCACAAGGTGGTGGTATGGTGTCACTTTTTTTTAAACAACAAAAAGAGGTTTTGTTTAATGAGCTTGAACTCACAAGCCTGCTCATCTAGTGAACTGTGACTTTTCAAATACCAACCTATTAATGTCAAAGGCAATACTGAAGGGAACAGTTCTGTTTGATTTAAAAAATACAGACAATGTGAAGTCCACTATGCTCTAATATCTATCACCTATGGGGCTCCATTCATGCCTAATGCTTTATTCAAGCTAAGACCTAGTTTTTATATATCAGATTAATACATATCTACAGCTTTGCACCTTTCTATTTTGATTTTTTTATTATCAGGGCTCGCCGGGGCCATTTTCATTCCCTTACTATAGCATCTGCAAGCAGGTGGATTAGAGATAACTCTCATTGTGCTTTGTTTTCTCCTGACACTGTCATTAATCATTCCTTAAGCCACACTTCAACTTATAGTAATCAGGACTGGCTGTTCCCAAGCTGCACAAGAATTGCCTTTCACAATGTAATGTGAAATTGGAAGCGAATGGCTGAAGCCAGACGCTTCTTCTGCATTCCCCATCTATCTCATCATTTAGGTATTTATCCATCTCAGGCTTGTACAGGGAGCATCTCTCTCCTTCCCATGAGGGCACAGATTGCAACAGAGGATCAGATTTGTTACCCAGGCTTTGGGCTTTGATTGTCCTCTTATAAGTTCGGGATTAAAGTGAAATTTCCCACAGGGCTATGCAGGATTTGCTAGCATTTAACTGTTTAACCTGGCTGTTTGTGAATGAGAATCCTGTGGTCAACTATTCCATAGAGAATATTATGGTAAGCCAGCTCTGAATGGCAGATATTTTGGTAAATTCCTGTAAAGACTGTTACAGTTGATTCCAATTAAGTTCATACCTGATAACAATTGTTTTCTTGTACATGATGAACAGTAATCTTATGATAAAAAACAATTGTCTAGTCTCTTGTGAAATACTCTTGTCAGCTTCAGAATAAATGCAGACCTTCAAAAAGTTGCAGTCGTCTGTTTATGCTTCCAGAACCACCGTGCACTAATTTATCTTGAACTAGGTTATATCCCTCACTATGTAGGAGAGCTGTATTCCTTTCTATCTTATCCAATTTTAGTAAGAAGTATAAGGTAATAATATCTGTAGTAGCACAGCAGTGGAATGGACAAACATTTTAAACAAACTGCACTTGATGTGTTAATAAAGACAAATTGATGGTTCTGGAAAGCATGCTGTTAAATATGTAGCCAAAACAGATGTATTTTTCCCAGCATTTGATGTGATTCTTGCACAAAGGGAAGTACCTATAATGTGCTGTTCTCCACAAAACTGAAAGCAAGGGGAAAAATTTTCAGTCCACATTATCTATCTTTTAGTCTTAGCTTTAGAGCCATTTAAGGAAAAAGATTTTAAAACAAGTCAAAATCATTTTGTTATCTAGTTTAAAAAGACTGTATGCTCAACCACTGTATATACATTCTATTTAATGTGGATGTGTTTTTAAAATGCCTAGGAGGATAGTGCTCATTTCATGTGCTTCTCCAAGAGAGACATAACACCCAAGCAACTGAAGTACATAATTTAACAAAACATTTTAGCTTGCAGTGAAATCAGTTCCCTTGGAGGGAATGGACTGAATCATTAAACTCAATTTTAACCCCACTCCCTGAGAAATTTTTACATCTTATTCAAAAGTTTGCTTTTTATTTTCTTTGATGGCTAAAAATGTGTTAAATTTCCAAAATAAGATTTCATGGGATTTAGTTTGGGGATAAAAATAATATTTTTGTATATCCTTTTAAAAATAAAGAATCACAGAGACCTCAAGGGAGAGGCGCATTGATATTATCAATTACAAATCTGTAAATTCTAATGCAGATTCTAATTAACAAATATAAAAGACAAATGTATTATTTTTCTTGTTCACTCTTCAACTACATTATGAACCTGTAGTTATGACATTGATCTCATGTTAACCAGTGTCTCAGTGAAAAGGAGCAGTGTTTGGTTGTATAACAGTTCCTGTGAAAGTCTCACTGCCTGAGTGCAATTTACTAAATATCTTTACCATCGTTTACTCTCTCTCTCATAGCATTAAATGATTACTGAAAAGGCATAAGCAATCCTTTCTATTTATTTGAAATATCCTCTAGATTCACATGAGTAATTTTCAGCTGTGTATAATGCTCCCAAAGTAACCTCTTCATTTCCATTGTTTTAGTGTGAAATCATTTCCTCGGGAGATAATTAGAGTTGCTCCATTTATTACATTAAATGATTAGCATGCACTTGAAATGATTCAGTATATTTTCCTTTATTGCTGATGACTCTTAAATATGGGCCTACATTTTTAATGGATAAATTAAGATTATCTTGACATTTTGTGGCTGTCTCAGCAGCAAAACAAGACAGACTTTCTTTTCCAAATACACACACAGGTGTGTGTTGAACAACACACATTAGCTAAAGGGCTTCTATTCACCTGATTATCCCACCTGGCTCAGCTTAAAGACCAGTAAGTTTGAAGGTAAAATGGGGATGTAAATGTACCAAAATTGCTACTGCTTCTGTTGCATGTGTAGTTAGTAATTATTCTTAAGTGTCAGGGGATCAGAATCCCAACATCTCAGCTAAAGCGTCTGCTATCTCTGAACAACCAACATCTTCTTCCAAATGCGTATAAAATTATTTCTTACAGTGTCAGAATTGCACTTTTATCATATTATATTAATTAATCTAAATGAATAAAAGAGTTTTTCTGTATGCTAACTAGTGAATTATCATCCACTCATTTATGAGAATAAATTATCCTAGAATCAGTGAAAATATATCTCAATTAATACTCCTTATTAAAACTGAGTAAGGTTTAATGTCAAACTACAGCAACAGCTTCAAGACTTCCTTTAAAGAACGGAAGAGTCTGTGGTACTAAGCAGATGGGCTGCAGGCCTGAGTTGTGACCAGGTATTTGTGTCACCCACACCGTGAAAAGGACTCCTACAGCAGATGCCAACATTGACCTGGATGTGGTGGATACGAACAGTGACAGAGGTCAGCAGAATTAAAAGGGCTCCATTTTCCCAAGATCGTGCCATGTCATTCCCAAAAGAAATCCAAGGAGATATTTAACTGGATTTGAAAGCTTGGTTCATTGGAGTTAAATAACCTACAGCACTCGAACTACATTAGTGGATGTGAAACTGATGTCATTATTAAAGGATACATTCTCTTGTGATTGGATGCATTCACCTATCCCTTATTTCTCAAATTTCACCATGGCCCCAAGTCTTCTTATACACCCAGTCAATTTAAATTCAGGCATTTTTTTGTATTTAATATGTTATAAATATAATGTATTAGAGATTTTATTGGTAACAAAGGTTTTTATTCTCTCAGCAATTTTATTCGAGTTTTTACTTTTTGAAGGGGATATCTACAGGTTATGTGAGGTCAGACAATGAATCTCGTGCTTTATCTGAAAATCCACTTTGTTATTTCAGTGAGTAAATTAATTTTTTGAAAAAATATACAAAACATGACTGTACAGAATATGAAAGAGAAGACATTATCCAAAATTTTAAAAACCCAGTATTATAAACAATTTTGTGTGTAATGCAGTATTAAAACCCACTTTCATAAAACTGTAACTTAGATCAGAAAACAATACTCTAAATGAAGTGCCCAGCACTACAAAGAGAAAATGTACATTTTTTGCCTTACTCATTAATTAAGCACTCAAAAATAATTTTTCTATTGGCCTATTTTCCATCCAGAAACCCACTGCAGGTATTTCTGGCTTACAGAACACTCTAAGCAAAAGGAATATTTCTCCATCAATTCATAAACTTTGCTCATGTTGCATGAACAGGAAGCAGACATATTTGGATAGTAGATCTCACCAAATCAAAAAACCTGTGCCCTCATATGCAATGTTACTGTAATTTCATGTAGTACTGCTGCATGGAAACAGCAGTGGTATGCATGGGTTTATAGCATCCCTGCATATGCCTGGAACAAGCATTTTTCCACTTTTTATTTCTTGGCGGATCCCCACTTGAGTCAGATTATCACCTGTGTCTAAGCAGCAAATTCGGCCACAGTGTGGTAATATAGGACAGACTCCATAAATTTAACTTTACAAGTCCAAGAAAATACTTAATTTGGTTGTTCCTTGGACAATGGCAAGACGAGTGTGAATGCCTGCTGGAAATAAGCCCAAATGGTGAACAACCCCATGCTCCTACTTGGAATTGAGAAAACCCAGCCCTGTTCAGCCAAACTCTTACAACATGTGTGTTCCACCAGTAAACAGCTTCAGATGTAAGCAGGACGTTTGATAAACTGGGACTCAGAGATTGCTTATACTCTTATTAAACTCATAAATATGACTCTTCTTTCTATGTCAGGATACCGGACCATCGTAACTGGAGGTGAAGGTCTACTCACCTCATTAACAGCAAGTAATCCTATTTACTAGCCCCCGGACTAGTATACGATGTAGGCACATTTACAGTTTAAAACTTCAGCAATATAAAAGCACACCATTAAATAACAGCACTACTATAGGCGTATTATACGAAAAGTGCCATAATGTTGTTTGTATATGACAGGCGTTTTTAGTGTAAGAATGCTGAAATTCTACACTGATGTCATTAAAGCATAAATGACACACTACCAAAAGATGGAGGTACTAATGTATGGTGGTTAAAACTACACTTCTTTGTAGGTTGCAGAGTATTTTTAATAGCTTCAAAGCATGTTTTTAATAGATGAAGTTATAACAATACCAACAGTAGTGGCATGAAAGGTTACAATGGATGAACACCATCTCTCTCAAACATTTATTCCATTTAAGTAAAAATACTTGATAGAGAGCATTTCTATTATTCACAAGAAATCATGGAATATAATGGTTCCTAGCACTCCTTTTGTAATAGCTTATTTAAATACTTGGGGCTGCAATTCTGATTCCCACTTTGTTCAGACTTCACAGAAATACTTCTTACAATTGATCACATTTTTATTCTTTATTGTATTCTAAATAGCCTCTGATTTTTCAGAACCCAAGACTAAGAATTAGGTTTGCAGAAGTGAAAAGTACAGTCTTGAAAAAAACCCTATACGCTTTTCATAACTGAGGAACAGCAACTACAAAAATGAACAAAAAAGCTATGCTATGAATCATTCTATTTACAGAAATGCTTTAAGGAATTATTCTTGAAGTTTAAATGAAGCTTGATGGGCCTTTTCTAAACCCCTAAAACCTGAAATGACCTGAAGGTATAAAGACCACTTGACTTTGGATTTCTTTTCTTTATAACATCTTCTTCAGTGCTTCCAGCTCAGACTACACTAGTTTACACAAAATTAAGAAACCCAACCTGATAAGAAGTTATTAAAATTCTATTTATCATTTTATTTATTGTAAAAAAAATAAGGATTGAAATGAGGAAGTAGGAATAGAACTTTATTTATGATGAGGTTTGGTATCAGTGGTTTATAGATGCTATGATTCCAGCTTTTCTCAAATTATTTAAGAACTTTAAATGCATTTATTATGAACCCAGTGTAATCTCTCAGTTGCTATAAAACACTGCAAAGTCATCAGGGCCCTTAATTTGCATTCATTGAGGATAAAGATCTTTTTTTCAGATTTTTTCAGAACAAATCATAGAATCATGGAATCCTAGCTCAGAAGAAGGTCTCAAGTATTACCTGGTCCAGCCTTTCTTGAGAAAAGCACGGTCCAAACAGTAAAATGGTGATAGCTATTTTAATTTCAGAAGAAATGAACTTTGTTCTAAAGAGCAAATTAAAATGAAAATATATAAACAAAGAAGAAAAAATATATTTGCATTAAATCCCTGTAAATTTACTTTCAAACAGTAAGACTGACAGATGTGCTGTGAACTTAGGTTGGTTTGCTATCTTGAGTAAACCACTTTTTGCCAAGATAAAATGGCATACTTTGGTAGAATTTTTTACGTATTTTAAGAAGAATAATAAGTTTTAAATTTTAATTTTTTATACTTTAAGCGGGAATTAATTATTTTAAGAAAAACCTAAAATAACTAGTATAAACTATGCTACAATGTCAGACTATTAATAGATTCAGTACTGAAATAAACCATCGAATTATATAAATTCATAGGTTACTTTTTTGCCATTTTTTACAAAGCTTGTGGTTTACGTGATTGTGAAGATATTTGCATCATTGTGATGTGCAAATGAGGGCATACAGAAGTCATTTTCAAGTCATTCTAAAATGGTTTAATATGATAAACTTCATATGGTAAAAATATTGTCAGACTACAGCACGGGACTCTTAGAGCAGTCAACAGTGCTCTTTTTAATATTGCTCCCATTTGCATTTTAAATAACCAAATGGTTTTCAGGCATTTAATAGAAAAACATTTTTTTAAATGAATATCAAGAGACATTTGTAAATAGCAGCACAAATTGCTCCTGGGCTATAAACCTGAGTGCCAAGTTTCTCTCCAGTATGAATACAGACAAGTGTTAAAAGTCTGAAAAATGGATTCCTTAATGGATATACTGGCAGACCTGTAAGTGTAATAGAGCTAGAATGTTCCTCTTTAATAAAGATATCATATTTCATCTCCTAGATTACACATAGCTTTTCTATTCTAAATAAAAAGATTAGAACAAGAAATTTTTTTCCCTGCATATCATATTTAAAAATGTACAAGGGAATGTCATCCAACAATTTGTAAGCATTGAAATTATTTCCTTGAAAACAATAAAAAGTAATCCCTGAAGATATGGTAAATATACAGTTCCTTTATTGAACAAACAAAAATAGATTATGCATTGCTTTTTCAGAATCGAATACATCTGCTTTGACTCAGACAAGGAGACACATCTAGGGGCTTGAATCTTACCAGAGTCTCTGTGACTCTCTATATTGTCAGTGCATTAGTAACCTTGTATTTAACCAGATTATTTACAGTCAGAGCCTTAAAAGATCACACCCATTGCTGCTGGTGTGAGGGAGGGAAGGAGACCTCTGAAATTGAATACAAATGTGATATTTATTGTTACATTTATTGGGCTATAACCATATATCAAATGCGCTAAATTCACAGAGATAAAATAATACAATCACATCAAGACTGAAAATTTAATACTAGACAGGGACCTACATGTTCCCTTCCATCATGGCTTGCTTTGTAGCTCATCTGAGCAATCACTCTGCCCTGGAATTTACTGGACAATTCTTGTCTGCTGCTTATTAAGTGCAAGGGCTATTTCCTTCTGAAAGTTCTGCTAACTGCATGTAAACCTACTTGTACACCTAATTTGTGAAAAAAATCATCTGTTTGCTTGCTTTTGCCAGAAAAAACCCCCAAAACCAATCTCCACAGATATATGAGTGTAATGGTAGGAGGGCGGAAGATCTAAGCATTGCTATTAATATGAAAAAGCATATTGGTCTTTGGAAAAATTTTGACTGTGGGGTAAATTACTTTAGATTTCACCTGACTATATTATCCCCAGTTGATATGCTAAAAATGAAGCTAGAATGTAATGCATATTGGCAGTGTCAGACTTGAGAACCTGACACTAGTGTGGCCAGAGTGTTTAGGCTTTTCTTTTCACAAGTACCACTTTCAGCTTCAGAGAAAGGGTTCAAGAAGTCACTGCATCCACAGCTCCATTTTAGTAGAAAAGCGAACAATATGTTTCGGAGGTGGAGCACGAGTGCTCCAGATTACACCATATTTCCTTTTGGTTAACCAAATAACAGCAAGCTTCAACTAGAGAAACAGCCTTCAGCTTGTGCCTTACTTTCTTGGACTGAAAATAATGATCCACTTCAGCCTATATGTTTTCTAATATACTTTAACTACTCATTCCGTATATACCCATATAACATGATTATGTTTCTGTCAAGACCTAAGTGGTGTGGATCGACAGCTATAGTAACCTGCTGGAAGAAAACTAAGTAAAATTCACCGCCACTTCACTCATTGGTGCCAGTAGGTGAAACAGGCCCCTGTTACTGACAAGTATAGCAGGCATATTCCACACTTCATTAAAAATAAAAAATAAAGATAAAGGTGGAGAGGAAAAAAAAGAAGGCTTAGCTTGTTTTCAAATGCCTTTCTTACTTTCCCTAAGGAAGATCTTAAAAACATAAACTTGGATGCAAGAGAAGTATTCATTAATATATTGGAGTGATTTTCAAAGGCTCGGGGTAAGGTCTGGGTCTTCCCTCTTTTGAACTGATGTTAATTTGAATGGCTTCTTTCCGTGGCGGTGGAATTACACCAGCTTTACACTCACATAACAAGCAGCAGAATTTAACACTTAGTACACAGGATGGAACTTCATCCTCAATGGGAAAGTTAGGCTGTTGTTCTTTTCAATAGCACAACTCAAATTTATTTATAGCAAATTTTTTTAAATTTGTGACAGTAGCTGAGTTTTGAGCTTTATGGGTAAATTAATGACTTATATGGGACAAAAAGAAAGACAAGTAGTAACAGCACAGAACCAGATAATTCCTCTTAGACAAGAGAGATTGTGGTTACTTTTTCTGACAGCTGTGACTAGAATCTGGAAAATGATTTCCATATAGATTTTAGGGATTTTTCTCCCAATTATCTTTCTTTATACAGAATACTTTCATAATACTTAAAAGTGGTATCCTTATTACAACTCTTATTACAGTAAAATTGATGGAAGCCTGATTGGTGGGTGTATTGTTGTAACACTTAAATTATTTGTAAATATTGCTCAAATCTTAGCATATTTTAGCAAGGCAACAATACAGCAAAATATAATTTACCACACATGTTATATGCTGTATACTTCAAAGACAATCACACTGGAAAACAGACTCATGAAAAAGAAGACACAAGTGTGTCTTGCTTTCCAGTTAAAGACTTTTTTTCAGTCTTTGGGTTTGGAGGATTACTCTGCATTCACAAAACCTGCAGAGATGGACAGGAGGCCATTTTTACTTTGCTTTGCTTTCAGTGCTCAGTACTAAACAGTCAGTACCTTGGTTGGTGAGAATTCTCTTGGTTCTGCAGCTTTCCCTTCCTTCTTATGCTTTATACTGAAGCAATCTCCTCTGATTGCAAGATTGGAGCCGTGACACCAGCATGCTTTCATTACCTTCTCATCCCAGATTTGAAAAGAATGCATCAGTTTACAGTAATATTGCATTCAGCAAGGGCTTTGTTTCGACTCACTTAAAAATTCTTCTAACACACCCTGCAAGAGCAGCTTTAAAATTGTAAGAAAAAACTCAATGAACAGCCTTCTAGTCTGTATCAACCAGTTTGTAAAAAAGAACGTAAACAGCCCCCTACACTTTCTGAAAAATAAAGTGTTCTACCTGCCAGCCTGAATGCTAGGAACTAACAACAACAAAAATATTTATACTGCCCCTGCCCTCTTTTATAATCACCTCCAGTGTATCGTTTGTGGAAGATGTTTTACACATTTTATGTTTAACAGTGTGATCATAGAGTGATCTGTATTTAATAGCAAATGGGGAGTTTGACCACTATCAGGCTGTTCAGTAAAGCCTTAACTGCTATAGCAAATAATCCCCAGATACTGATCATGTATCATATATAATGAAGCTTTTATATTTTTATTATGGTAATAAAGGATGATTTTGTGACACTTACTGCCAAAGAGATTGGCCACACCATAGGTAAATGTTATAGGTTTTTGTTGACACCATGCTGGTGAGGAATACACACTGTGACTGTAGTTCTCAAACCCCATACATTTTGAAAAAGTTCCAAAATCTGATCCAATCTGGATTGCCTTACTTGCCCACTACTTACACCAAGAATGAATCAAAGCATCTATGTAACTATCTATATATAACCCCCTACCCCCTTTAAAGCCCAGGCATGTGTATTTTTTGTCATTTCTGGATTTAAGTTTAGATATTCTTCAATAAAATTTTTGTTATGGTTTATACTCTAATTCTAAGGGGGAGGTCAATTTTTGGGCTATATATTTCAAGAAAAATATTTGACTGGAATTATGGAGATTTTCACCAAAATGCAGATTGGAGTATTTAATCCACTGTTAACAGGCTTGGTGTTCTTGTTTTCTACTTGTGTAAATCTATGCCTTATTTTCTTTTTTTTAACAAAAACTTGGGCTAACAGGGAATAGAATATTTTAGAAATTATACAGTGGCTCTGAAGAAATGTTTAGATTAGTGATTCAAGGGGAGAGAGGGAAACAAATGTGTCTGAAATCAGTGTAGAAATGCAAGCAGGTGAGAATTTAGTTCAGCCCATTATGGTGTTAAATTAAGGCCACGTCTTGCTCTCACTGAAGTCAATTAAATTGTAATCTTTCATCATCGTATCATTTTACAATTGCAGAACACTTTGCATTTCTTTCTGCCTTAAAAAATAGATCCTAGATTGTTAAAATTATATGGATACGCTGCACAGGGTATTACAATCCCTTTTCCAAATAAAACCTTCCACTGTGACAGTGTTCTGTGTTCTGACAGGCACCTCACTACATACAGCAAATACAAAATGAAACGTGAGTGCAGAATCTTGCATGTGCCTTGTACAGCATGTGTGTTAAACTAGGTGACAGTATGGTAGAAGATAACTGAAGCAGCTACTCCACATGGGACCCCTATGAATATTCATTTTGGAGCAGTCAGTCCTGTTAGGCTGCTACGTTACATTTCAAAGTAGTGATCAATAAACGTACTATAAATAAATAAACTACACATTTTTATACTCGTTGAATATTCTAGTTGATTCAAGCAAATTAGTTACAGTGTGTGAAAACTCCCACCAGGAAAAGATGTTTAACTTTTTTTTTTTATTACAGTTTACTATATCTGGAAACATTTCTCACACTGATGATTTACCAGAACTTCAATTTACCTCTGAATTTTATACATGCAAACTAAAAGGGACAGCAGGCTTCTACTTTTAGAATTTTAGCACCATTAAATACCAACTAAAATTACCACACTTGCAGGAAAGGAGGGTAAAAACATAGCAAACTCCTACTCTAAAATTTTGCTATATAGTCAGAAGAGTAAATAAATACACTTTAAAACAGGGAAGTGTTTCCAATTAAAAATAATATTTACATTAAGATTGTAACCACATTTCCTCTCCAGTGAAATAAAGAAACCTGAAGAGATATCAGATATAGCATAAACATCCTTAAAAAACCTACCTCAGGAAAACACAAATTACTACAAAAGGAATTAATATATTTTACAGACCTTAATATTTATGATTCTGAATGTGAAAGCTGTAAGCTGACGAATGAGAAACTCTGAAGATTTCATTTTATGAATTTTAGGTTTTATGAGTTTTTGTTTTAATTTTAAAAGCATATAAAGAACATTATTAATATGGGACACTTATTTTTATAAAGTACGAATGAAAACTGTGTGCTATCTTAATTTTCAGCTTAAATTTACAGACATGCTACATGGCAACAGTATTAAAGCAAAAAAGGAGGGATACATTTTCCTATTCAATAAAAAGCCATGGAAGTTGCATGGGGTAGAGTCTCTAGGAAATCCACTCTTTCTTTGAAAAAATGTCATTGGTGAGATAGGAGATTGGCACCACAATGAGCAAAATATAGTGAGGGCTGATACGGACTGTCAGCTAGAATTTGGGTTAAGACACTGACTTTTGTCTGCATGATGCCTACCTTCCAAAGAAGATGGAAGATGCAAAACTGAAAGTTTCCTCTCACTGGTTAATGTGGTCTATACAAGTGAATAATGTATAAGAAGATGTTCCCTTGATAATGTCACAATTATTCATTGTACAGCTATAAACTCAAATATTCACATTAACAGCTAGGTATTATTTTTCTTCTCTGAAATTAAGTGAGTGGCATCAGTGGTCATAAATGAGAGCATTCATCAAAGGCGTAGGCCATGGCAGAGGATTAAGTGAATGCTGATGAAGTGTCCAGATTCCCATAACTTGGAATGGGCTGCATTCAGCATTCCTTTATTATCCATCTGCCACATAACAAAAAGTCTCATATATTTAATGCAGGTTTGCCCTCAGCCACGTAATAGGATTAGGAATAATTTCTACAAATTTACAAAAACAAATCACATGGGAAGGCTTAGAATTTGCTAATAATTTCTCCATAGCTGGGAGATCAAAGGGATGTAAGAGTCCAGAGCCAGGCGGTAGTGTGACCCTGGCCAAGCTTTTTTAATGAAAGGGTTAATCTTCTCAGAGGTGACCATAGAGGAGCAAATAGTGTGACCAAAGGCAGATTCAGGCCTCCAAAAATAGGAAGAAAATCGTCTGCAAAGTATGACAGCAAGAAAACATGTACAGAACAACAGCACATTTTCTGTTTGGAAAAATAAAATAAATCAGCAAACCACAATGAATTGTTTTTAAGCAAAATGTGACTGGCAGGAGAGGGAGGGTTTGGTGTAGAAGGAGGAGTACCATGCAGAGGAGAAGCAGCTCGCAGGGTGGACCAGAAATATTGCTGTTTTTTTCTGAATAACTGAACAGGCTGAATGCCTTTAGCCTAAAAAGACCCTCTATTGTCTTCAGGTGAAATCTGTCTTCTCCAAATGTGTGTCAGAGCTTTGCTGGGCTGGTTGTTTTTGCCATATTCTTGTCCTGTTGGGTTTTTTCAGAGGAAATGCAGTGTAAACACGCACTGCCTCATAGGTGAATTTTTGGGAGGACCTGAACAAATTGTCCAGTGAAGTTTTGCATAAATGTTCTTGGTTTATGAAAAAGAACAAGCAGTTCTTGTTTATGAACAAGAATGAAGAAACTCTTGGTTAAAAACTCTGGCTTCTTTGAAGGCAATTCCATTTCTCAAATCAAATCAAATATAAATAAGTATAATCAATATAAGAAAAGACAGGGGAATTAAAACAAACAAACTAAAAAGAAATTAAATGAAGGTATTGGGATGTGTGTGCCTATGTCTGTGACTGCATTTTTGGGGGTTTTTATCCCTTAGCAATCACTAAGCCAGTCTAAAATTTTTGCCTTGCTTTTTTTCCCTTCCCACCCAATAAACTGCAAAGGAAGAATGTTAACATCAGCTATAGGTGACAGGTAGTTTAATCTTTGCATCCTAAGTGGTTTTAATGGCATTTGGAAAACATAGCACAATGGAGTGGTAGCTTTTTGATTTATTAGAAATCATGTGATTATTCTCATTTTTGGTCCCTGACCTGCTGTAAGAAGTTTGAATATAATACTCCTTCTCTGTGGTTTTCTTTACCTACTGGGCTACCCATCAAATAGCAGATCAAAAAGTCTGATTGCAAGTAAATTAGTGAATAATTTATTACAGCTGCACAAAAGCCTGAGCAGACATCTGAGCTGAAGTGAAGGTCCTATTTCTTGTGTTTCTCTTCTTGGAAGAGAATTTTAGGCCAAAAGTTTAGTTCAGCCTCAAGATTAACTTCATATGAACTTATATGTCCCACCACATTCTTGCATTAAATAAGAAAGGAGGAGTAGTGATAACAGGGAAATAATGAGAAGATAACTCCCAGGAAAGAATGAAGCATTTCCAGGCAGAGCATCTGTGTTTGAAAATTGGGACTTCTATGCCCTTATTGTACAGAAAAAAGCCCCTGAAAGCCAAGGAAAAGGGTCAGATTAATATCCCTGGGGGGAAAACATGTTTTTACTTTTCACAGACTCCTATCAAGGTGTCTAGAAAAGGAGGAAGCACTTTCACATATTATTAGACAGTTCAGCTCTTTCCAGTTTGGTGACATAAGGAGATTTCCAAGAAGTATGCCAATAAGTATCTAAAATTGGTATGAATTCCATGAAAAAGGAACATTTTTTTGGCAATATAAACTGGACGGAGGTCAGTAGATTTATTTCACACAGCTTTCCAGGAAGTCAGCAGTTTATAATAACTTGATATTGCTACCATTATGGCCTGAAATTAAACATGCTATAGATATAAGAGACTGTAAATTCTTTTCTTTAGTTATCCTCACATTCTCTGTTTATTTTATATAGATCATGGTTCATTCCATTTCTCGCATTTTAGGTAATTCCTTTTAAGAAGTTGAAATCCAGACTAATTTTTTTCCTTTCATGCACAGCACTGCAACTCAACCTTCTGATAAAAAATTGGTTTTTGATACTTCCACACAGTGTAGAGGTATAAGTATCTTGTAAATAACTTTCAGGCAGGGCTTGAGGTTAATGTTTTGTGCCCTGCAGTCTCAAGCTGTAGTGATCATAACAAAAAAAATAGCAACCACTATCATCCATCACAGGTCAGAAACAGCAAATGCTCAAAAATTTATTTCTTTAGTCACAACACAGATCTATAGACTCGTGTGCATCAGAGAGGCAAAAGTTTTAATTAATGACACTTACCTTTAGGGGGTATTTTTAGACACTCTTGAGACTAAAACCTCTAGCAGTTAAATAAATTTTAGGCATCTGGTTTAACAGGCTGATAGCTGGATAATATTGCACTCTAGACATGAGTTCTTGTTCTGAAATTTAGTTATGCAATGGAAATCATATTGTTATTTGAATTATGATAAAATTTTGTTATTGCATGGAAATTATAAGTAGGGTACTCTTAACAAACTCTTCTTTTATTGGCTGAGGTTGTTAGCTACCTAAATGAGGTATACAGGAAAACTATCTAAATTTGAGTTGTGTGAGAGGACTCAGATTTTACACCACCCGTGACCCAACTTCACCTTACCAAGCGGAGATGCTTATGACAGTGCTTTTTACCAATGAGCAGCACAAATGCAAGATGTAACTATCCTACTCCACAGACACGTTACTCATGAATATTCTGATCATTTGAGCCACAAATTAGTTTTATTATAGTTTTATAAAAACAACATTGTGTCTGGAAATTGAACAATATATTTTGTTGCATTTTCACATTATAAGAGATACAACCATAAGACAAACCTGGATCTGATACAATTTTCAGACTCCTATCTTTTACAACTATTTTACAACTTTTACAACTATTTTAACACACAACAGCATTTTTAATGCCATGCAATATTAACCTGATAAGCTGTTTGAAACAGAAATGCAGACACACAATGTGTAGCTCAAATGACACTGTTGGGACTCAGCACCTGAATAAGACCCTGTGTTTCCTAGTCATCAGGAATGTTAAGAGTTCTTGGCTACAGCCTTTCTCAGCTGCATCTAGAAACCAGTTTTCCTTTTCACCGTGTTAAGTAGCTGCTCGTTTAATGGTCACTGAGGTTGACCTTTATGTGTCACGGTGCCATTCAGTGGGATAAAGAATGAGATGCCTTTTCAGGAAATCATACTATGTGTTTACAAGCAGCTTCTTGACCTTAATCATATCAGTTGGGGAGCAGCAGATAACAATCTATTGTGCTTCTAACTGTTCTTCATGCCAGACCTTTGAGTGCTATACTGCCCTCAAATGTAAGGTCATATCTCTGCCCTGCAACTAAGGAACAATAGAGATTTTAATGGATGTTCAGAAATACATGGTCTCCCTGTTACAAACCAGGACTGTATCCTTCCCTCTTATGCAATGGGACTGAACAGATTTGTTGGCTGCCTTCTCGTGGATTCATGTACCAAGTGGTAATACTTTCCTCTTGCTCCTTTCAATTGACAAATGGCCTTATCTTAATTTCTTGTTATCTCGTCTAAGGAAGGGAAGAGTCCCAGCACTGCACAGAAACTAATCGTTGGTCAGCTGAGGATTCTGTAGTTTCATCGCATGGTGGAAATGAACATGAGGAATAATGCCATCTTCCTCGATACAACCTGGTTGCACAGCTAAATGAATTGGAGTCAGGAATACTAAGAGGTGCTTTTTAGCATCAGTACCCAGAAGCACCGCAGACCAGTCCTTCTGTACCTTGGTAATTTTTCTCCATACTTTTTCCCTGCGAGGACTGAGATATCTATTGAATAACTTCAGAATAAACATCACCATCTGCCACATCACCATCAAGGCCCTAAAACAATTTTTCTAAACTCATGGACATCACAGATGCAGAGGAAATAAATAAGGGTAAAGCAAATCTATTTGGAAAAAAATGTTTAGAAACATCTTTCAAGAAAAGTCATGTTAGAACCAGCCAAACTTATAAGTGATAAGTAGACAGTTTTAAGACATGTAATTTGCATAATGAAGATGAAAACAAGGAAGAAGATTTAAACATAATTTCATCATCATTTTTTCATGAAGACATTCCCAGAGCCTTGGTACTGTATGCAATAGCAACAGGTTTACAACATAGAAGATCTAGGTGTAATAGAGAACTGTTAATGAGAGCAACAAGCATTTAATCTTTGCTAATTCAAATCCAGTCCTGAGGTCTTCAGAAGTCGTTAAGATCGGGCGGGTGTGTCAGCCTGTGGGCTACAGGATAACAATTTGCATAACAAAAAAATAAACCCTGTCAGAGCTTAGAGAAAAACTGACTAGTCCTGCTTTTCTCAAGGTATTCTCTGAACAGAGAGCTACAGTTGCTTCATACTTCAATCATGAGTCAAAAGTACATTTCTAAAATCAAAGATAAAGAACAAGTAATTCCAAAGATAAACCTTGCCTGAGACTTACTGTTCAATTATGGACACTTAACTCTAAATCTTAATGAGACTCTTAATACCGTCTAATACTATCCGTTGGTTTAAGAAATAATACTACATGTCTCTAGCAATTCTCTCTCTCTCTCTTATAATCCAAAATAGTTCATACTTCTTTAAGGTACAAGTAGAAAGGAAGATACAAAACCAGTACAAGGTTAACAGAACAAGTAACCAGGACTAGCACCCAGTATTCAATGACATTACCTCCAGGTCAGCTTTGGCAAGGGAGCAGGATTCCCACCTCCCCAGTACAAATATACCAGTGCCTTTTCATGCAGCCACTAACTCTGCAATCATGCCAAACAGCAGTGAAATTCATATGGCAGTGTATGCAGTTTACTACTCACAATTCCCTTTCATGAACTTTACCCAGTAAAGTGCTGAATGCAATTTTTCCTGTTGGTAAGAGTACACATTCAGTTTTGAATTCTGAATTTAATCCTATTAATCCAAATTAATTTTCTCAAAATCAGCCTCTTTTTAACAGTTTTCAGACTAAATAACACAGCATAAAACTATGAAACAGAAGCTTTTCTCTGTTGGGTAAGTTTAACTGTGGAGTGATCACTGCCTAATACTTTTGTGAATTTTATTATTCCTGTTTTGCCATGACATTTTACATTTTGCATAAAGTGAAAACCATCCACATCTCACAAATATGGTGCAATGTAACACTTTAGGAATTGTACAAACTATAGCCCCATAGTGTTCCACCGCACGAGGCTGTGCTCTCTGGTCATGTGCTTGAGAAGGCTGAGAGCTGCTGAAAGCATGTCAGATATTAAAATACAAGCAATGCATAAAATGCCACCTATCCAGTAACTGCAGCTCATCTGTAAACTTGGATGCCTTAAAGTAGCCAGTGGGCATGCCTTAAGTGAATATGGCTAGCTCCCACACAAGTCCAGGCTCCATTTTCCTGGTTAATGGAGCAACTGTAATAGATGCAGGCGCAATGTTCTAACTGTTAATGAGTCAGACAGAGCTATAATGAACCCACCCTGTGCTGTGTTGGGGTGGCTCTACCTGGTGCTTCATGTTACTGGAATGTGGGGAAGAGCAATGGAGGCTGGATTTCCATGATTTAGCACGGTACCAAGGGTTGAAGGGTTCACTAGTTTTATACCTGTGTGGTATGAGAACTAGTGTGCCACTTCTAGTGACACGCTCTCCCTGGAAGGAACACATAGTCTTCCATGCAGTATCACACCTGACCTAATAAAGTCCTGCAAACTAAGTTGCATCTGCAATTCTAACACAATCTGCAAAATAGATAATCCCAGTACTGTTAATTAAGAGTTAATAATACTGAAAGCCTGTAAGAGGCTGAATACATTTACATTGGATTTTAAAACTGCCAAAATGCCTTAGGAACATAAGCCTCACTGATCATTCAGCTCCCTGTTTTTGTAGCAGTTTTTGACTGGTGTGTGCGGGCGTATCAGATCAAACCCCCACTGTTATGTCAGAAAAGAAAGCACTAACTGACATCAGTGAGACACGAGGAGAGAATATCACAGCAGAGATGAGTGTACTGCTTCTCCTCTGACATCAAACTTCCACTGGCTTCATCCTGACTACACTGAAATTACTCCAGCTGCACACCAATATGAGTAATACGATGATCTGAAACCACACAAATGATGCAAATTAGGGGAGGAAAATAACATGGGGGAAAAAGATCCAATTTGAAGACAACACTAAACCCTGCATTTTTATCTCATGAGTGGCTTACGTATGGCTGGTCATCCATTTCTTTGATAGCTGGTTACTTAGGTCCTCTCATAGCTGACAGCTGCACTGCAGTTTTTGCACAGACTGTGAAACCTTTGTGATATTTCAGCCATTCTAGCAAATTCACATTTTCGATAATAAATAATGTACCCCTATAAAGTCACCTGAACACCCTGAGAGAATTATAGCCTTTATTATGTACAATTGGGGGTATATTAATCCTTACATTGAAAGATTTTTTTAGTGACCTGTCGGAAAGTTAGATAAATTATCAGAAATAGCCAAGTAAAATTACACTAAATGTCCTTTAGTAGAACCATTGAAATGCCCTCTGCAAAATATGGGATTGTTTAGTTAGAAGAAGAGAATCCAGGGACAGATATGGTCATTTTTTGTGGCATAGCTCTGAGGCTGATTACTTGAGTCAAGTGACCAATCTGGGAACTCTGAACCTCTGGACAGTCATTTTTTGCTATTACTAATGGCTGTTTTAACCTACTCACCTATTAATCTACCTTGTATTTTCACTTGATTTATAGAACTTTCTTTATAAGTAACATTTGGTAGAATGATACCTTTAGTCATTCAAAACAAGTCTTTTGCCTAAATCCATCAGAACACATGGGTAATGGCTTCTGAGCAACAGAAAAAAAAGAGAAGGAGGGGAGGAAGCTCGTTTAACACAAATATTGCAATATAATTGAAATTATATTTAAAAAATTAAATTACTTTTGTGAACTTGTTTAAAAGGGTCAGAAATGTGTTTGAGCTGTACAAGATTAACCTTTACTCATTTGGGAAAATGCAGACTTCGACAGCATTCCTCTGCAGTGGTTGCACTTGCTAAAAGTTTAAAACAGTAATTTTTTCCCAAGAAAGGTCATCTTGAGCTAAAATG
Source organism: Atrichornis clamosus (assembly GCA_013400975.1). NCBI lineage: Eukaryota > Metazoa > Chordata > Aves > Passeriformes > Menuridae > Atrichornis > Atrichornis clamosus. Next base: position 119,169 of record WBMZ01013538.1, on the reverse strand, counting down.
TCAAATAAATTATTTAGATTACTGAATTAGAAAAGTGAGGATCTGACAGGCTGAATTTTTTATGCACATTAGCCACAGTCAGGGTCTCTATATGCTCTTTCTATTAAGTGCACCCTCTCTTCCCTTATTAAGAATCTCTCCATTTATTCCAATATATTCTCCTTAAGATGTATCTTTGCATCTAAATAGCAGGTCCAATTTGCTTCTTACTTATACAAAACACGAAGCACTTTATTTGACTGTTGCTCAGCATTTTCCCAGTATAAAATAGATGTAAAAAATCTTGTCACCAGTTTGTAAGGGAAATTAAGTGTCCAAAAACTAATCTTCAAAGCCTCCATCTAACTATTAAATCCTAGATTCTAGCCTAAGAAATATTTTAAGGAGAAGGAATATTTTGAAGGATGGAAAATTAAAGGATTGAAATGGAAAGGGAGTAACTTTGAAGTAGATACTATTCTCACAATTATGTCCTTTAGTTTTTATAGAGCAAAACATACCAGTAAGTAATTACTAGGAAATTGAAGAAAGTAGTTTCATATATAGCTGCTCACACACAGGTTTCCCCCACAGGTTCACATCTGTATTTCGCATTTTTCCTAGAATTCATAAATACTACTGATAATTGGAAGAAACACAAGAGCCTCTGTCCAAACATGGTGCCATATGATTCAGTCAAGTGGCAATAATAGCAAAATTTCCAACTTCATTTTCCAAAACCAATATTTGCTCAGCATGAGAGGTCACTCTATAAAACAATTCTACATTATTAATAAGCCCCTCCTAATTTGACTTCTGCTGTGATTTTTTTCCCCCATGGACTATATGTGCAGTGGATTAAATTAAGTTCTCAGCCTGAGTAGCCAGTCCAAATGCTGGAGAGCATGAGAAAAGGGAAGATACTTTCTGTTGCTGTGTCAGCCTTATAGCGCGTGCATTAAGGTACGTAACTTTGTGTAACTACAGAGGCAGTGCAGCTGCATGGGAACCCACAAGGCAGTGAATGGGCCTCATCTCGTTCCTTTCCTGGGTCTGAAGCATGCCTTGCATCACTGCATAGGGAAGAACACAAGTAAAGCACAGCTGCACATCCTGGAAAGGACTGAAAGGACAACGCCCATGTTAATGTACATCAGAAGTACAGGTAATACAAGCATGAGGAATTTTGTCATGTGTAACTGCACGTAGTCAAATGCCTTTAAACAAGATGTCAGCAGGAAGAGCTGCCCTCATGCACTTATGACTTACATACCTTTTTATTTTTAAACACCTGAGAGTTTTGTGTTCATTTTGCATGTAAAACACCTGGCATGTGCAGGACAAGCTTCCTAACCTGAGACTGACCTCTTTTAACTTTCTGTCTTGAACTGGCACCAAAAGTACTTAGTCATTTGTGCAACACTGAGAAGAGGGATTTAGTGATAAGACAACCACAGACCTTACTCCTTGGTGATTCCTTCTTTGACAGAGTAAATCCCACAGAAAAACAGTGTTAATAGAGCATGACGTTTTGAAGAATAGAGCCCTAACTGTTAACATTTCTGTTGTCAAGCCTGGTATTATGCTATGACAAAAAAAGAGAAATATTAAAAGTATTGTGAAAAGCTCTCTGGAATTAAGTTTCTTACTGTTACATTATTGTAAAGGCCATTAGTACCTCTCCCACTCAGGGGTCTTTCATCTTTCATGCTATGAATTCTTCTCTTCTGGACTTGTTCATAATTTACCTTTGTCAGGTCAACAAGATAAAAATTGTAATTTGTTATATAGTCTAAAATAGTTAAGGTTCCTTTAAGGGTGTAAATTTAGGCAGAAACCATTTCTTTTTTGAAAATATTTGCACACTCTACTCACCTCTGATTATAGCATTTGCAATATGAGGTAAAATACGCTATGGAGAAGTGGAAATAATATATTGGATCTTTAATTTGCAAATTAACACACAGAAGACATTTTTTAAAGAGTTCTTAAAAAGGTAGAGCAAGTTTGAAAGCTGAATCTTGAAAATATGAGGTAGGCCAACAAATCACCTTCTTAAGGCTTTTTGCTATCGGCTTGAACAGATCTTGATATCATAGCTTTTGATCACTTTTGTTGTGTGAAATACTCGTTATTTGTACAGTTTAATTTTTCAGCTACTTCCTAAGGTAAATCATGTAGGACCATGATTATTAGCACAATCAAAATAAAGGTACTGGGGTTTTAGTTGCTTTGGCTTCTTCCATTTTCCCCCCTTCATTCATAATGATTATGGATATGCTCTGCTTTGCAGTATTTGAGAACTTTTCTTCGCTTCCTCTTCTCAGTGATTTATGTGTTTCTTGATGTTAACATAGTTGGACTAAATTTACTCTGCAAACAGAAGTCATACTGATATAAGCCCTGTGATAGAAATGTATTTTGCCTTATACTGCAGCACAGTGCAACATGGGTAAGCATTTCACTAGCTGCTTTCAGGAGAAGCTTTGTGTGTCAGTTTGTCTGTGTAACAAGGCTGCTTCCAAAGAGACTGCACAGACCGAACTGCCACCTGATTTATTGACTTACTAAGATGGTCATTTTTGCTTTAAGGACAAATCTGCCTAAGTGAACTGACTTGATAGATTGCTATTTCATTTTGCTTCAACAATTTAAATTAAACTAGTACCAAACTTCTGTGTGTCAGTCCTCTAAATTCCTTTTCAAATTAACACTGAAAAGAAAATCCATCTATCCATATATATGTAAATATGCAAAGCCAGCTGCCAAACAGTGACATTATCCATGGTTTCCTGTGGGCTTGCAATAGAAATGAATGGGAAACTCTCTCTAATATTGCCAGGCTTTTAGGATATTTTTGCAATAGGTGAGAAAAAGCAGCATCATTCCAGAAAAAGAGGAAGAACATTTGACAATTGGAACATGGACAGATGTCACTGATAGCAGATGGTTTCAAAATTCTCATTTTAAGACAGCAGCTGTCTGTCTCTGTTATATTTAAAAGGGTTACCCCTGGTTGGAATATTGGATTAAATGCTTTTGTAAGAAGGTAGCTTTAGCAACGAAAAAGGCAAAAAATATTGGACAGATATAAAATCAGATATTACTTCTATTGCATCCCTTCCAAAGCTTTACTAGATAAAATATCAAAAAACTTAGAAAGAACATTTTTGTCAAAGTTTGTAGAAAGAGGAGAGACATACCTGCTCTGAATATTTTTAGGTGCTAAGTCCATATGACTCCATGATGCTTTCTCAATTCAAGGATATTCTAGGACTCTTTCAAGAACAAAGGTGGGCATATTTAGGAGGAAGTCCTCAATTAAGTGTTTTCCAGTCAGAAGAAGAAGAAGAAGAAGAAGAAGAAGAAGAAGAAGAATACAAAATCCTTCCTGAAGTGGAAAAATCCCATCCAACAGCATATGTTGCAGACTGACTAGCAATGCAGTAGTGGTCTGGGGACTCTTATGGACAACAAACCTGGACATAAAGCAGGAACATGACTTTGAGGTGATACCACTAACCACTGACAGGTTTTTGGTGGCAAGAATGTAGTCAGCAGGCCAAAGAAAAATGATCATTCCTTTCTACCTGGCATCCATGAGGCTGAACCTGGAGTGCAATGTCCTCTTCTGTTCCTTTGAGAGTGAGAACCTGGAGGGAGTCCAGTGGAATGCCACCAGGATAGGTGTGAGACTGGAGTACATGATATATGCACACAGGGTATGATTTGTATAGATACACATAGAAGCTGAGGCAACTTTGTACAGCTTGCAGGTAGGAGGCTTACTGGGTGCTTCTTGCAGTCTTTTATACCTATTGGGGGTTATGGAGAAAAGAAAGCAAAACCCTTCTCAGAGGAAAGAGGTATGCATGGAATCAGCAACTGCAAGTGGCAGTGAGAGGAATTCATATTGGATATTAGGAGAAAGCAAAATAAACTCTCAGTGAGAGAAGTTAAGTACTGAAACAAGTTGTAAAGAGAGGCTCAGCAACTCCCATCCTTGGGGAGGTTCAAAACCTGACTTTCAAAGCTGCTTTTAATAGTCCCAGTATATAATTGATTTTCCAGATCAGAAGAAGTTACCATCTTTAAATTCTTGGTTTTTCACCAGGTGATGAATTTAACTTCTATCTGGGCCTTCTATTTTTTACTTGCTTTCTCTCCTTTTCTAACTTTTTCCCCCATTCTTTTTCTTTTGAAAGAGTCTAAAAAATTTTCACCAGATCACGACAGAATTCCTACATAATTGACTTTGACATTTGTTTATCATGAGCTATCGTTAATAAACATAATAAATCTTGAACTCAGACAGACAGCTTTGATTGTCCAAAGCAAATATTCCACATAGGTCCAGCAAGATCCAGTAGCAAAATATGAAGAAAAAATACTGGGATCAGAGTTTCTGAACCATCAGACGTGGAAATAAGTGTTCAAGCATAAGTGCAATAAATTTAATAAATGTTTCAGTATTGTCCTAAATAATGACATTTCAATGAGAAAAATGGTACTAAGTTGGCACTCCTATTGCAATTCAGAACATTTTCTTCATTTTAACACTTGCACTCTATTGCATTTTTAAATGAAGATTTTTGATATTTTCACTCAGAAACCTAAAATTTTTTTAACCTCAGTTGTGTATGTGAGTATTCTGAATGTTGTACTACTTGTGGTCAGATTATCCAAATACCTGTAGATCAGCAAGAAAAGTCGATGCCTATTCAGCTTTTGATGTCAACATTTTAGTATCTAAAAATGCACATCCTTTAGCCAAAGAAAATAATTTGTATGGAGATTTGCTTGTCCTCATAGGCTACTAAAAAAATTAAAATACATAAAGCATCTGGCTTTGGTTTCCGGATCTGGCATGATATATCAGTCATCAACTTGCTTTTCGATTTGTATTTTTCGGCAGATAATGGACCTTATTTTAAGAATATCTCAACCATATTTTAGTAAAGTACTCACATGCCTTGATGCAGGCATATCTAACATATGATGCAGATAAATGCTCTTCATCTCTGAAAAAAATCCCTATAGTCCTTTTGAACTTTGCTCTGGAGAACAGAATTTGGCGTCTGTTTCTTGGTTACAATTATAATCATAATTAAATCACTACCTAGATAGATCTGCTGTAAGTGAACATATCCCTTACATTTTTCCATTAAATGGTTAGTACATTTCTGAACACAAACATGAGTCCCTAATGTCCAGTTAGCTGTATAAACCTCTTACACAGCTTGGCTGGCATATGACTTGAACAATGAATTTTGAATTCTACATAATTCTCTTTTTTTTTTCCAAAGGCTAATTAAAATCAATTCTGTGGCATTTCTCTGCTGTTAGAAAAGATGCTGCTGGTAGATGTTTCAATCATTAGCAATATGGTGCTGCTGGATTAAAAACAAATTTCCAAATAACATAGCAATGACTAGTCTATGATAATCCATGCAATAGTTAATGAAGAAAACCTGTTCTGCCTCTATACCTGAATATTTGTTGATGCCATCTCAAAATAGAGATGTCAAAAAGTAGTATTTTTAAAATATTTTAAAGTCATGTTCATTGCATTTAGCTATGCAAATATAATAATTTTCTGAATGTCGCAGAGGATACAGACCTCAAGAATACGGACTTTTATAATTATTATGAATATGAAATATTTCAGAATTTAATTCTAGAGGTAAAATACTCTCATACACTCTGGCTACATCTAGAGACACTCAACTTTTGTTTGACTGTAGCTCCCATGTTTAGCTCTTAAGGGTTTTAAATTGCTGATTGACTGAAATTCTAGACTTACACAATATAAGCCTAGTCTGAGACCAGCATCAAAATATTTCTGAAAGTTTATAGAGCCCAATGCACAACCATTAGACCAATATCCTGACTTCATTGGAGGTCAACGAGCTTTGTCACTGAAATAGACAAAATGAGGATTTTACTTCAGAAGTTTGAGAAACAGTAATGTCAATGAAATGTAGGAAAGAAAGAAGATTTTAATAAGTACTGTGTAGAGAAGAAGCATTATCAGTAGAAATGTGAATTTGTAATTGAATAAGAGTCAATGTAGCACAGACATCACAGCCTAAACTTACTTTCCCTTTGTGCCTTTTTTTTTCAGCAGGGTTGCTATTTGCCTACCCTTTGAGAAGGGGCTATCCTTACCTTCCACGTGAAGCTAGTTACCTTTCACGTAGTCAGAAACACATAGCTGAAATAATATCTTATTATTTCTGAGTTAAACAACTGTAAATGTAATTGGTGCACGCATAAAAGTCCTTGTTCTGACTGATTTGGCACAAGAACTTCTACTTGAGTCCCTTGCTCCTCATAATACTGGATTATTGGTTACTATGTTGCATCTTATCCCCAGCTATGGCACACAAGAATCCTTCCCAACAAAATCGTTATTAAATCTAATGGATTCCCACCAGGTCTACCTTAGATACATTGGTGTTTTTCACTAAAAAGGAAAATATTATCAGGTGATTAATAGCTAGCTCTTTTTATAAAAACAAACAAAAATATCTTGTGTTCTTACCCCAATCTTTTTTTGCTGATTAATAAATTTTGTAGTATCTATACTCATGAATAGCATGAAAAATCCACAGCTTTTCATTAAAAATAATAATGAAAAATTAAATTTTAGAAGACTTTATCAAATTTTTAGGTAGATGTAAAATGCCAGTGATGGTATGTCTGAGACAAACCCATAGATTTTACTGTCTTCCTTTCTTAAATGCTTGCTATCACTCTCTCTTATGTGATAGACATAGTCCTTATAGCCTAGGATCCATTTCATAGCATGATTTTCTAAAAGAATTATAGAAGACTATGTCAAATGTGTTTTTGAAATGAAGTCAGATGGCCATCTCTGCTCTGCTCTCATCCACTGAGCAAGTTATTCATCTCTGATACCAATCAGTTGATCAATCATTTGCCACTGGAAAACCCATGTTGTGTCCTTCCAATTATCTTGTCCTTCACGTCCATGGCAACAGCTTCCATGAGGGCTCATTTCATGACGTGTCCTGGGACTGATTTGAAGCTGACTCCTCTGTTGTTTCCCAGATCTTCTTCTTGGGCGATGGGTATATATTTGTGCTTTTCCAGTCATTGAGAACTTGACCTGTTATTCGTGACCTTTCAAAGGTGATACAGAGGGACTTTGTTGGGCTTTTGGTCAACTTTCTGAGCACCCTCAGACCCATCCCATCAAGTACCACAGACTTGTATATGTCCAAAAAGTGCAGATGGCTCCTGACTCTCTTCTTCACTCACTGCTTCACTGTTTGCTTTGTTGTTGCTTCCTGGCACTGAAACCTGGGAGCTAACTTTACCCTTGAACACCAAAGCTCAGAAAGCACTTAGTATTTCAGCTTTTTCTGTATCATATTTAACTGACCTATCAGCTTATACTAACTTGTTCAGCTGTGGACCTGCATCTTGTACTTCTGCTTGCTGCCTAGGTACTAATACCTTCTTTGTTATTCCTGGCATTTTTTTCCAGTTTGAGCTCCAGCTGAACTTTTGCCTCTTCCACAACTTCAAGCAATATTTCTATGTTCCTCTCTGGGGTTCAGTCTCAGAGTTACGGCTCAATACCTTATATTGGCATCCAGAACTGATATCTGTCTTTGATTTCTCACATTTTCAAAAGTGTTAATAATGAGTAAAATTCACACTAATGGTATCAATGAGTAAAATTCAAAATACCAATAAGTAAGTTATTGCTGTGTCAGTTGATCTTCTAGGGTCTTTCCTGCACATTTGCAAAACGGTTTATGAGTTATTTTGACACTTTTAGTGAAGTTAAAAGGGAATATCTTGTATCATTATAGAGGTGTGTTTCAAAGTTCTACCTATAAAATTTTACCATGAGTCCACAGTTAATCAAGCTACTACTACAAAAGATTGCATATGCACATAATGAATGCTGCAAGGATTGTGTGTGCTTGTGTCTAGAAAATGAATATATCTATGAATAGTACAGGCTACAGACATAAAGAAATGAGAGAATTTTTATATAGGCATCTTTGAAGAGACAGCACGAGAAGAAGCAAATAGAAGCATTTGATGTGGGCTGGCGAGGAACACAAGAAAGTGTGCTCTGTGAAATGTGCACGTGCACATGCAAAGCATACATTTGTTAGGGACAAAAGTGCATATGCCTGGAGACATTTATAGAGAAGAGTATTTTTATAGTGTTCATCTGTGTGAGGGAATTTGGGCATGGAGTTATAAGTCTGTTTATGTATAGATAGAAGGAGAATATACGGATTTATATATAAGTTAGGGCAGTGGATATAAGTCAGGTGATATCAATGTTCATTCCACATACATATTTACAATGTATGAACCTATAATTTTAATTGGAGGGATTTATCTGTAAGAAGTTTTGTTTGGTGGAAAAGTGAGAAAACAAAGTGGAAAAAAGAGAAAGAAATAAAAATAATGATCTATATACTAAGATATAATAAGCAATTCCTTATGTTGCCATGATAAATATTTTCACACTTTCAGTGTATCACTTGGAAAAGTGTCATTATTGTCTCTATTGATAGCAGCTATGTTTACTTAGCATTTATGAGCCAAGCAGAACAAAAAAAAAAGAGGTTATTTTTCCTGTTGTTTATTTTAAATATTTTTAAACAGTAGCCCCACTTTGCCAAATGATTCTTTACAAAAAGTCTATCAGTTCCTAAGAAACTTTTCAGGGCTGGAAGAGTAGATATATTTTTCTTTTTGTGTGTTTTCTTGTAAAAATCTTATTCTGTCGTAGACCTGTACCATTAAATAGCTTGCAGCACTGATTATTACTTCTGTTTTGAGTGGCACTTCCCACCCTACCAATCATTATCAAAAGAGACTTTGCTGCTAATTTCCTGGAAGATTCAAAAGCTTCTGTTTCAAGGTCATCTCAAAGGATAGTTTAAAGAGCTTTTTCTGTAAAATATGTATATTTACAAGAGCACACATAAATGGTCACCAGGGAAGATAAGCTATCAGAGAGTAAAGAGATGTCTTTCCTTATACAGTTCACACACCAGTGAAGCAGATAAAATTGGTTTTGTACCCAGCGTATGAATACACTGTTAGGAACTCTGTCCTGAAAATTGATCTACTGAGATAAAATTCAATGCATCTCTTTTCATAAATATCTAACTGTGGCATCAAAATTCTACTGCTCTTGCCTGAATAACCATCTACCTGTCGTTCCAGCAGGTCGTAGGAGTGACTTCACTCATATGCTCATGATACACGGGAACAGACTGCATCCATAGGTAATTAGAGCATTAGTTTTAGTGCACAAAGATGTGAGTCCAAGTTTACAGTCATTAAAGTCAGATGCATGACTGATTATGAAATGTTAAGGTTAAATCTGTGTTTATTTTTAATAACAAAGGCATCCGGTATTCATTAACTTGTCTTTTTTCAAGTGCCTCCATGCAGCTTTGTATTACTGGTCTTGTCTTCCCTCTCTCTAGTGCATAAAAAATACTGGCACCTAGACTTCTCTAGAAACAAGCATGACTGTAACATTACCAAGGCTCACTTTTGCTCTGTTAGTTCACTACAACTGCATAACCTTAACATCAGCGTGGTATGAAATTTTTTAATGGGCATAAAGGTGCATATGGCTTTACTGTTCTTAAAATATATGGTCAGCTCAGTAACACACAGAATCTGATGTGGACATGAGCAGGCACATAAGGACTACTCACAGCTGGAAAGTGCTCAGAACCTTGTTAACTGGTACAAAACTAGCTGCAACTTTAATGTATTTTAGGAAAAATGAAATCACGTTGCTGTGGCTGCCATTTGGCAGCACCCGCAATTTTCCTTTAGAGCTACCATTCAGCTCACTTCACATTATGCTTTATGCAATACACAAACTCCTAAAGTAAAAGACAAATATGTGAGAATTTGGGAAATATACTGGGCTTAAGCCAGTTGCTGCTAAATCGATAGCTAAAAGTTCTGCTTACTTCAACGGGAATGAATGCAGGCCCTTTATTTCACAAGAAATCATTACTAGATGTGATCAATATGATGAAGGCAGCTAAAAACCTCTGTTTACATGTAACTTCATACCCTATAAATAGCCAAGGTGAAACACGTTCCTTTAGAAGAAACCTTATTTCACTTTTGCTTTAATTTTTACAATGTGTCAAAAGAAAAGAGAATTCAAAATATATTTTAAATTTAATTTTATTTTAACTAGTGGACATCTCATGTCAAAATACAAGTTAAGTGAAAGTGTCCAAATCTAGTGCAAAGAAGATGATGTGTTGCAATGATTTAAAAAAAAAGAAAAAAAAAGAAAAATAGAAAAATAAGAAAAAAAGGAAAAAACTTATTTTTTTCTGCTGGTATAGTTAGCAATTTTCTGGAAAAAATCTATGGAAAACTCAGTCAAGCTTTTGTGATAATATAAAAGCTGGACAAAATCAGCTTAGCTGATTCTTTGCTCAAACCACCTGAGGAATCTTATTCGAAGAATAAAGATTTAACAACACCTGCATGGATGCTTGGGAAGGGTCAAATCAGTCTTCTATGCATCTGAGGGAACCTCTGCGGGGACTGAAAAGGTGATCCCACAGTCCTCCTGTTTATGGAGTACTGGATTTGAGATGGGTGGTATAAATTTTTGAGATGGGTGCATTCTAGTGTGTAAAAAAGTAGCATGGAGGTTTCCTGGAAGGAATAATTCAATTTCCTTTACTTCCATATCGACTAAAATTTCTACCTAAATGCAGCAGACCTCAGAATAAGGCATTTTATTAATCAGGCTTAAAAAAATTAGTATTTAGAAAGTCTAGTCTTTCTACTACACTGATGAAAGTGTATGGTAGTCACAGAACTTTTTCAGGAGTGATTTGTCTATTATTAAAATATGGAAAACCCATATTATGACCATCAACTCACACTCACTATGAAACGTCTCAGCATCAACTTTCAAAATATCATTCCTTCATTTGTCTGATTTTGAAAGACCATTCCTTTACAACACTGATTTCAGCTTGTAAGTTACTTGTATGCTTTACTATTCCGTTTAAAACTGTGCATTAAAGGCCACTCTCTTTTCAAGAGGTCAATTCAAAAGTATGACAGAAATGGCTCTTACACAGTACAGACATAGAAATATTTGTGTCCCTATGAAAGCAAAAGATAAAGCAATCCTTGAGAGGGTAGATATTTTTCTCTTTGATTAGTGTTTCAACGGTATTGCAACATGTTTATTGGGAAAGATATTAATATTCTAATTTTTAAATTCTGAATAATTATATTAATTTTAATGTGTTTGAAAAACACTTGCCTTCTTGTAAGAAGTTGTTTAGACATTTGGTGCTTTTTTGGACACAGGTACTGTAAAACAGTTTATGGCTGATTCCTCATGTGTTGCTGATTCTCCTCAGCACAGGAAGGAATTTAAAACTGATGCAAACAATTGAGGTACAGAATGGGAAGGCAGAGGGAGAAGAAACCTCAACTATCTTATCTCATTTAGATATCCACTAAATCTTTCATCTAGATTCACTTGCTAAAACTTAAGGCTTGTGATCTTGTTTAATATCAGCCAGTAATAAAGAGCTCTTCAGCTAAATAGAGCTATATTCCACTATTAACTGCAGATCTTGAAGCAGTCATTGTGGAAAGGGAAGTCTCAACTCTCCAGTGTCAAGGCATTTAAAGGCATTCTGGCATCAATCAAGGTCTACGTCCAGTAAGTGCCTGCTTACATTTACATGAAATATTCATTCAGTTTTCACTTTTGTTTTTCTCTCTCCTAATCGTCACTTTTAGGAAGAAACTACAGTCATCACAGTTAAGGGAGGGTGATACGGGACGTGTAGTACTTTTCAATGTCAGACTTCCTGGAGGTAACTAGCTCTGTAATGAGGCAGCACACTGCATTCACTACCAAAGGTCTTCCTCACAAAGCCTAGCCGTGTTATCGCGCACTATTCATCTTCAAGTACACAACTGAAAGCAAATGAAAGTAATTAATTAGCCATAACAGGTGTGTCAAAAAGTGATTTTAAATCTTGAAAAATATTTAACATTGCCCTTAAGTGAACAAGGTTTCCCCCAACACACACTTATCCTCCAAACACAGTGTTCAGGTCTTCCATGACACTCTTTTAATTGTAGAAGCACACAGAACACCTTTAGATGGAGAACGATTTATTCTTGTTGCATTTTTCTGATGCTTTTCATATGACTATAGAGAACTTTGAAAATGTCAAATGATATAGTCTGTGAATTGTTATTATCACTGTTTGTCTAGAGACCATTACCATACTTGAATATCACACTAAGAAGTCTGTGTGGTAATTTATGTAACATCACTGACCATTCAGAATACAGTAAATACACAGTTTTTTGTTTTTAGGCAAAACAATAGCATTCTTTGGGAGTTTGGAGTTTTGGGCCAAATAGAAACATTGTGTATTACCTTCTGAGTGAAATCTAAACAGCATTTCTCATTATTCTTTATTGAGCTTTAGAGCAAATTCCGTTACTCCACTACTGATGGTAGCAGCACCTATAGTTTTTTGTATTATCGGACTATTAATATCAGAAATTTAGGTCTTATAAAAACTGCTAACCAATAATGGCTTTAGCTGTTGTGGTTTTGCTGCAGAAATAAGAACAGATCAATACTCATAATAGCGGAAAAACGTAAAAGGATATCTAGTGCAGTTGATGCTGGAATTACACATGCAAAATCATATTCAATCATTTAACTTGCGGTGTGTACAATTGCATTTAAAAAAACTTAGGGTTTTTGGTATAGTAATGTATGTATTAAAAAGCTAAGATTCCTAAGAAGAATAAGAAAAACAAAGTTTGCACAGTTAGCACATCACCTACTAAAATGTTCAGTTTTTTTCACAACATCTTCCTCTTCTCTCCCTTTAAACATTCATACAGCAAAGTAACAGTGTTTGCATTATACTCTCATGTTGAGTCTGCTGGCATCATCAGCTTTGATTTTTCTCAAAGGAATCTGGATTCTCTAATAAATTACTATGCCAAAATTGAAGCTGATTGCCTAAAAATTGAATATAAATTGCGAAGTACTGAAATCTAGGAAGACATCCAAAAATGTCAATGTATTTGTTATTTTTAAAAAGCTCAACATATTTGTTTACTTTTAAAACAGTTAAAATCGAAGTTTTCTTTTGTTATATTCCCTAAGTAATAATAAAAATAGAAAACCACGTTCACATTGTGCACATGGGAAAAGAAAAACACAGCTCTGAGTATCTGTTCATCTAAAGATTACAGCATAGGTAATCAAAAACAATTTGAAACAATTTGGGCCGATAATCTTCATTTACCTCAAATAAAGACAGTCATACTTAAAAACAAAGAATACAACTGCACTGTTGTTGAACATAAAACCACCTACTATACAAACCATAAGACATTCTTTCTCATTTCCCTGCCTCTCTACTTGGAAGAACCTGTATTATAAGAAGAAACTAGACCTTGAAATACATGTATTCTTTCATTTTCCCCTAATTTGGAATGAATTATACTTCAATTTTTGTTCATTTTTAAAAAAGGGGAAAGACAGAACCTACTGACATGAAACTGTGTAGGCAAGACACATTCACAGCTAATTTATAACAGTGAGTAAAGATTGCACAGTATCTGACTCAGAACAGGAACGGAAAAATCTTCCCTGAGGAGGCCTTGCTGAGTTTTAAGAAGTAATTCATGGCAGACTTATGGAAGATATTGTGAGCAGTATAAGCAGCCTTGCTTTATAATACACTTTCCTAACTTACAGTATTTCTGGACTAGGATCAGATGCTGTGGTATGCAGAGATCCTTCTGGGAGTTGCTGACAGACCTTGATTGCTACCAAATTTAGTGAAATCAAAGATATCATCACATTTCTAGTTTCAAGCTACTAATGTATAAAACATTCTTTTTCTGCCATTTTCTTATCAACATTGCAATATATCAGCTCTGATAGTGATCTTAACTGTGTCCTTGTATGTACACTATTGCAATAAAATCTTGTCATTAAATGCTGCATTTTGTGCTTTCTAATTCTGCCTTCTGTCAATAGTATTTCCAAACGTTCAATGTCTTGATAGATAAGAAAATAAAAAAATATGTCTGTGTTGACTGGTATAAATAGAACATAGCTAAATGAAAACTATCCAGAGGCTATTTGGGATACAAACACCTTTTAAACAGAATTCAGCACTAGATTGTAGCTTTTAGTAAACTTTAAAAAAAACCCAAGCAACCTCCTGAATTTAATATAAGCTACTTACAAACCCAGTTGTATTCATCTCTAGTACTACCCAGCTTGAATAAATCAAATCCTCAGGATGGAAGTGCAGTATTTCTCTAACTCTGACTCATAGAGTGGCATAATCCATTAGTCACTTCTTTGCATGTAAGCTTGGGTTGATGTTCAAAGTTGAGTTCTCAGTTTTGGCCTGACATTATCTATTGAATTTCTATTTGAACATTTCAAATGACTAATAGATTTCTGCTGCTTTTTGGGGGGTTTTTTGGGGTTCTCTGAGATGATTTCAGAATGGCATGCAATCAGTTTTGGTTTGGTTCTTTTTTCAAGCTACTGAAACCTGCTGAAATTTGAAGAGTTTGAATCAGTTGTAGTCCATCATACCTGTGGGATATGTCTTTAATCCCACAAGTTGTGGGAACTCAAGTATACTGTTAGCTTTTGATCTTACTGAAATGATTCTGAACATAACTGGCAAAAGCAATGTTAGCCAGACATGAAAGAATTGACTCTCTCTTGTTCTGCTTCCTAAAGAGTTCCCAGAGCACTGAATAACATTAGGCTCTGGCTTGTGTGCATGTGCAGTGCAATGATTTCCACTGTAGTCTTTTGCCAGATGTACAATGTAGAAAGGCTACCAAAAGCAGAATCCTTTTGAACAGTTTCCTCTACACCAAACATGGGCTTTTGAAATATATTACTTATTAGCAATATTTTCTCTCTAGTGGGTTTACTCTTAAAACTAATAAATGCTGTTACTCATGAGCACAGTACACACAGATGAAACATACATGTATTATATTGAAGACCTTTACTTTACATCCATGCATCCCAGATATTTCTTTTAAATACCTTTCATTTTAGTACTCATTATTTGTGTGAAAAATATCCAAGATCTATCTTTGTGGTTGGTATTATTTGCAAATGTCTTGAATGTCCTTTAGATGGCTAACTATCTGTCTTCATCAATGACTGTCTATGCAATGCTGCAGGTGCCAATGACACATGAGCACAAGGTTGCAAGTCCAGCTTGATAGATATGCGCAGCCTATGTATTATCAAAAATGGATTACAGAAATTCAAATGTGTTTGTAAATGTCACTTCAGATTAATTTTTTTTTCTCCCCTTGCAGTATAATCCAGTATGATCCACATTACTTATTTTAAAATGATGGATAGGTTACCATCCAAATTATTTGTAAGACATAAATGACCATTGTATGTCTCTTTGAAGTCAGAGGATGTATTTTGTATGACTCAATCATTAAATCATCTTACAAATGTCTAACAAAGCACCTGCATTTAACCATACTTCCTATATTTACATTTTTGGCCTCTTTCTAAATCAGGCATAAATCCATCAGGCCACTTTAGAACTTCAGAACTTCCTTCTTTTACATATCTACTGCTCATTATCCAGAAGTTATTCTGTCCCCTCTGTTAAATTACTTTATGCTGCAGCTTAAACGAACATGTCTTGCTTTCATCTGGCATTTCAAATAGGGCAAAGACTGCTGTACCATTTCCAAACACAACTGTGCTAACAGAGATGAATTACTACAGTTTATATAATTTATATTAGGAATTCATAGACCTAGCAAAAGGGATTAGTACATTTTATTTCAGGGTAGGAGATGATCCTGTCATTAATGGTCGATACTTTCATCATCTTTTAAACCTGAGGAATTTCCTGGGTGACAAGACTGTAAGGACATATCAGGGATTCACAGCTGTGAGCTTTATCTGGCCGTGTACTGCTTTACTTTCAGTATGTGGACTACGTTCCATCAAAACTGGATTAGACTGTCAATCATGTCCTGCAATGTATATTGTATTATGATTTTTTGAAAATGTCACTGAGATCAGAGTAATTTCTTGGCTAATTGCATCTCGTCTCTTCTTAATACTGTGCATTTAATGGTTTCATTACCTTACATGACAATCACAGAGTCTAGTCCAGCATTAAGGGCAGTTTTACTTTTCTTTATAAAAAAAATAGAAGAAAAAAGAAAATGTAAGGATTCCTCAATCCTTTTAATAACTTGGAAAAAATATTTAAGGCACTTCTATATTTGATTAAATGAAATAAAAATGTGTTTGTGGTATGCATATTGTTCCCTGTGGTCTGAGATATACATACTAGCAGAGATTGTTTCTCTAATCCCAAAAGCACACCTTATGCTTAGCACTGTATTTCCTTCTCTTCTCCTGTTATGGAAATAGATTAAAGAAAATATTAACCTTTAAGAAACTGTCAGTCATTACTCACATGCTTCCATTTCATGTATGGTTTTCTCGAGGGAAAGTCTCCCAAATGCAAAAATATTTATGTTTCAATATTACCCATTTAGGCATGAGAGATTCATTTAGATGAATGTTATAGTATGTTTCCCGATGTTTCATTAAATGATAGTTTGCCAACAGCAAAAGGTTCTGATGATATGTGTCAGAAGTAGAGGAATTGCTGGAGTATTTACTAAAGTAGTGAAGTCAACCAACTTGTTTTGGCTGAAAATAAGGATCTTCTCAGAACCCAATTACAGCTGTTAAGACACTCATACATACCATCAGAATGCTATGACTAAAAAAAACAGTGATAGGCCTAATTTAGATGTTATTCTCTAAGTTGTTATAATGAATACTTAATGTAGGAAGAAAATGCTGCCTAATCAAAAAGGTTGCATGAAGTACAAAGCAGAGTAGGGGAAGGTGTTGATTTAAGATGGGACTGAGGAAAACCATGTTTTCAATCATTGTATTGCACTACACTGAAATGCAAGCTGTTACTCATCACTGTAGTCTATTACATAATTATATGCCTAAAGCTGAATATGCACACCTTCTCCTGAATGCTTTCGGTTCCTTTAAGCAAGGGAGGGGTTGCCTCCATTTCTAACTTGCCTCTAAAAACCCTCATACTCCACCAGGCAAGGCCAAACATCAGGATTTCTATCATTCTGCAGTCCTTCCTTTTATACTCTATCAGCTAATTGCAAGCTACAGGGGAGAGAATACGCAAGGAAGATGGGTATATATTGCCAAGGATTCCTGGTAGGGGTGCTTGTAATGAAGGACACTCTTGGGTTTGGATCTGACAGCAGCTGGAAAATCTAGTTCAAATTTGTTGTGGCAGGTAGAAAGAGTGCAAATGTTAAAATATCCAAGACGTTTGTAAATTCTCTAACTTGCTAGCCATCTGTGTGGTTTGCATCCAGTTTGAGTGGATTGCTCCTATCACTTGTATAAATGTAAGCTGACATCTTTTCAAACATGCTTTCTATGATCATTTGGTTGTGAATGCCTTTTATTTAAACATTACAACACATTTTATTGATATTCTTGCAAAAGAGGAATAATGATTAAACACTGCATAAAATTACAATGCATTTCACTGGAGAAAACTGATCTTATCAGCAGATGCACATGTGCATCCATGAATTGCTTAACTCCTGATAAGTTTCAAAATTAAGAAAAGGTCATTAGTGTCTCACAAAGGGACTACTCACACTGTTCTGAAACAGCTGACAATTCTGGTGAAGTGGGGAGGGGAGAGAGAAGGAGAAAGCATGACAAAACCAGGACTTCCTTAAGCTAACAATGAAACATAGTCCTGGCACCTTGTTTTTAATTCCGTTTTCTATTACATTAGTATTTGGTCTCCATATATTTCTGAGAACAAATTGAGTTAGTGATGTTATTAAGATAGGCAAGTCATTGCTCAAAAACATATGTACATTAAGATATTATGTCTAAGAACACTAGCCAAGCCTATCAGAATGTATGAATTTAACAAGCAATGGATGTGTAAGGGGAAACTGGCCTTTCTCCTACAAAAGAGAAGGTGGGGGAAGTGGAAGAAAAGGAGGGAGTTTTACATTCCGAACAGTTGCTAAAAATAGCTGTTTTATGTGCTAAAACATATGGATAGAGAAAGAATTAGTTTCTACCAATTAAAGGGAATCCCTGCGAATGCTTTTTGCCATGTATATCTGAAGAACAGTATGCCTTGCTAAAAATCTGTTAGTAGGAAAGCAAGAAGGAGCAACCCTCCTAAGAATTTTTTGACATCCCTTTTCTTTGAAAGTGTAGCACACGTGAGAAAACCGTTCCTTAGGTTAGCACCTTTGTCTGCAAGGGACACATAGTATAAGGTTCTGTGAGTCTGGTTTACGGCATGGGTCGTGTCATGCCCTGTTGGCCACTTCCTCTAACAAAATATCTGAATATAAAACAAGAAAAATAAGATTTTTGTTTTAAAAATTAGTAGAATGTATTAATCTTATTTTTTTAACCACGTTTTAACTTGTGTTGAGAGCAACTCTGACCTTTCTTGACATGAAAGAGGGCCATTATTTCCAAAAAGACACGACACTGCCATCCTGGTTGACCTGCAGTATTTCGGGGATCTCTGTTGTCCCCTTGAATATGACTGAGTCTACTTTCCAATACATGACCTAAAGTAAAGTCTGGTAGCACAATGACCGCACCAGCAGAGGTATTTACTGTGAAGTAAAATAGCCCTTTGAAAAGACTTTGTGTCTGTGAAAACAGTTTTGGAGTTAGAAATCACACTTTATACATAAAAACAGAAAAAAAATCAACAATGAAGTAAATAGTTTTTTCTGTCTACTATGGTAAATTCATCCAAATAAACAAGTATATTGCAAGAACTGAAGTAAATAAAAACCTCCCAGGGGATGAATTAAGGTTTTCTGTAAGATGAGTATAAGTTCACTACAAATTTTGAGAGACCAGAGACAGAATCATACAGATGGACTCATTTCAAAGCTTGGTAAGATTGTCAAAAACTCTTTTGATGAAAATTTTCTCAAGTGGCTGTTCTTGGGCAAACTGGGAAAGTCAAGAACATACAGAAGAGAGGACACTAGACTATTTTTTCACCTGCAGTTAGTTGAATCATCAAGGAATTTGTGGACTGATTTTTGATGAGATTTTTGATGATTACAATACCTTCTCCTATAATATTTCAAACTGCCTAACATATTTTCCTGATGACTTAAGAACTTTACAAATAGGTTTAGAACCTATGGTTAGTTTAATAATGATGTGGGATAGGAACACTCCAACTCTTCCCAAAAAAGCCATTAGGGACAAATCTAACAGCATCCTTGTTCAATGGACTATACCTATGGACAGGCTAAACCTTGTATTGCCTTTCCTTCTGCGGCACTAATGATGTGGACAAAAATAATATATATCCAAAAAATTAAAAACAATCTTTACACCACTTAATTGGTGAAGAAAAATTGTTATGATCTGTAATGTGAAAGATGTTTCAGTGAAGATCCTTAGTAAGCCTCAAAACTGAAGACCTGGACTTTGGTTTAATGAGTCTTCATAAATTTCACATAAACTATAATCTACATTGATCTTAGGTCTCTTCACACTCTTGTGGTTGCAAGTACTTGAATAACTTCTGTTTTATCAAAATACAGACATTTAAGTGGAAGTTCAATAAAATGACTAGAAGCTAGAAAATGCAGTCTGCTTTGAAATGAAACACAAAAAAACCCCTCTAGGCTTGCTTTTTCTCTAATACTCATCCCAAATTCTATAAAGCTATGGATTTGACATTATCATTGGTCAGAGACTTGGATTAATAATTCCTTTTTTTCTTTATTTCTTCTATGATCAGCCAGTTGTTTCAATGATATTTGATCATATTCAAGATGGGCTTGAAGAAGATAAGTGACTTCTTCTATTCCCTCTCCTTTTTTGAAATGTGGGGGGAAAAAAATGCTATGCTATCAAAATATTTTCCCTCTACTTTCCAAGCCTAAAACTACGACCAATACATTTATGATACAAGGACTACTTACTGCTTGAAGGTCAGAATTCATTCATCCTTTTTCTTACAGAAGCAGAAGTAACACTGGAAATATCTCTCTTCCTTTCAGAATAGGAAAAGTAATTAGTTGAAAATGGAATGCTGATGTAAAATTGACCTTCAAATACCTCCAAAATTGAAGCCACACTGATATTGGACCAGTGCAAAACACAAATTAAAGCAATCTAAAAGCTGTTTTGCATTATGCTGGCTAGAACTATAGAGATGTGCTCTTCTCTTTCTTGGTTTCCCTGGCAGAAGTTCATCTTGGATGTGCTGCTTGTAGTGGCATTTAGGCAAAGGGGTAACAAAAGAGCTCAAAGTCAATTCTGATTAAATATCCTTCAGCCCAAAAGTGAGCTTGGGGTGGTACTAGGCCAACTTTTGAGGAGGTTTATGCTGTCTGAGCAGTGCAAACTTGTTTCTAAGTTCACCGTTCAATCAGTATCTTGATTCTATGGAGTAGCCTCCAAATCTCTTTTAGATGCTTGACTGGTGAAAGAACGAGAACTGATAAGAATACAGAATCACAGAATATTCTGAGTTGGAAGGAACCCACAAGGATCACCGAGTCCTACTCATGAATGAATGACCCATATGGGGATCCAACCCTCCACCCTGACATTGTTAAAACCATGTTCTGACCAATTGAGATAATCTCCGCCTGGAGAGTGATCACTGTCCAAAGAAGACATACTAAAGAAAGGCCAGCCGAATAGCCTCTTCTCCCTGCATGGAAGTGCACCATTAGAAAAAGAGAAATTAAGATTTCTTCTCATTTCAGGTTTTGGAAAAAGTATTCCACGTTATTTTACTAGGTTATCTGCAATGCTCCTTCCATGTACCATCATAACCTATATGTGTGATTTTGAAAGAAATATTTGTAGGAGGTAGATCAATTTATCAATAATTTAGATAAAATCAGCTTAACTAATAAGAAGTCATCAAAATATTGCTGTCTAGAAAAATCCACATTTTTATTTGCTTTTTAAGTATAGAGCCTACTCTTTAATTGTTTTTCTTTTAATCTAAGTACAAAGGTTAATGTCTTCTCCCTCCAGGTACCTCTAAAGGTTTTCCTCCGTTTGACTAAAGCTGATAGGATGAATACATACTTAGCAATTTCCAGGGCACTTGCAAGAACATTCCTTTTGTCTTTCTTGATCATTTGAGTGATTTTTCAAATACACTACATACTATATGCGTTTTATCTTGTGTGTCTCTGTATATGAGAGGAAGTTGTGTCATAGAATCATAGAATGGTTTAGGTAGGAAGAGACCTTAAGATGATCTAGTTCCCCCCTCCCCTCCATGGGCAGGAATGTCATTCACTAGATCAGGTTTCTCAGGGTCCCCATCCAACCTGGCCTTGAACACTTCCAGGGATGGGACATCCACAGCTTCTCTGGGCAAGTTGTTCCAGTGCCTCATTCCCCTCAGAGCAAAAAATTTCTTCCTAACATCTAATCTAAGACTTTCCTCCGTCAGATTAAAACTGTTGTCCCTTGTCCTGTCACTGTCTGCCTGCATCAAAAGTCCCTGTCCCTCCTTTTTATAAGTCCCCTGAAGGTACTGAAAGGTTGCAACGAGATCTTCTTGGAGCCTTCTTTTTTTCCAGCCTGCACTACCCCAGCTCTCTCAGTCTGTCTTAGTAAGAGAGATGCTCCAGCACTCTGATCATCTTTGTGGCCTCCCTCTGCACTCATTCCAATAGGTCCATGTCCTTGCGTTCAGGACCCCAGGGCTGGATGCAGCACTCCAGGTGGGGTCTCACAACGAAAGAGTAGAGGAGGAGAATCACCTAATCTCTCGAACTGCTGGTCACTCACCTTTTGGTGCAGTCCAGGATGCCGTTTGCCTTCTGGGCTGTGAGAGCACACTGTTGGCTCATGTCCAGTTTTCAGCCATGAGAACACCAAGTCCTTTTCTGCATGGCTGCTCTCATTGACTTCTTCTTCCAGTCTGTAGTCATGTCTGGGATTTCCCCAACTCAGGTGCAGTACCCTGCACTTGCATTTGTTGAACTTCATGTGGTTCTCATAGGCCCACTTTTCAGTCCTTGTCCAGGTCCCTCTGGATGGCATCCCATTCTTCTGTTGTGTCAGCTGCACCACTCAGCTTTGTGTCATCAGCAAATCTGCTGAGGGTGCACTCTATCTCACTGTCTATGTGATTGATGAAGATATTGAAGAGCACTGGTCTCCAGACAGAGCCCTGAGGGATATCGCTCTTCAACAGCCTCCATGTGGGCATAGAGTCATTGACCACAACTCTGCCTGTGTCCCTCCAGCCAATTCCTTAACCACTGAAGAGTCTGTGTGTCAAATCCATGTCCTTCCAGTTTTGAGATAAGAATGCCATGTGGGATCATATTGAAGGCCTTACTGAAGTTCAGGTGGATGACATCTGTCAGCTCTCCCTTGTGATGACCATTGCCGTCACTCCATCACGGAAGGCCACCAGATTGGCCAGGCACAATTAGCCCCTAGTGAAGCTGTGCTTGCTGCCATGGATCATCTCCTTGTCTTTTACGTGCCTTAGCATATCTTCTAGGAGGACCTGCTCCATAATCTTCCCAGGCAGAGAGATGAGGCTCATCGATGTGTAGTTCCCCAGATCTCCCTTTTTCTCCCCTTTAAAAATGGGAGCAATATTTCCTTCTTTCCAGCCACTGGGGACTTTACCTGGTCACCATGACTTTTCAAGTATGATGGACAGTGGCTTGGCAACAACATCAGCCTGTTCCCTCAGGAACCTGGGGTGCATGTCAACAAGCCCTATAGACTTCTCAACCTGATGGAGCAACCAACAAGTTATAAAACCCTAAAAACATGAACAATAATTTAACTCAATTGTTTGTCAGGGGTTCTGAAAAGTTTCTTTCTTTTCATACTAGGTTTACACTGAATGCATGAGATCCTGAGCTGGTTTTTATGTTATTGAGAAACAAAGTATGAATCAGAATGAAAAAATCAGTTTAATGTAGTTTTATTGATTTTCACCAAAAAACCTTGAATAAACACAAATTTCCTTAATATTCACACAAAATATTTACAAAAATGAATGTCCGAATTTTATGTTATTGGCAGATGTGAAAACAATTCTTTTTATACAAGTTAAAATTTACATGATTTTACATCCTAAATAGCACTCAGTTTTGCAAATAAGGCCTTCAAATGATAACTCTCTGTGCTCCAGCATAGCATGAAAAATATCTGGAGAGATAAAGTAAACAAAAAGAATTACTGCTTAAAAACAAAAATGGAAAGTACCATTTAAAAATCCTTCATCGCCTCTCTTCTAAAGCCCTGTAAATAGTTTATTCAGGTCAGATGCTCTAACACTGTGAATGAAATTAGCAGGAAAAAAGTTACAAGTGGCTAACTACAGTCAGAATTTTGCATGACTGGATAT
The DNA here is from genome assembly GCA_013400975.1 of Atrichornis clamosus. Taxonomy (NCBI): domain Eukaryota; kingdom Metazoa; phylum Chordata; class Aves; order Passeriformes; family Menuridae; genus Atrichornis; species Atrichornis clamosus. The sequence continues at coordinate 95,647 of WBMZ01013538.1, read as the reverse complement.
TTTTATTTCATGATAATTTCAGTTTAATCAGTTTCAGTATTTATAGTTGGTCAATCCTTCAGGGAAAAAAGAAAATGTTTTAGAGTTTGATGTGATTCCTTCTGGAGTCACACTAGCTTTAATAAATACAGATTCATGCCTCTCATCCTGCTTTAATTCACAGGCCAGTCTGGATATTTGCAAACATGTTTATTAGGAGGAAATACTTTATAATATTTTAAAACAACTTCACAGTATTTCACATGCATAATAATTCATGATAAAATGTGCTAAACATCGGGGTTTATAAACATGATTGCTAATACACAGCACTTATGCAATTATGCATAAATAATGTTATGTCCTCATAAATCATTACCACGTGAATGTAGTAATTTTGCTTGCAGAACTGCTTATTGGCTAGCCCTAAAGCACTGCCTAAATCTCAGGTGGACTCAAGAGGAAAAATATGGAAATGAAATGTGGTAGAATTCCTCCTCCCCCATTCACATCACACACACACACACTCATCCGATTTTTGGATTTAGATATAGTGAATTAAGAATGTGAATCACATTTATGCAATTCTGATTTGGTTGCAGATACTGCTTATATTCTGAAATGCTTAGAATGGATTTTGCTTTGTGCTTGCCTGTAGAAAATCTCTTCATTTGCCATTCTAGTAGTAATATTTAGCTTTTATTTATTCAGTCCAAGATGTGTCTTTTCTTGCTTCTAAGCAGCTGGATTTTGTTTTCCCAGTGACAAGCTAGCCTTTGTAGATGAGAGCACAGACTTAGGAAAATAGAAGAGATTCTCCTTGCAGCAGTGAATCTGTGGCACTGCCCAGTGGCAGTGCCATGGTGTCACAATAATTTATCATATGCAGAATGGGGCAGTATGAATCTGACTTGTTTAAGTGCTTCAGTGGCCTTATTTCACAGACAGAATGTGGGACAGGGCACAACAACTGCAAAGGGCCCTGCAAATCCCTGGTTACACTAATCACCAACCACATTTTCTGAAGTTCCTGAATGGACATGACAAAGGCGACAGAAAAATGGATCTCTGACTACAACTCTCCAATGGGAACTGGGCAAATTCCTTCCTCTTCTTGAGACATATTGTCTCCCTCAAACCTCTGTTTGTACACTTTCTTATCTAAAATGAGAAATGGAGCACCAATTCAAGGCTCAAGCATTTATCTAAATAGCATGAACCAAAATTTACATTTTAATTAAATATTAATTGTTTTCAAGAAACAATATAAAAATATAATATTGTTTTATTATTCTATATCCAGTTGAAGGGTTATTCCATTATTTACTTGGTTTGGTGGGGGGGTTTTAGGTGTTTTATTTTTTGGTTTTGGTTTTTAAATTTCTTTTCTTTTGTGAATCAACTGCCTTTTTGTAGAATATTTATAATGTAATTCTTATGTTGGTCTTCCCAGAAAATACAACAATACGAATTTATTATATACAAAAGTACATGGTAACATTGGGAATTGCTATATTGCCTTTACATCAAGTGCATTACAGTAGTGCCTGTAGGCCTGGGACCAGTTGTGCTTGGGTACGGTATAAACATTGAACAGTCTGTGACTTGAAGAGTTTACGGTTTAGCACCACAGATTACCTCTAAATAATTGGTTGCCTCTCCTGAACGGGCATGGCCAGTACAAGGCCCAGAAGAGCCCAGATTTATGGCAGCACAGGGAAAACTATATTTCCATACAGTTGAAAAGAACACCTCCTTTGTAAAAGAACCCATCATCCCACAGTGTGAGGGAGTGATGACACCATCTTATGTGTCCTTGCTATTCTTCAAGTAGTTTGAAGAACAAATGCACTGCCATGAAGTATAAATGCCTTTGCATACTGCTCCCATTCCCCATCCCAAAGGTGGAGGGCAGGGAGGGCTTCTTCCCACCAACACTGTCTCTGGGGAAGAACCATAACAGATCTACAGTCTAGATTTTATGACTCTAACCCCAGGCAACATTGAATGGCCAGAAATTATACAATCACAAAGTATGTTTTATATCTGTAGAAAGAAGATAATTTTATTTTGCAGGAAAGTGTGAGGGACCAGTGCTTGACTGTCCGTAGCAGGTACACACCTCTTTAGCTTTTCCACAATAGCTGGAATGTAGAACTATTTGAATGCCCCTATGATTTATTTTTTTTTATTTTTATTCTTGCTTGTAGTTAAATATAATAAAACAAAACTTGTTTTTGTATTGCTAAGACTCAGAAAAGATGTGGGGGGAAATGCATGGATGTTTTCATATCCTTGCCAAACACATTCTCCCTTTAAAGCATAAAAAAGAGAAGAACAAAAAGAGAGTATTTTTGAATAAGCCTTTTAGTACCATAAAGAACAACTTTGTTCACCATGTGTAGAGAAAACAGTGTTGCTGAATGACGATTACCTTTATAACAGACCTGCTAAACACTCTGCATATGTGCTACAGCTGCATTATGCCTCCCTGTGACTGTGCCCAGATGAGGAGAGAAAGGAAAGCACATATCAGGAAATAAATGCCGGTGGGATTAAGTTTTCTACAACTTTACTCAGGTGAAGTCATCCTGCTGATATCAACAGCACAAACCAGATGAGTAAAGCTCAGCACGTTTACTAGCATTTGAGAATTACAGCCTTCATTTGTGATTCAAAGCCCAAGCCTGCTGCCACCAAATCAATAAAAGAGTTTTTCCATTAGCTACAATGGTGTAGGACTTCGTCTCTACTCCTGATTTCTGAAGACACTTTACTGACATTAAAATGCACTTTGTTTTGTAGCACAGGCACCATGAAGGAAAGAAGGGACAACATTTGTTCTGTAGTTTTTGGATGTGTTTATAGTTTCACTGTAGGCAAGAGTTGTCCAAATGGGTTATCATGCCTAAATGAATTAGATTTCTAGGAAAATTCTACATGTAAGATTTATATAGACAGTCTATATGACAGAAACTTATAGTAAAACCTAGCATTTAATTGTTATACCTCTAGAGCCAATTAAAACTCATTAAGGAGTCCACAGCAGGAGCATGTGTTTTAAAAATCACTGCTTCGGTCTCTGAAGGTATCATAAAATGTACTTTCATCATGCACACAACATCTACAAATTCTGATTGACATTTCCTCCTTCCCTCTAAAGAGAGTCTGGCTCAGTTTGCAGCAAATATGACAATGGGCTGTGCAAATGTACATCTGAAACACAGCCCTTTCGGGGTTAAGCATTCAAGCTTATATGAGAGATCATCAGTTTCGGGTCAAAGTGCTGTTCTTAAATGATCAGTGCAGAACAGAAAAAAAAAAAAGGCATTGAAGTGACCTTGCTGAGGGTCTAAAACTGTGCTAAAGCCTTTTCTGCATGATTAAGTGAGCAGAATCTTAGATTAGCTAAAAGCAGTGCAGAAACATAATGAGTTCACTTATTTTGGAGCATTTAATAACAGTTATAGACAGTTATGTGATCAGGCGGAGTTATGACTTATTCATTCTTTCATTGCTATTAAAATTACTGCATTTGAGGTTTTTAAAGTCATTGAAATAAAAAAGTCTGATTTATGTTAGGAGAATTTAGCTTGCCCTTTGGTCTCTCCGTTTTTAAATGATATAATTAGACTTTTTAAAGACCATTCTAAAAGCATTATTAGCATTTTCTATAGCTGAAAGTAAATGCATGTTTTGTGGGTATTTTAATTTTAGAAAGAAAAAGAAGAATACTTGATACAAACAGCAATAGGGTGTTAAAAAAAGAAATATTGCATGAAATTTTCTTAAAGGTTACTCTGTGCATTTATAGGTATGTATACACACTGAGATGCACACACAAAAACACATGCATAAGTGTGAGAACACATACATTTAGAGTACATATGAACAGGAGTTCCAGATACACAGAAATATAATCCTATTCCCTTCATCCATTTGGGAGATGAAGGTAAGTAGAAGAGCAAGTTCCATAGGACATATTAACTCCTGACCTTTAACATATTACCTCACAAATTACAAAGCCATCCATCAGTCTCAAGGGAGAAAAAGTGCTTTGATCAAAACAAAGGGACTTGCAGGTGTTTTGAATTAACAGTAAGTGATAATCATTAAAAAGCGCTGGGATGAGTATGTGAGTGTCATGGTTGTATGCACATTTTAACATACACTCAAGTCCTAAGTCTTAGCACACACATTACTTTCAAATGATATTTGCATATTAATTATTAATCCCTATAAGCATGCCCAGTGTTTTCAGTAGCAAGAACACGTATTTTATATATCTGGTTTTAAGCTTATTCAAAACATTCACAATACACAGACCCACAGCTGAATACTTTCACACAAGACTGTATATCTTGCTGCAAAGGCCAAACAGGTGAACCAAAACACTTTCCTTTCACATTTAAATAACAAGCTTTTTCTACATTGTTTTGCCTTAGAAAATAAAATTTCCCATAAGATTAAGAAAGTCTGCTTTTAGTTGGGCCTCAAGGGAACATATCTTTGCTTACAAAAATCACGCTTGCAACAGCTTCCTTAACTGAAAGCTCTTTTTATGTGTGTGCCTTGTATGTTTATTCAGTAGACAGTTTGGATTGCTCATTTTTCTGCTCAGAATGCACTGTGCTTTTCTATTAAAACATATTATTAAAACTAAATCAGAAAGAGGCTTATTTAGTAGTCATTTCATGCACATGACTGATGGGAATACATAAATTATCAGACTAATATCTGATTAAAACTTGATTAACATGCTAATAAATTATGCTAGAAATGTTGGGGTTTTTTTTTAATTTCTCCACTTTTACTTAAACTTCCTAATTGACACTTCAATTATTTTGTTCTCTGAATTTTTGCCTTCCTTATGAATAACAGCTGAGATAAATTATTCCTTTGCCTGAACTTTACATGAAAAATGATCAATTATGATTATTAAAGCTCTCTAGTAATCTGTTAATTATTATTTAAAGAGTCACCTCATTTTTGTTTGTTAAGTGGAGACCATTATATTTATTGCTGACAAAAAGCTGTAAGGTGCTCTGGAAGTCTGGCTCCATACCCAGGGCATGACATGGACACAGCACAGAGGCCTGCCAGCTGGAACGTCCTCACGCTTTGTGCAGGGTGACACTAACTTGGGTCCATCAGCCTCACTGTTAAGAGAGATTACAGGGTAGTCTGTATCAGCCTCACGTGCTGCTGCTGCCTGTGTGGAAAAATACACCCATGAATCTTGTAATGCAGACTCCTGCCCACTAGAGACTGATCTCAGCCCAATAAAGCATGTAACTCGGGACCCTCACAGTTTAGACTTGAACTATGGTCAGGAAGGTGAGAGGCCAAGGCTTCATCCACTAAGCCATTTACCCTTTTCCTTTGTAGGGAAGATTGATTTTTAAAAAGCTATTAACCTTCAGCAATTTATCTCATCAGATCATCTTCATTTTGTTCCGCCTATAATAAGACTGTATTATATAGTTTAATTCTTGACTTAATTCAGCTAGACTATTTAAAAAGAAATAGATGGAGGAAAAAAAAAGCAAAAAAGAGAGAGAGAAAAATTATCAAAAATTTTGCAATGAAAATGTTATTGGAAAAACAAAAGAAACTTCAAATGTCATCATGTCTTGGAGACACAACAATTAAAGTTGTTAAGTGTGTATACAGAGATCCCGGTTGGGCAAAAACTTTCAGTATTTCTCAGTCTTTCATAATGAAAGGATGAAATGCCATACTTACCTAAGCTACTCACAAGATAAAATGCGAGTATTCTTCTCATTTCTTGAGCTGACTCACTAGCACCAACACAACCCATATTCTTTCATTTGTATATTGTCGAACAGAGATGCTCTCTCAGCAGAAAAGAGTAGCTCCAAGGAAATTTGGTATTGAAATTTAGTGCTCTGCTGGTATTCAGAGAAATGTTGCAGTGAAGTACAGAACACGGTGGACTGTGTTTGCAACAGTGTATATAACACTAATTTTCATTGAGATGAAGCAAGTAGGGGTTGCTTGCTAGGAGCTAAATTATTTTTAGTTTAATGATTGATTTGAGGAAGGAAAAACCCAACATTTTTTATGAATGATGTGTTTGTATTAATGACTTTAATACATCTGGCTGAACTTTGCAGCAGGTACCAATTTAAATTTTGCTTAATTAGGTAATAATAAAATCAGTTCTAAGCATTTTAGTTGTAATCGAATAGTGAGTTCACTCATATTAAATGTTCAGAATTATTCAGAAACTTAGGTGCCACTGACTCTCAATGAGACTTTGATTTTTAAGACTCTTAGGTCCATCTGTAGAAACATGTCTTTCTTTCTTGTGTGCATTTATAAAATGCAGAGCACGGACAAAATCACTAAAATAACAAAACACTCCCACCTCACTTTTATCTTCAATTGGCTTTGGAACAGAACAAAATTTTTAAACTAATTTTTTAAGCAGCTCTGAATTACTTCAATGGCTGTTTTGCTAGAGCAACGACCACAAGGTAAGCCTAAGAAAGAGCTAAACCCAGCAGGTCATATCTCCTGGTTGCTTTTTCTACTTCTTTACAAACACATTCATAAGTTTATGCACCTGATAACACCTGCTCTTTATCTTCTGGTACTTGGATGTTTAGTTGGTACATGTAAGTGAGTGCTTACAGCGTCTCAGTATTTGACCAAACCATGTACAGTAGAAGTCTGTTTTATTTTTGCCTGTGCTTTCTTAATACTCCTGAGCGAAAATCTCTTTTATTTTGAGATCATACGAGTAAGTTGGCATTTGGGCAGATGAATACAATTTTAACAGGGTGGTACTACAAGAGCCCTACTAAGATACACACATAATCAACAAACTACTCCAGCTCCCTAGCAAGTGATCCTTTGTCAACAGAAGACAGGGTACAGGTAAGCAAACTCTGGAAGCAAAAAGCAGGGGAAAAGTCTCCCTGCAAAATAGTTCTACTTTTTTTCTTTACAAATGAAACCAATGATAAAGTAACTCTTCAGGAACTGGTTATAAATCCTCTTCATACATATTAAACAGTATACAGTGAATAGGATTAGTAATATCTTTTGTCTAATTTGTCAATCCAGTTCTTAGTTCCCCACAGTGCTTCAGTCAAATACAAAGACAGTCTCAGTTACTTTTCCATAGATTAAGTAGCTCTTGAATTGATATTTGCTGTATGGGTTGGGACTTTGACTGGTAAACACTGTGACTGATGCTGAAGGCCAAAAAAAGGCAGCAATGAGGAATTAAAGCAATAGACTTTTGGTTGACTTGAAGGGCAAATCCTCTCTCCCCATTTTGCTGTAAAACAAGAGTCATTCTCTTAACAGAAAAGAAACCTAAAAGTATTAATATAAAAATCAGTGATTGTTTTAATTTCTTCTTTCTTTTCATTGACCTAATTTATTTTGATGTGTAAAGCTGACTTTTGTGTCATTTCACAACAGAAAAATGCAAAGGCCTATGGTCAGCCTAGCAGTGCTCGCTCATATTGCTTCTGAATCCTATTGAAAAGTCAACTCCAAGGGCATGAACTGTGGAATTAACTGACAGAAGTTTTATCAGAAGCAACTTCTCCCATACAGCTGGAGAAGATTGGCACAAGGATGGTGCTGCCCTCTCGACTGCCTAGTTCACATGGGAACAGGAATTTCCATTATATTCTTCAGAAGCAGCAGAAAACTTGTTTTCAGCTGCAGTGACTCAGACACAGAGAGAGGTATATTAACTAAAACACAGTCCACCACCAAACTGGGTGGGCTGGCAGAATGTTTCAGAACTCATATGGATATTCCTGCCTGGATCTCTGCAACTGCAAGCCCCTCCTCTCTGTCATTAATCTGTTGATGAGCCACTGTGTAAACGGATAGGTTTATTTGCCTTACACTGATGATAACAGACTTGCGTGAATAACCAACAGAATAATGTGAAACTTAATTAAAGAAAGAAAACCTGTATTTCAAAAATGTATTGGATCGCAACATAATACTAAAGTCATTGTTCCAGACATATTTGTAACAATTATTTTTTTCCCAATCCCATTTTAATTCCTTCTTTTGTCTTAGCATAAGAATACATCTGCAAAAAGTAGAAAAGATGACAAATATAAACACTAGTTTGATACTTGATAATTTTTAACTACCTAGCCATTCAAGATACCTATGTTCACTGGTCTGGTCTCCAGTAATCCCTATTTCAGCTAACTGATTCAATCTGGTAATTGTTAAAGGTAGTTGTAGTTGATTCATTACACTCTTTTTGGTATAGCCTAATATTCACATTCACTTTGGGATAGTCAAGAGCCCACATTCATTGTTAGCAAGTGATTATTGGACTCTTTGTGGAAGGTTGTAAAGAGCTATTAACATGTAAATCTTTTTTTAAAGGTCATAAAATTTGGAAAGCTGTAAAAGAGGCAAAAAGAGAAAAAAAGTGAAAAAAGGATACTCAGCTTTTCTAATTTATTGCTTAATTTTACATATTTAGCATCATTTGACTGCCAGCAAGGGCAACTAAAAGATTTATGAGAAGTTCAATTAAATCGATCATCAAGGATCTAGTCTATTGTGTTCAGCATATTTATTCCAATGAGTCATATTCCAAACTGTTGATATAACATGACCACGTTTGTGTTTAATACTCTTAGGTGTTATTGACACAGGTGTAATACAGGGACATAGACACAGGTGCAAATATCTGTATCTGAGGATGAAAGACACAGCTGTCTTTGGAACCACTACTGCAATTCAGGATTATGAATACAGTTGTACTTATATTCTGCCTTAGAACATTGCACACACAACTCAGTTCCCAGTTCAGCAATGGTTTTCAGATGCAGCCTTGTACTTATATTAAAACTCCTCAGACAGATGCAACTCGTTCTGTCTTAAACACACTGCAGAGAGATGGGGCCTGGCAGGTTTTTGTACATGCTAACACATCTAACGTGCACGTAACACATACTATCCACCCACAGCTGCACTGGTCTGATCCTGAATCCACAGATGCAGCTCAGTCAGCTTCAGTGAGCTCAGTGTCCTGAGTGTAATGCCAGGCTAATACAGCCAGGCTCTGCCCAGACCTGGCCGGGTGCATCCTCGCAGTGCAGTTCAGAGCGGGATTACTCGCCATGGTGGGGAAAAGTGACAGGCCATGCGCCATTTCCTCACCACCTCACGCCATCAGTCTGCACATGAGGACAGCACTGCAGCCACTCACTAAATATATAGGCAAGAAAGCTACACAAGGGAAGTCTGGCAGTACAAGCAATGCTGAACACTGAACAAAAGACACAAGCCAAACACTCATTTAGTATCTGAAAAAGGGGCTGCTTATTGTATGGGTGGTTTTGGACAGTGAATTTCCCCTTAAATATTTTATTGAGTCAAATCCGAGGCAAAACAACTCTAAGATTTAACAGCCAAAAGTCAATTACCTAAACTCTTACATACATAAGTTTTACTCATGCTTTATTTATGCAAATCCTGTTTGCACTGAGCAAATACCCAAGCATGTGGTAGCATACATGCAAAACCATATATATCTGAAAGTTTGACTCAAAAAAAGAGGATAAAGAAAGAGAAAAAATTTGGTAAAATGTGGAATTCATATGCAGTAAGTAAAGTCTCAAAGATTAACAAAAACTCCTCACAGAAGATACCAAGGAAAAGGTAGCATTAAAACTACTTAACCTGCAGCAATATTGTCAGGGATGTCATCCACAAGTACTGATTAGGCTGTGACAAACAAGTTTGTCTTTATATGCACATTCTGCTACCAACAATGTCTATTTGCTTAAAATGTGGAGAGGCAGACACCCTTCCTTATGACAGGGCTGTAATATTTCTCTTAATTTAACATGCCTGAAGACAAATCTTATGGCTAATACTAACCTTTGGTACCTTTACAGGAGCTACAACTTCACAGACTATAAATAAGTAGGAAAGACGGCCTAGTTGCAATTGTATTCAGTACAAGGCAAAACTAAACAAGTACAAACCTTAAAACTTCCAGAATAGTAACATCATTCTCAATTCTAAATCTGAGACCCAACAGTGTGGACAGAAAACCTTAAGGATACTTCCACAGGAGAAAAGAATAAAGCTTGTTGCCCAGTAGGTACTTATTGGTAACTTGACTATGTAGATGCTTTTCTGTCTCCAATCTCCCAGTTTTGTGGGATGAAAAATCAGCCTGAAAATCTTCATTTTCTCTTACTGATGTATTTTTTCTCCTTGACTCTCATCAGAAAAAAAAAAAATTTGAATCTACCTTCTTGATTTTATGTGAGCACTTTAACTGAGTCTAAGAGATTCCACCAAAACATGATAAGATTTAGCAAAAGATCAATTGATATTTATGTATGTGCGCAGTGTTCGCAACACTGTACTACCGTCTGAATTTAAACTTCTTTGCCAAACTCTAAAGATAGCCCGCATAACAAAGGATTCAAGCAGACTTCTCTTTCAAAACTTTTTAGTATGATAAATCCTCTAAAGAGTTAACTTCTTCAGAGGTTCACAGACACTCCTCTCCCCAGGCTTCAATCGTTTCAGAGTAACCTATGCTTTTACCGATTTTCGCTGTTTGAAGTAAAACTTAGCAGCTCTAGTCTAGTCAAGGGAGAGGGGAAATAAAATGCTTAGGAAGTACTAACTCTTGACTTCTTCTTATTTAAATAAGTCTGCAATTACTCCAAACCAGTTGAAAGACTTCTGAAGAGATGAGCACTAGTTCTCTTCACAGTCCATCAACAAGGCCTGCTTACTCCATTATATCATCAGTGATGTGCACAAAAATCCCCAGATATAGATGAATCAGAGAAATTCATTTGTAAGCCACAGAAGTACTCAGGAACAAGAACTCAAAGAACTGCAAAATGGAGTCCTAGTTTCTAAGTGCCTTCTGGGATTTTCCACGTCACTGTCCTCAGACAATAGCAGAATTCCTCTGTCCTTCCTTGGTCTTTCAGAGTTCCTCTGATGATCTAGGCTTCTTCAATACAGCATTTGCCACATCTCTCTTATTACTCATGAAATATACTGAGCACAATAAAAGTTACTTTCTCAATTGATTTCTAAGTGTGGAAATACAGAACAAGCAATGTTTGCTTTTCAGTCTAATTCCTTAAAAAAATCTGATTCTATTCAGAATGTTACCAAAACATCTATCTTCATGCCACTACACTGCAAATGAGCAAGAATCATGAGGTTGCTTTAAGCAACCTAGTTCATTAGATGCCACAGTGCACCACTGCACAGTGCCAACAGCCCAGCTCACAAAACCAAAATGGCAGCTTTAATGTAATCCTGCTCTCAGGCTAATCAATCCTGTCTATCACTGCACTGCTCCAGGTACAAGCCTGTGCTGAAATGCCTATATTTCTTTGAGTTCTGGAGCTGACAAGGTCTGCAAGAGCTTGGGGGTCTTTGGATAATGCCTGAGTAGGGCAGTTGTTCTTTGGATGACTACAAAAAAATTAGACTTGAAGTGTACAAAGGAGCAGGGAAAATGAATAGAAGACAAGATGAAGTGAAAGATGTCAAAGCTGAAAAACAGAGGAAAAGACTAAGAGGGAAAAGTGAACCTAAGAACAGGAAAGAGAACAAAGGCGGCCTTAGCTGTACATTCATATGTAAGCTTTGTTTCTTCAGGGAAAAATTGTAGCACACAGGGCATGATTTTCCCTGTTTCTATTCTGATTCCACTGGAGGACCAACATATAGCTTTTTGCCATCTGTGATTGCCCCTTCCCTTCCCTTCCCTTCCCTTCCCTTCCTTTCCTCCTGTTTTTTGATTGCAAGCTTTAGGAGCCAGAATCTGGATATTGAAAGTGACTTGCAGAATACTTGGGACCATGATGTGTCTATGAGAGATCAGGACTAAGATGAACAATGACATAAATAAAACCTGCAATGCTTATATATTTGTAAGTATAAAACAATTCTAAACCAATCGTGGCATTTTAATGTATCCAGCAAGTGATGGGTTGACTCAAAAAATTTAGCTAAGTAACACACTTATTTCAAATTTCATGTATTTGATAATTTAAATGAATAAAGTTCTCCTATCACCAGAATGTATTTTATGTTAGAAGTTCATACATCATGAGGCGGTTTAAGTAGAATTTTAAAGGCATGTATAATTACAAAAAGCTTCTGTGCTGCGTAGTTCTCTGATGATTTGTTGCAGAAATAGCTTAGAGTGTGCAACAATCCTTAAAATATCCCTCACAGTACACATTGCACACCAAGGCAATGGCACGGAAGGAAAGCAGAGGTGGAATGGAAGGATTGGTTAAGAAGTTCAGGCAGTGTTTCGGCTGCTCAACAACAAGAGGATGGCCCTATCAGGAAGCCTGGTATTCCATGAGCTCATTGGCTGGTCCAAGTCATACATTGTCTGGAAAATAAGCCATGCCCTGCTTTCTGCCCATCTTCCTGGTAACCGTAGTTTTGACAGTCTTTGCAAAGATATTAATTTTAGCCCAATATTGGCAAATTACTGGATTTGTTCTTGTAACAACACAGATAATGGTACTACTGATCCGTATTTGCTAATGCACTGTTATTTAGAGATAACCTGTTTATCCATAAAAATGGTTTGGTGCCTGTCACTCTATCCCAAACTGATAAAAACTTGGCAGGGTCACCTTAAGCCCTTACAGGACAATACATATGGTGCTAGACATATGCTGTGATTTTTGGTCCATTTGTATATGGTCTTACATTCTTGCTTTGAAAGGTCAATGTATGGTCAGTAGTGACAGTGGTCATGTTGTGAGGAAAGAAATGCACAGGTTTCTGTGCACATTCTGGTCCTGCCTCAAATGGGTCAATGCTATTGATGCATTAATTTGTCTCTGAATACATAATGAAGGAGTCATTATCATTTCCCCTTGTGGAAGAATGAATCAGTTTAACAACACACAGATTAATCCGGTACAGTATACATACAAAAACCCCATCCTTACACTCCTGCTTTTTTTCACACATTAATTCACGCTCTGTCCCTGTATATGAACAAATAAACTCATGAAGTCTAAACCAAATTACAATACAGAAGCTCTGAAAAAGGAATAGAATTTTTTGTCTCCACAGTGAAAGACTTGGATCCTTGTCCCTGAAACTTTATAGCACTTTGGTATTTTATTTGGATAACAGTAACCTTAATATATTTTGTACGAGTTCATAATCTGAAGGTTAATTAAGATTCACCAGAAATGGGAACAGTGTTGTTCAGAGAGTTCTAAAGCTCTCTGTATAGCAATAACCTGAAGAGTCACTACTTGAAAATGGTATTGCAAATGGTGTTAACTTTCTCCAATCTCCAGAATAATTCTTAATCTGTTTTAAAATAAATATTTTATGGAGGAAACATGATTTATATTAATGGAAACTGGATTTAAAATTTGAAGACAATTTGAAGATGCCTTTTATTATTTTTCATCACCTGTATGTGCATTCAGATATATTGATTATGTTTGGAGGAGTCAAGCTCTCTGTCACAAAGTTAATTTGAATTTTTAAAAAGTAAGAGAAATAAATTTTGTTGCAGTGAAGCAGCATAAAGTGTTATGACCTGAGGAATAAACAAAACCAGGAACATATATAAAATGCAATACTAATACAAATGTTACACTAATACAATTAAATTTTCATTATTTTTTGAGTAATTTTCTTCAACAACTTCCTAATGACCAAGCAACTTCCCAAATTAAACATCCCTGAGGATGCTGCTTAGTGTTGCCACACCTGCCTCTACTATGAGGTGTCTGATACTGTCATGTTTGTAACTCCACTTAAGCAGTTGCAGAGTGCTCTTAGACTGTCCTTCTCCACCAACACCCTCAGCACCGTCTACCACTCCTAAGAGAATACATTCGTTAGGCCCTGACCATCTTGGTGATGCTTTCCTGATCTCATCATTGCTTCTCAGTCCAGAGAGACTGTGGAGGTTATCCCAATTCCCTAGGCGATGACATAGTTTACCCAATTTAATGCTGACATCAGTCCTGCTTTGAGTGAGAGTTTAAACGAAATGTCTTCTCCACAACCCTTCCATGACTATGTGACTCACAGCATAACTTATCATTACAAATTACTGCCTTGCTTTTTAGACAAATCAAGCCAATTACATAAGTGATAGTAAGAAAACCAGATATCCACTCTCTGTATAGATCACATAAACTTTTGGGTAGAGAGCAGCAAGTGTTTCTGGCTTTAGTGCAGTTAGAAAAGTGTGTTGGAAAGTAATTGCCAGGTGATTTAGTTGATACTTGAGTACTATCAAACCTCTGAAACTTTTGTATCTTTTTAACAGCAATTAATATATTTATTAATGAAAAGTTACGGCTGTGTCTTGTATTTCTTCAAAACGGATTTTAATTTAATATGAAATTTTCAGATAATTGAACTGAATAAATCTATATTTACTGATTTTAAGAGCATGAAAATATACATGTTTCTCTCATATTAGTGTAACTGTACCCTGTACTATGAACCAGATAATTACATTTTATGGGTCTTTTTTACTGAGAGAAAAAGGGGCAAATTCTCCCACTAGCTGTTCTTGCTGGTGAAACTTTGATCAGGAAAATGCTATTGAAAGTGCACAAAAATGAAACAAAGCTTACTAATATTTTTAGTAACTTGATCAATATTAAGTGCCAATATAGAGCTAAATACTTCTGAAAGCTGTTTGTACTTGGCTAACATTCTCATAGAAGAGACAGTCATGTATATATGAATGCAGATAGGCTGGCTATACCAGTATGTCTATTGTAAATATTGTAGCAGATATTACATTATTAGAAATATCTATTTATAGAAGAACACTACTGAAGTAGAAATCCCTTTTAGGTTAAAATCCTAAAGAATTGCACTTGAGCTTCATAAAGGATTTTCATTTCTATGGAAAGTGTTTAGAGATTTACTATAAAATATTAATGTAAATAAAACTTTACGTGTGGTTTAGGAATATTTATTCTGTAAACTTTTATGTATGTATATAAACAGTTAGTTATAAGCCAAAGATCCAACTACGAAAGTGGAGGGTGCAAAAGAAAAGTTTACATAGCTGAGTCTGTAAAACTCATTTGAAAAATTGCACAGGTGTAAAGAACAAATTTGTGTAATATACAGATCATTCTCTTACAGAGCTGCAATTACTTCTCTTTTTTAAAAAAATACACCCTAGTTTTTTATGTGTAGTGTTGACAATGAAGAGTTTTTATATAAATCCCATAAGGCAGATTCTGATCTGAGAAGTTAAGGTAAAATCACCCTGGAGCCAAATATTCACAAGGTAGAGTGTGAGGGAAATATTGCTTCATAGGAAAAAAATTGTGATTTCACTGCTATCTTGTCCTACTCATCTCACTTCCTTGTTTGTTTGCATCTTAAATCACAAGGTAGCATGCTAGAAGCTGGATTTTTTTTTTGTTTTTTTTTTGTTTTTTTGCTTTTGTCTTCTGCAGGTCTGCAGTAGCTCTGAAAAAAGTGTTTTCTGAATTTAGACCTGTAAGTGCTATTTTAGTACTGAATAATTTGTCATATTCAACTACTGTGTCAGCATCCCACACTGCATAATAATAGGGGACTGAAGAGGTGAAACAGGGGACAGAAAATGTCGGATTAGGGAGTCCCTAACAAGTGAAAAAAGTAATACATTGTGAAGAAAGGAAGGAGGAGGAGGGTCATGAGGATGGTGAAGGCTCTGGAGGGGAACTCGTATAAGAAGTGGCTGAGGTCACTTGGTTTGTTCACGCTGGAGAAGAGGAGACTGAGGGGAGACCTCATTGCAGTTACAACTTCCTCATGAGGGGAAGAGGAGGGGCAGGTACCAACCTCTTTGATCTCGTGACAAGTGACAAGATTTGATGAAACGGCATGAAGCTGAGTCAGGGAAGGCTTAGGTTGCATATCAGGAAAAGATTTTGCACCCAGAGCGTGGCTGGGCACTGGAACAGGTTCCCCGGAGTAGTGGTCACAGCACCAAGCCTGACAGTTAAAGAAGCATCTGGTCAATGCTCTCAGACACACAGTGTGACTCTTGGGGTGGCCTGTGCAGGGCCAGGAGCTGGACTTGATGATCCTGATGTGCTCCTTTCAACTCAGAGTATTCTCTGGTTCTGTGTGAGAAAGTTACATAGTGAAGATACAGAAACGGCACGTCAGAAGAAGGGTGTACAGGCAAAATCATTTGAAGACAAGTAAGGAGTAGTGCAATGGCTGGCTTAGATTAAAACATAACTACAGAGAAAGAGATTTCTTCTCAGTACCTGACAGGAAGGAAAGATTGACTGTATGGCTGGAGTGAAGGGGAAATGCTGATGAGCAGACATTATGTGATCCTTTTTTAAACTTAAAGGTCTGTGGAAAAGCATGAAGACATAGAAAAAAGAGCTAACAACTTGTTGCTTTCCTTTTGAAGTTCTGGTGAGAACACTTGCTTTGAGATAGATGTGGACTGCCATCAAAACCACACCTTTTCACAAAGAGGTTTTCTACTTTTTCATATTAACTCATTAAAAATATAAGGCCATTAAACAATTAATGAATATACTAAACATGAAACAGTGATGAATAGCACACTGAACTCCTCTTTTTCTTGACCAGAAGAAAAATGAACTTTCCTGAAAAAAACAGAAATCTAAAACAAAATGAATCCTGGCTAATGTTTAGGTGCTCCAATTTCAAAGTAGGTAAGAGTCTTGCCCTTTACAAGATTCTTGAAATCACTAAACTCCTTTTAAAGGAGCATGTTGTGATCATTTCTTCATAATGTGTGCTTGTGTAAGTAATCCTAATGAAGTCAAAGGAACGAAACATTAATTTAACTTTTTACCAGTGACTTTAGAGATGTTAGGGACATATAGTACAGCACCACAACCTTACGTAGAAAAAAAATGAGACAAGGAATCACACAGCATAAGTTTACTGAATACTAAAACCTAGATTTTTTAATTTGGAATAAAATTATTACATAAAGGTTGCTGAATGCTTATTCAGTCCACAGGCAGAAAGATGGTGTCTGCCCGACTGAACAGTGACAATTTCAAATAAATACGCTTTCACAATACTAAGCGATTTAACAAAATATACTAATAAAATAATAATAATAAAAAAGTCAAAAAGCATTACTGGTTATGATGTATTTGAAAATTTGAAGAGATGCTGTATTTCTAATTTCTTATATTTCTTTTCTAGTGCCCAAAGATGCAGACAACTATCTTGCTTCACACACTGCACTTCATTTTTTTTCTTTATATATATATCTGCAAAGCTCAAGGATTATCCAATAAAGAGCATCCTTTGATGGCCTTCATCAAGGGTAATAAAGGTCATGAAAGGCTGTCCTTGACACAGACTGCATCTGAATTTTTTCTAGAATATTAAGATATATCAATATGAGCTGTCATTCAACCTTGAGGGGCAGTTAAAATAGAAAAATGATGAGAGGTACTCAGTAGCTACTTATTTTACTAAATTGGTCTGTTTAAAACAGAGCATGTGATTCAGGGTAATAAAAAGTCCTGTGGAAAAGTGGTATCGCCTGAACTCCATCAGTGGAAGATAATGTCAGACTAGTCACAGTGAACACAAGTTTTAATTTCTCGTTGCACAGGGATCATGTCCTTATAGACTTAGGTTCTCTTCTACAGAAAATAAAGGTATTTCATCTTTCAAGCCTAGCAGCCAGTAATCTCTCCCTTAGGAATCACTGCTTACATAGATTCAAAGGTTTTGCACATAACATTGGTATGTATATCACTTGTAAACTCACAAAAATACACTGAAAAAACATACCAAATCATATAAATCCCACTTGGCCAGGTAAAACTTGCAAGTGATATTATTATTCATGTCCTGTGAGGTTATAATAGGAATGTCCACAAATGTCATTTAATTAAATAAAGCTTGTGACTACACAACTGGGAGTCTTTCACCTTTACCCACTTCCGATCAAGGCTGTATCTTTTTATTCATAACATATGATTGTTTTGCCCCCAAATCTCAAGTACTGCATACAGACCAGATTGGTTTCATATAGATCAGGGCCCAGGTTCCTGCTCTATACAGATTAAAACTGGCTTCAGAACTCGGAAGACTTCAAGATGAGATTCACTTCTTAACAAGCTATCATTGGAGACCTGCACAATGTTAGCAGGGGTGTTAGAATAACAATCAGTATATTTCATCCTCCTCATGCCTGAAACTACATTATTTACTACTCTGACCATAGTTTTAAGATAAAAACTCTGTGAAACAGGAATTGCACAATGACACCTAAACAACCCTCTTTTTTTAGCATATCAGCAGGTAACGATCACTCAGAAAAGGGTTTTCTCTTCCACTCTCTTATCAGAAAGGACTTACCTAGCAGGTCACGAGTACCTTCCCTGTCAGCAGCAAAGAGAGCAACACCTTTATGCCACACAACAAAATAATGCAAACATTTGTTCAAATCAGGAAGCATTGCAGTTAGCCCTTAGCTGAAG
The DNA here is from genome assembly GCA_013400975.1 of Atrichornis clamosus. Taxonomy (NCBI): domain Eukaryota; kingdom Metazoa; phylum Chordata; class Aves; order Passeriformes; family Menuridae; genus Atrichornis; species Atrichornis clamosus. The sequence continues at coordinate 77,159 of WBMZ01013538.1, read as the reverse complement.
GCAGTACAGTGAATCGTACTTGTACTGCTGAAAATATGACTCATTTTGCTTTGCATCTTACCATCACTGCAAACCTCTCAACATCCTATCCTATGACTGCATTCTTCTCATGTGAAGTAGATATTTACTTTATAATTTGTTTTGCAGTCAAATTTTCATTCAGTCAATAGTGCTGTTTGAGCCCAGGAGCCAGAAATGCATGAGTTTTCCTCTTGGCCTTGAAACACCTAGTGTGAATACATCCATTTCTCTGTACTTTTATCTTCTTTGAAGGAGTGTTATAAAGAGTAATTACAATTTGTAAAGTACCTTACAAATGTGATCATAGAAAACAGTCTAGTGAATGAGACATGGGAATGGAGGCTCACCAAAAATGAAGATATTGAGTCACCTGCCGAGCCTTAAACCTTACCTTAAAGAGAAAAGAGAATCAGTTAAAATTGGATAAAAGAGATAACTAGCAGATGAAACATGATTTTATTAAACAGATTTATTTAATGGATGCATATACAAATTAAGTAATATACACAGGTCCACAAACTGGTGCTTTTAATTCCCAGAGACAAAGCCTCTGAACTCCTATTTGCTTCTTATTGAATATCAATTTTGGCTCTAAACACTCAATCAGCAGGTTTTCAGCAGGAGGATGCACTTTCACTAAACATCCTGAATTAGTCATTTCATATTAATCTTGACCCTCTCCCTCCTGCAAGATTTTATCTAATAAAGACTGCAATAACTCTCACCATCCATCCATACATCCACCTTTCCAAGCAGTATATTTTCTCCAAGAGCACAGAAAACCTATTCTTGACCTGAAGACGAGCACAGTAGAGATGTGGACAGAGACAGCAGGTATGAAGATATTTTCCACTTATGATGTCTAGAACTAGAAAAAAGAAGATATTTGCCTACTAAAAAAGACTGTATTCATTACCTTTTCTATAAACTTCTCTATATCCACAAAATAGCTGAACTTCCCCACTTACCCCTTTAAATGAACAGCTGCATTAACTAGTCTTTATAACACACTTTCCCAGGCTGTTTAGTGACTGTTTAGTGAGTGCGTTGCATTTTAGAGGAACCAGTGGTGCTTTCTGCTCTAAGCTTAAGAATTTCAAAGAAACCAGGACACAAGCAGGACTGATGGGTATGTGACAAAGTCATGATAGCCCAAAGCCTTTCTCAGCTTATGTAAAAGTGCACAGTATCACAGAAGTTGTGAGTAGGATCCTAAAATCAGCACCTGGATCCCAGATTCACATCTGCATATTTAGGCAGTTTTGAGGCATAATGTTTTTATTCATGCAAGCCCAGCTCGGATCGAGAAATCACTGCTTCTCTCTGACCGAGCTCCCCAAAGGATTTTATTCCATATGTTTCCTTAGAGTTTGACTTAGCCTAACTTGCTTTTACACATCTTATTCTCTTAATATATGCACAATAAAGAAGGCAGTAATACCTCATTTTTTAGATCTTAGTGGCTGGAGGCTGGGAAGTAGAAGACCTAGATTTCATTCTCTCTTCTCATGGAGAATGGGATGAATGCTTTTCCCTGGGAAGAGACCTGGATTCTGATCACTCTCTTATTTTTGACATGAAATACTAATTAGATGAAATACATATACTGATTTGAAATTAGTAAAACTATGGAAACTTCCGGTGCTTAGTACTTCTTCAAATAAAATGGCAGAATTCTTTCTTAAATTCTCTCCAATTTTTCATTTCTGGTTTCAAAATGGCATTTCTGTTCAGACATGAAAATTACCTACCAGTTCCTAATAACCTTGAGCTCAACTGGACAAATGCCTATTAAAAAATCAGGTATAGGATCTCTCTGTTTAGACATTTTCTTAACTCAATATCCAAACTTACAGGCTATGTTTGGAAATATCATCCTTTACTTTTCCTCAAGTCTTCTGTGCTCTAAGAAATGAAGTAAAATGTTTTGAACTCATAAGAAAGACTGTCAGATCTCCCAAACTGAGAAATAGAAACAAAACTAATAAACAGAAAAGCCAAAAGCTATCAGTGTCTTAGGAGCTAATAAAAAGGAAAATGCAACAAGAAGTACAAAGCCTAAAAATAGCCACCACAGGGCTCCAGTTCCCCAGCTTTTTGGAATTTAAAGGTCCAGGCTCCTGAATGTAAGAAGGCGAGAATGATTACAAGAGAAGGATGGACACAGCCTTCAATACAATAAAAGAATTCCCAATCAGGAGAAAGGTTGTGTTTCTGTATGCAGTATGTAGTCAGGATATCTCAGCACTACAAAACTTGAATTTTAGAAACATGTTAATTCAAATGTTAAAATAATATGTTGTTAAAATTTTGAGAACTTTGATGTACCATTTTTCCTTAACGTATTATCTTAATATATGCATATGGTCTCAAGCTTCTATGCCAAATTCAAGTCTTGGAAAAATGATTTGATTTTCCCCTATAAATTCTGCTTAATATTTGTCCTTCATTCACATTGTAACATTTTTGCTAAGCCATACACTGAAATATTGTAAAAATCTTGTTATTGTTATTAGGTAGGGCTCCCTAAGAAGGAAATGTTCAAAAATATATAATAGATTATTGACTCATGTTTAAATTATATTTTCACTTACTAATAATTAATGTAACATAGTGAGCAATTGAGTAAAAGGTTATATCTATAAAATTATTAAAAAGGATTAAATTATGCCTAGCAGCTACTAGTGAAAATGCACCCAGCCATGGCTATCTATACTGCAGTTGCACTGTCTCAGGTGGAAATTGCATATTAATGTGGCCCATTTACTTTATGCTATAGACTTCTCTGAAGAAGGAACAGTGAGGGGACTAAGATAAAGTACTAATGGAACATAATAAAATGTGGAAGTTGATATTGAGAAACTAATAGCAATTTTGTACTTCTGCTGCTCTAAGTGTACTATTGTTAATAACTACTAATTTTAGTTTCTTCAATTTAGTAAGTATTCTAGCAATATTGAATCATTTTTCCCTAAAACAGAAAAGGTACAAAGACATTCCATTTAGTAAACACACTCTAATCAGAGAGAAAACATTTTAAAATCAATTATCTTTCAACTGCTTTTGCCCTTCTATAACTTTACCTAACATTAATACTCTTTATTGTATATTGCATATCTTTTCAGAATATCTAAAGACCTGCCTAAGCACAAAGACAACAGCTCCATTATTCAAACTATATATTAAAAGGAAATAGCTTATTATTATTAGTTTGATTTTTGATCAAATTTGAGTATCTCCTTTCTGTTTTATGACTTTTGCTACTGATTGATCCTTAAATCTTTGCTGAAGTCCAGAATCTAAGAATACTTATTCCAGAGTTTGTTTCAGGGCTGGAACATACATGGTAATACTTCAAAAGAATCTATTCAGTGTATCCACATACCAATGAATTTTTTTATTGTTCTTTATATAGACACACAGAGAAAACTAGCAACTAAAAATAAAAGATTTAATTCAAGAATTGCCTATAATTCTTTCAATTATCACACTTTCCCATTTCTCATCATTCTGAAGCTTTATTCACACAGTAATTAAAAATGATTTTCCCCACTCTGTTGACAAGTCTTCGATTTTGGTATGACAACTCTTGTTTTATAATGAGGTGAAAGGATATTACTGGTAAAGAAAAATGGACTTCTCTTGCATGCTAACGACTGTCAAGTATTATACTCTGTTGAACATACTGTCTTAATGGGAAGAAAATAGTCATATGGAGTTCCAAATGTGTACTGGCATGTTTATTTTTATAATACAAACAACCATGAATTTAAGGTGACTTTCTCCAAAACTGAAAAGAGAAAAGACTACTTCTTGTCTCTAACACTGGTTATTTCTTTCACTAACTTTGGAGGTTTATAAGGAACTATGAAAAAAAATCACAAACATGGAATTATCTTCTTGACATCTTTACTGCCCAGTTAGGAAAGGGAGGATAAGGTCTGATGAAAGTTATGTCCTGTGTTTGGAAGCCTAAACCTCTAGACTGGAGGTTAAGTGTTCATCAGTGCCATTTACAAAGTACATATGTAAAATCTGGATTGCTTATTTTAAACAGTATTTTCTTGGCTCTAAGAGGTGTTAATTTTCTGTTGCTTTCTTCTGCATTTGGTAGGAAAAGTCTGCATAGTTCTCATCTCACACCAACCATTCCTCTAGATGACCTGGCTTCATTTATGCAATATATTTAGACCAGTTGCTCACAAAGTATTTTATGTCATTTCTAGGTGACTTAAAAATAATTTAGGTGGTTCCTAAAGTAAAAGAATGAAGGCCAGTTTACAGAATGCTGTGCTACCCAACTTTCATAGTGATAACATCCACTATGGAAAGACTTTCCATCCTCTGGCCTTTGGAAATGCTTAGCTTTAGTTAGACGCTGATTCATTTCCTGCAGCTCTTTAAACACAGCCAGCTGTGTGTGTGCTGCTGAGGGTCAGTATTATTTAAGCATTGTTTCAGAGACTTCCTGTTCCTGAATTTTGTAAGAGGGAAAAAGTCCTGTTTTGCTGTTTGGTATTGGGTTTTGGTTTTTTCTTGGTTTTTTTTTTTTTTTTTGTTCCCCTTAGGGGTGTACATTTCTCCCTAAGTAAAAACAAGTCCTTGGGGAAAAAGCTTCTGTAAATGACTGATAAGGAGCAGAAAAGGAAGCACAGAATTAAAGCATCTAGGTTTTGAGCCAGTTAAATCCCTCCAAGTCAAGGGCATCAAAGAATCTGAAGTCTACATATAAGAACAACGGGAAATTAAATGTATCCTTTGCATAGTTTCATAAAGATGTTCTCATAAGGAACATTAGAGATTATCTGATTCTGTGAGTCTTAATTTATCCGCTGTTACATCGCCACGGAGTACGCCGTGACAATGACAGCAATAAAAGAAAAATCCAAGAGCTTTGAGACCTTGTTTCTCTATTTGCTTTCAATAATAATTCAAGTTTCATGTCAAAATAATGATAAGTATTCCCACAAAGATGAACTATTAGTGACGGGACTTTGTTTCTTAGTTTCTTATCACATCAAGAAGGGCAAGTCTTTAATTATTTTATTAAATATTCATTTTGGTGGCTGTGAAAATATTAGAAACAAAAATATATTACACAAATGGGTTTATAACTTACTCTGTCTCAAGGCAAATCCAGCCATAAACTACATTCCCTCTTGATTAATATCTCAGCAGTGTTTACTACTCTTCAACTGATAGTACAATGTTTATTCTGTTCATTATACTGTTTCCTGTATCACTGTGGTGTTTATTGTTCTTCTGTGTATTTTTGACCTCTAAAGTTTTATCTACAGCTCTGCTATTATATTCACTCTTTCTTTTTTTTTTTGAATGTGGATTCCATCCTGCTTGTATATTGCTGAATATTTCAAATCTTTAACATACAATTACCCTAATGTTAATTGGCAACATAAAGTCAGAAGAGCTAAGTAGCCTTGGAAAGCGACTTTACTCTTGGGGTGGTCTGTACAGTACCAGTCATGCTGGAGCCAGATGGGGTACACCTGACTAAAAGGGATAAAAGTATTTTAGCCTGTGATTGTCAGGGCTCCTTGAGAGTGTTTTAAACTAGGTTTGAAGGGGGAAGGGGATAAGACCGGGCTCATCAGAGATGAACCAAGGGGCAGCATCCCAAGTTTGAGGGTGAAATCAATAATGCAGCTGAAGTGCATCTACCCCTCACTGACTCTGAAGTGTGGTAGCCACAGTGGAACACACTCACAGTCTTATAGGAACAAGCCAGGGACTCCTAAGAAAATAAAATTACCAGAAAATTATCTCAAAAGAATTAAGGTGTGTTCCTCTAGGATGGTGGCTCAGCTGACAGCTGAGCTGAAGTGCCTTTACACCAACACACGCAGCATGGGCAACAAATAGGAGAAGCTGGAAGACACCATGCTGCTGGAAAGGTATGTCCTTGTTGCCGTTGCTGAAATTTGGTGGGACAAATCCCATGATGGGAGTGTGGCTATTGATGACTACAGGCTGTTTAGAAGAGACAGGGGAGGAAGGAGAGGCAGAGGGATTGCCCTCTACATCAAGAGGTAGATTGAGCATGAGGAGCTCTCTCTGAAGAACAACCATGAGCAAGCTGAATGTCTGTGGGTACGAATCAGAGACTGAGGCAACAAAGGAAAGCGAGTGGCTGGTGTCTACTACAGGCTGCCTGACCAAGGGGAGCCTACTGATGAAGCGTTCTTGCAGGAGGCACCGTGCTCACAGGCTCTCATGCATCTGGAAAAGTAGCACGGTGAGCTGTAGGCAATCCAGGAGTCTCCTGGAATGCACGGAGAATAACTTCTTGAGCCAGGTAATAGACAGCCCTACCAGAGTGGATGCAATACCAGATCTGATGGTCACCAAAGTGAGCTAATTGGGAACATCAAGATCAGATAGCCCAGGCTGCAGTGATCATGCATTGGTGGAGTTTGCAGTCCTGAGGAATATGGGTCAGGTAAGGAATAAAGTTCCTGAGTTTAGGAAAGCAAACTCTCATCTTTTCAAGGACATAGTAGGATCCCCTGGCAGACTGCCCTCAGGAACAAGGCAGTGTAACAGCTGGCAGATCTTTGAGGAAACCTTCCACAGAGTGCAAGATCTAGCAATTCCCAGGAGGAAGAAATCGGACAAGGCAGGCAAGGCTGGCATGGCTGAGTAGAGAACTTCTAGTCAAACTACAGAGAAAGAAGGAAATGCATAGACAGTTGAAGCTGGGACAGGTGACCTGGGAAGAGTACAGAGAGGGATGAGGAAGGCCAAGGTGAAATTGGAACAGAACCTGGCAAGAGATACAATGAATATTAGGAAATACTTCTAAAGGTATGTTAATCAGAAAAGGGAGGTCAAAAACTGTGTGCCTTCCTGATAAACAATGCTGAAAAACTGCTAACACCAGATTAATAGAAGGCTGAGATACTCAAAAATGTTTTTGCCTCAGTCTTCAATAACAACCTCTCTTCCCACACCTCTCAAATGAATGGACAGCAGGATGGGTGGGGACTAGGGAAGCAAAGTTGCTCCCACTCTAAGATCAGATTTGCGACCACCTGGTGAACCTGAAAGTACATATGTTTATGGGACCCAAGGAAATGCATCCCAGAGCCCTGATGTAGTTGCTAAGCCACCCTCCATGATATTTAAAAAGCGACTGCAGTCAGGGGAAGCCATAGGGGACTGGAAAAGGGAAAATATTGTACACATCTTTAAAAACAGTAGAAAGGAGGATCCTGGGAACTACCAACCTGTCAGCCTCACCTCTGTGCTTGGGAAGATCATGGAACAGATCCTCCTAGAATCTGTACTAAGGCACATGGAGGACAGGGAGGTGATTTGAGACAGCTAGTACGGCTTTACCAAGGACAAGTTCTGCCTGACCAGTGTACTGGCCTTCTCTGATGGGGTGACTACATCAGTGAACATTGGAAGGGTTACAGATGTCATTTATCTGTACTTCTGTAAAATCTTTGACACGGTTCCCCATAACATCCTTATCTCTAAACTGGACCATTAGATGGATAAGAAAGTGGTTGTGCAATTGGCTCCAGAGGATAGTGGTCAATGACTCAGAGTCCAGATGAACATCAGTGAAAAGTGGTGTCCTTCAGGGGTCTGTACTGGGAAAAGTGTTGAATTTCTTCGTTAAAGACACGGATGAAGGGATTGAGTGCACCCTCAGCAGATTTGCAGATGACACCAAGCTGAATGGTATGGTTGACACACCTGACGGATGGCTTGCCATCCAGAGGGACCTGGACAAGCTTGAGAAGTGGGCCCACGGGCATCTTATGAGGTTTAATAAGACCAAGTGCAAAGTGCTGCACCTGGGTTGGGGCAAGCCCCGGTATCAACACAGGCTGGGGGTGAACAGATCCAGAGCAGCCCTACTGAGAAGGATTTGGGGGTGCTGGTGGGTGAGAGGCTGGACATGACCCAGCCATGTGCACTTGGAGCCCAGAAAGCCAAATGTCTCCTGGGCTACATCCAAAGCAGCGTGGCCAGCAGGGCGAGGGAGGGGATTCTGTCCCTCTGCTCTGTGAGACCCCACCTGCAGTGCTGCATCCAGCTCTGGGGTCCCCAGCACAGGAAGGACATGGACTGCTGGAACAAGCCCAGACAAGGGGCCACTAGGATCATCAGAGGGATGGAACACCTCTCCTACAAGGAAAGACTGAGAGAATTTGGTTTGTTCAACCTGAAAAGAGAAGGCTTTTGTGTGACCTACTTGCAGTGAAATGACAGGACATAAGAAGAACTAAAAGTGAATATATTTAGATTAGATATTAGGAAAAAATCCTTGACTGTTAGGGTGTTGAGTTGCTGGAAGAGGTTGACCAGAGAAGCTGTGGATGCCCCAATCCTGGAGATGTTTAAGTCCAGGTTGGAAGGAAGTCTGAGCAACCTGGTCTAGTGGACCAGTCCATGGCAGGGGGTTGGAACTGGATGATCTTTAATGTCATTTCCAACACAAACCATTCTATGATTTTCTCTAGTTACAGGGACCTACCTGGACAAATGTTTTCTGTTACTAACATTTCCAAGCTATTCTGCAGTCTCAGAAAGCAGCATGACTCAGATGTTACTAGCAAAATTAATCTTTCCTTAATTCTTTTCTTGAAATATATGTGCCATTTTTCCCCATATATAAAGGATGGTGTCGCTACAAAGAATCATATATGGACAGATTATGGGTCTGCATAATCCACACAGTGATTTGGACAAGAATATGTTAAGAGAATATGCTGTTTGGCAGGTACTCTCATTCTCTCTGATGAAGAAGCCCTGTAAATGCATTATGAACATGGAGTTATCTGTTGGGCTGGAACACTCCCTGCTGATTCTTCTGGAGCTGTTCTGTGGTCTGAGGCAGAAATCTCTTCCCTGTCTTTGCTGAGTGTCCCAGAAATCATAAAGTCCTCAAATAAGTAATGTGTGAAGGCATGGTTTATTGAATGTAAAAAAGCCACACCAATATACTTGAGAAAAGACCACCAAAGAGAAGTCCACTATTTAGACCTGGCTTGACTAAAGAACATGGGATACTTCAAAAAGGAGACTGGTGCTTTTAGAGGTCCATATCATACTTGTCTGTTGAACAGATCACTGATGCAGATAGACATAAAGAAAGAAACAGGGAATATGCCAGGTTTCCAATGGCAGAGAGAGAATAAGTTTTATGCAGAACTGGTATGGTAGTATATTAGTTGTAAAGAGAGTAACTATATTTTCTAACTTCAGATAGTACCTAAAAGGCAGAATAAATCTTTACTCATTACTTTTTACTTTAACCTCTTAGAGATTTCAGGCATGGAAAGAACACATCTATGACACTTAAATGTTAAATGACAATTCTTCCATACAAATGGTAAAATTATAGCAAAAAGTAGGATCAGAAAAGAAGGAAAGAAATGGAAGAAAACTACATTTTTTTGTGCAAGTCAAGAAGTACATCCCTGTCATAGGTATCCAGAAAAAAACCCAAACAAACAAGACATAAGAAGCAAGACTTCAGATTTGTAGGATATTTAATTTTTTTTCTCTAAACCTAAACCCGTTATTCAATTTCCTATAAATCTGTAAGTTACTGGTATTTTACAGTCACTCCAACAGCACCCCAGATAGACTTCACATCAGGAGTGTGAGCTGCACCACCACAGGCTGTCCCTGGTGAAAATTGTTTTTTTCTTTCAGAGAATCTCAAATCATTTGTGAGCGGAACACCTTTGGTCCAGTAACCAGACAAAATGTCACCTGATGAAAATTCATTGAAAGGCGTGTAACAGAGATGGGAAGGGCCTCAGCACTAAAAATAACGAACTACTGATTAACTTGTTTTGCTTCAAATTCCTAGGTAATGTAGAAACAGCTTGTTCCAGACCTGAGAGAAATTCACAGGAATCATGCAAAGTCCATTGACGTCCTTCCTTGGCTTAAGTGGTACTGAGTTGAACCCAAGATATTTCACAAGAAACAAAACAGCTTTTGCTCATCAGCTCTATTCCCAAATGAGTCAAATCAATATAACTGCATTTTGGAATGCATCCCTATCCCTTGAAGTTCAACACTGACTTTTTTTTTTTCTTATGATTTTAAATATCACTCTTTAAATACATTTTATGTTGTACTATTTTATAGTGTTTTCACCTACTTATCTATCAGCTGTAAATACACGTTTAGGTGATAACTGGTAAAGATTCAAACATACGTTTATCCAGATTGGATTTCATCTTCTCTCTCAGTTGCTAACACCTTTTTACTAGTGACCTCTTCCAGCAGATGTCATTATGTTGTAAGCAGCAAACAGAAAACAGGCAAAGCCTGTACTGCAAAACAGGAGCACCAGAAAATGTTTAGTGCTCTTAATAATTGAATGTGTGCGTATGGAGAGAGTTGTATAATAAACAAAAACATTAGGTAATCTCTTATTTTTAATGCTGTTGCTTAAAATATATTCAAAACATATTTTAAAATCTTGTAAGGATCAAATGAAGAATCTTAAAATGCAAAACTACCTCTATATTTAAAGTGCATGTTTGAACTACCATTAGGTACCTCATTATTTCTTTATGTTATACATATGGATTGCCTTCAATATTACTAAAATTTGACGTTTCTGAGATGGAGTGGAATTTTGCTTTCTAATAAACACATCCTATTACAATTTTTCAGACAGAAAACAACATACCCTGAATTTCATGACTATGGGAATTGCTCAGATTCAGGGAGAACAGCAAAACTTGACAAATTCTGTTATTTCTTAAGAATGTTATGATGATCCTCAAGTGCAAATAATGTACATATAGTCAGGTACTGTAACACCTGAAACCAGTGGTCCAAGTTCTTATGTGTGAGGTGGTTCTAATCTACAGACTTGTCCTGATTCAAATAGAGGAAACAGTTCATCCTGCTATGTGTGTAGGCTTTCCTGCCCCTCAGTTAGTAGATCTCAGAGATGGCTATATGCTTCCTATAACACTCAACCACCCACTGAGCATCCACAACTGCCAAACAAATCACAGTATATTAAAATATCCCAAGTCATGGCTACTGCACTTGTATTCCAGCTGCAGTAGTTTGTCTGTGGTGTGAGCAGATGATCTTTCACCGTGGAGACAGGAACATCTAGGAGGAGCAACATCAACATGAGAAAATGGGAAACACGACCATCATCCTAAATTCAGCCAGTGCTGCTTGTGCACATACAGCCAGACCTAACAACTAGTTGTTGTTGTATTGTAGTAATGCTTTTGGATGCCAGTGAGAGATTAGGATTCCCATGGCCAAATGTGTGAAAAGAGATCCTGGAGGAAGTTGTGGTCCAAGTGAGTAACTGTTTTGCCAAATACTGATTTCACAGAATGCTGCAGGATTTCCCCACAGAAGTTCTAAACTTTACAAATCCCAGAATAAACAGGCTTATTACAGTCACTTAAAGAATTACAAAGATTTTCTCTATGACACAGGCACATACAAGACTGATCACAAACAATAACACAATTTTCTGCAGTGTTGTTGAACATATAGTAAAGTTCAGAAAAGTCATTTTATCCTCAAAAGGTAAATTCTGTTATTTTAAGAAATAAGTTATTCTTTGATCCCCTTCTTCAGTGAAAACTGGAATACATCATTAATTATGTGTCCATGTGTAATGATGGCCTTTTTATTTCCTTATGCTCTATTTTGGAGACTTGTTGACTTTTAATGCCAGCAGGAGATATATATTTCTACATATATATATATATATATATATATATATCAGCATCTTTTTTTAATATTCTTATTGCAAAATATCAAAAGGCCTTAAAAGAGCTCTACCTACACACTTAATTGCAGTGGTGTTCAATCAGTCCTAGAAGTGCGCCTGGTAATCACCTGAACATCAAACACTGATGCATAGTGGAGACTGAGCTGAGCTAGTGATAAGTAACACAACAGAAGGAAGAATGTGGACTCTGCTCTTAACTTGCACCACCTCTGACACAATAACTGAATCTCACTATTTGTCATTTCCCATGTGAAGACTAACGTGATAACTTAAACCACACTTCATGGTGCAGCAATGTTTTAAAGCAACCTGCTTGGCTTCAGCTGAGACAGCCCTAGCAGTGCTTGTGTGGGCAGCGAACATGGCTCAGATCAACTGTGATAACTAACAGCTGAGAAAGAGAATTCCTGAAAATTCCTACCCAGCATAAATGAGCTAGGTGTAGATAAGCAGATTAAAGATGGACATACACAACGGAGGAGCTGCAGAGACAGAACCAGTATGGGCTAACACACCTAGGGAGCTTGTCCCAGGCATGCTCTGTGGATAAAGAACAGAGATGGGCTGACAAAGACTCAGACATACAGTTGCCCATCAGCATTTGCAACATTTTTTCTTAGTTTATGTAAGATTCAGGAGGATGATACATTGTATCATCATCCCACACTAGCCTTACTAACCTGTTATCAGACATGCTCTATGAGGACAGAATAAAAAAAGGTTTTTATAAGCAGATGACTCCTCTGGTGCTAAAGTAGAAATGTGGAAGTGTTAGATCTCTTTTGCTACGAGAGGGGAAGGTTGGAAAAAATGTAACATCCTTATCTGCTACATATAAGGACTCAACTGAAACCAAGTTATATCCAAACATACAGCAGTTTTCAGAGCAGAAAATATCATCAGATCAAGACTACTACAATTCACCAGAGGTTTAGAAACCTTTTCTTAGGAAAAGGAAATTGTTTATCTGCAATTAAGATGTTCAGACATGAGTACAGTCATAAAATTTTGTTCCAGAAGGTCAGCAACCCTATGAATTCAATTAATTCTCTCATACTATGCCTACATTATTAGAAAGCTATTCTTGACAATGACTGTGGTACCATCAGAGTCAGTGATGGAAAACCTTTGCTTTCAGGTGAGTTTTCTACTTTGTTTCTATATAATATAAAAAATTTCTATGCATTTTTCCTGCAGCCGTGAAATTATTCCTCTCAAGTCCTTTGTCCCACTTCAAGTCTAAGCTAAGGTATACATTTAAAGTAATTACAGGTATCCATATTAAAATTCACTATAATGCATCTGTCCAATCTCTTCTCTTTTCTTGCAGGTTTTTTTTCAATGTATGGCTTTAGACTGCTTTACCATTAGCACAAGAAAATGACTAACAGAATATGCATTAACACTTAATCTTGGGTGACTGAATTTATTGCACACTTACAGAACAGGTACTGGAGTGTTTTCTGCTTTGAGCCCATTGGGTTTCTTGCTGCTGGTGTGTGTATTTCACCCAGACACCTGAACATTCTTCCCCCACTAAGAGAAATCATGCACCACATTTCATAGCCAACAAATAAGGGAGTACTCAGAATAACATAACTGTAATTTCACAGCGTAGATTTTAAGTCTCATTTGAAATAGATGCAGCGCACACTTAATACTCACTGAGTTCTAACACAGCATCTCTCAAAAAAATTCCTCTTTTAATTTTTAGCTGTCATACAATAGTAAATAAGTGAGAATGCTTGTGCCTTTTCTTTACTGAGATGCATACAAAATGCATACTCTGACTGCCAATATTGTAAAGTGATTTTCATTGTGTGTTTTACGGAACTGTTAGATATGTTGGATGAAATCACGGTCTCCTTTGAAGTTAAGGAGAGCATTACTGTTGACTTAATGAGACCGAGATTTCTTTTATGTTCAAAGTTAAGCAACGTTATTCACTTTCTTTTTTATTAAAACCTACTGCAGAAAGTTAAAAAGTAAATCAGTACTTTCGGTGTTGCATCCACAACATCTAAAGGCCTAAAAATGTCAGCAATTCAAAAATCCCCATAAATGGCTTTGAATGCCAGACACAAAGTTAGATAGAATTTGTATGAAGTCGGAAATATATGAAAGTAAGTGCTTCTTCCTGGCACCAAGTTTGAGTTGGATTAACAAGTTCATATAAAAAAGCTCTATAGAATTTATTTAAAATTAAAATCAATCTTTTATAAACTGCTTACCTCCATGAAATAAAAAAAAATGAAACAGGACTTGTGATAAAATATTATGCCAAAAGATTAAAAATAAATAGACAAAAAGATCTAGTTTTTACCAATGACTATCAGCTTTTACATTAATTTCTAGGAAGTGAATTCAATGCCTGTAGACTCTTATTATTTATTCTGTGTGACACTTCCATAGGGTATATGAGATCATATATATGAGCTATAAGATATATCCCATACTGAGTTATAGCTGTTGAGAACTAGAATTTATAAATACCACATATATAAAGGTAGCATTTTTTAAGAAATTATTTCACATTTCAGGATATTGTAAAGGGTGTTTATGCTATGAACATGTTTAGACATATTCTGAGGTCATTCAGCATCTCATTTCTGCAATGGATGTTGTAAAGCATTTCTTTCAGTAGAAGTTTATCTATATTTAAGAGGTAGGATGCTATGTGTGGACACTATCAGTTCAGACCCTAAGCATGGATTAAGCATTTTTTGATGGGAAACCAAGATTGAGTAGGTTAATGTCCCTTACATGTCGTATTGCGGCTGGAAGACAAGGTTGTATCTGGAAGACAAGGTTGTGACTGATGTTGAAATGATTGCACAAGGCTGAAAGATGGTAAAACAAATATTTGACACTTCAATACAATGCTTTTCCTCATTATTAAATGGGTATTACAAAAACATGTAGAAATCTAGAAAGGTGATGCTTGGTAAGAAAGATTTACAATAGCGAATCTGAGAGCCCTGAATGCTTAAAGTGTCCACTGACATCTAGCAAACACATCACCACAGTCAAATAGACAGCTTTCAGGATGTCTTGGCCATTTGTTTCTTCGGAGGCAGACTTCCCTGAGCAGATGTCTGCTTATAACCAATTGATAGCCAGCCATTACTGGGCCGGAGTATTTTGCTTGAAAGATTTTGGAACTCTTTCTGTCAGTTATTCCATGCTCAAAGGATCCACCAATACTCCCAGTTCAGATTAATTTTAGATAAAACATCATATGCAAGGAATGTCTCCAGGAAAGGGGAGATATTTAAGTCTAAATGCCTCTTTTCCATCTTGTATAGGCTCAGAAGACAGAAAAATATTTAAGTTCCTGTGTCACCCAAAAATCAAAATGCTAAAAAGACAGATATTTTATTATCAATAGAATTACAATAAATTATTGTCAATAGAATTAATGAAAGAATGAATTTAAAATATTAATTAAAAATGTATCAAACACACTCAGACCTTGCTTTTACTTTCTGTCACATCACTTTCCTCCATTTTTATTCTATTTGCACGGTGAATTACACACAACAGTAGTGCTGAAATGATCACCTATATATGTTAATATATAATCAAGATACACCTTGCTTGTTAAAAGCAAGTTAAATGGAATCCTACACCCAGTTCCAGAGCTACAGCTTATGACATTAGAGTTGCAGCTATGGATATGTTTCCTTCCTATTTTTCTTTTCCTTTTCCTTCTCTGAAACCAAGCCTTTCTAGTTTAATTTTTTTGAGTCCTCTCACAATTTCTGTCTTCTGTATTTAAAATAAGAAGTGAACATTTTGACAGTTTGTTTTCTTAAACAAGTATCTGTGAGAACCCTGAAGCCATGTACTGTATTATAGGTAACCAGAATAATGTAATGACTTCCAAACAGCATTCAAGTTGCTTTTCTTATTTTAATAAGAAAGAACAAAAGATTTTTAATAGCTGGATGTGCCTGACATTATCCTGGTCCCTTACATGGAGATACAGAGAATGGGGATGGCTACAATCAACTCATCATGAAAGAATCTCTCTCTGCAGTGTACAGAGTATGGAGAATTTGTTCCGTATGCAGCAGTATAATGAAGCAGTGAGAGACAGAGATTATGCTTTCAGTTTTATTCATATTATGCATAAGAATTCCGAATTCGCTCTTTGGAGGATAAGCATCCTAAATCACCTGTAAAACATTTGCCTTAGCTTTCAACCTTAAAGCAGTAGTAGAAGTACTGCTGAGTTCTAAGAAAAAATTAACTCGCTTAGGTAATCAGTTTAACGTGCTGCAAGTCTTCCAGTGAAATGCTAACTTTTTATACACAGAAGTGCTTGTGAGCACTTAGGCCTAGAAAAGAAAACCCACAGCCCCCTCCTTATACAAAATTTTTTTTATTTTTTTGAACTGAGTAGAAAAATATGTATAAGAAAATGCAACTAAATATACTTCTGACAGCTCAAATGATACATAAATATAAGGGCTGACAAGGGTTGGTTTGTCATTGTAGTTCACTTCGATCAACTCTACATGGTTCTGTAGGACAATGAAATTCAATGCACTTATAATTTCCAAAAAAGTGAGCTCAGATTCTTTTAAAAGCATTTCTATGTGAAAACGGATCATTTACATGCCAAAAGCACTTTTAATGTGACATATTTAGCACATGTATTATTGAGAACGAAAGCTGCTTGAACTTAGTGAATTTTAAAGTCTATAAAATGGCACCCTGCTGAGCAGAAAGGTAGCTGTTCAGTGAATTTCCCAGTTATGTGATTATTTTGAATAATAGACTTGTACATAACTTTTTTATGAAATTAAAGGTATGACATTTGCTTTAGTTCAGTCCTGTAAATTGCACTTTAGAACATAAAGAATGGGCTGATGTATGAATTTGTTGTTCCTTCAAGCAATTTTGCTGATTTTTTAAAGAACAGTTTTATGTTTCATCTATTGAGTAACACATCAAACAGTTATCTTAGTAGGTTTAATGAGCATTCATGTATAGCTTAAAACATATGAGGAACAGTCAGGAACCTCAAAAATAAAAGTATTGTGTTTTGCTTTGGTTGTCTAGGACTCACCCAGACTCTGATGCAATATGATGACTAGTTTGATGAAAAGTCCTAACACTTAGGAAGCATAATTAAGAGATGCATCTGGAAGTGTAGAGGTATAACAGATTCATTTAATTTGGCTCAGGTACTCTTTGTCTTGACTAAATACACTGTATACTTCACTGTCGTGGAATTGCACAGTGCTATCTGCTCCCAGACAAGGAGGAACCAAGAAATGAATAAGTCTTACTCTGGATTTTAATTTTCTTAAATTTTTTTTTTTCAATCAGAAATGGCATAAAGCATTTGAAAATACAAAATACATAACAAAAAGCGACCATGCATGACACATATATAAATAATAATTTTTTTCCTGATTAGGCTTTGTGCAAAGG
Organism: Atrichornis clamosus; assembly: GCA_013400975.1. NCBI lineage: Eukaryota > Metazoa > Chordata > Aves > Passeriformes > Menuridae > Atrichornis > Atrichornis clamosus. The sequence continues at coordinate 59,932 of WBMZ01013538.1, read as the reverse complement.
GCAAAGGTTGCAATTTTTGCACATGAGCTAACTTCAGATAAAACACCCTCCCTAAAAATGGTTCTCTGTCTGCTCACATTGCTGTCCCACTGGCCACTTGTAGGAATTCACTTGACACAAATGAGCTATGAGCTACACTACTTATATCACTAGAGTCCAAAAAGGATCATAATAACTAGCTATTGAATGGTGCAACACATCGTCCCATATTAAAGCTAGAGAGTGAACAGACCATTTGGAGTTATATGTAGGCTTAAGCACTTTGTGGAATTCAGGTTTATGAAACAGAATCTGGAGCATAAAATGAAAATTTGGAAAAGATATTCACAACACTTTCTGAGTATAAGTTGTTTGTTCACACTACATATATAGAAATCCTTAAAGACAGTGCAGATAATCCTTTCTTTCAGGGATCACTGTGTTTTTAACTTAAACACCCACACCGAAAAGAAAAAACCAAACCTCACAAAGAACCAAATAAACAAACAAAAAAAAGCAAACAAAAAAAGGAACCACTGTAAATTGACTCTGTGTAGAGAGATTAAGGCAGAGAGCAAGACTCTTGTGATTTGTAAAAACCCCTTCCCTCAATATCAGAAAAGCTGCTCTCCCAGTGCAAGGTGCAAATATATCTAGCACTTTTAAATAACTCATGAGTTAGGAAAGCAAACAGTAAAAATATCCTGAAAAAGAACATTTAAATGGTCATGTCCCCTCACTCCTTTTTTATTAAACAAGATGTTTTCAGGAAAGATGTTCAGAGGTATAAGACCAGAATGAGAATATTTGATATTACAGGAGACATTATCCTTAACTTGATCACTTTTTACTCTTCTATGTTTCATTCCCTTATTGATGAGAGTGAGGAATTATATTTACTTTTTGACTTCAAATCTGATGTAAAACCAGATTGCTATGACAAACACAACAGAAAACTAGAAGTGTAAACTCAGGTGCTAAATGAATCCAGTGGTTTACCTCAAAGGGAATTAAACTCTCTGCTAGATATGAAAACTGCCTGAAAATTTCAGGGAATTAAAGGCTCCTAATGATAGACACCACTCTTTTGGTTCATTGTGTCTCTGGAAAGGGAAAAACACTCACATGGTGGATGGGATAGGTCACTTCCTGAATAAATATCCACAGATGTGTAGGTACTTTGCCAAATGTATCCATATTTTCCCTTAGTTTATAGCTTAGAATGTTATATTACAAATTAAATAAAAAATACATCAATCTTACTTCCTTGACTTATTTTCAAGTGTGTCATTGAAGAAAAAGAATATATTTTCAAAATGCCATAATTGTGGCGGTAAAACAAAAGTAAGAACTTAAAACTGTTCCCTGTTCACTTATGAAACATAATGTTTTGAAGATTTTCGCAGATCACCCCCTATTCTTCATATCCTGTAGTAATCCAACAGTTACTAATCAGACAAATATGTTGGGGTGGGGGGAAAGGTTGCTTTTAGCAGACAGGTGGCAAGGTTTTAATTTGTAGCTGATAATTTGCTACTGGAAGCTTACCCTGATTAGTCTTCTTATGGCACTAACAGTTTTTGAGGTAGTGTGAATTACCTACTGTGTATGTTTTTACCACCCATTCAGGGATGAAAATGAGTTACAACCTAGGCCTCAATTAAAGCTTGAAAGAAGAAAACCTAAAACTTCTTTTATGTCCTCACTTCTAAAGAATAGAATTAGTTGCTTCTGATATTATTGGAATTGTAATTCACACTCCTGAAAATCCAGCAATGGATCTTTCAACCCTTTACAATGAAGCACATTTCAGCTGTTACCCAATTATGCTGCCTTTGCTCCAAGTCAAATCATCATCCAACAGCTGAGAATTGAAACAGACTCCATTTGTGAAAATGAACGGTGTATTTATCTGTAATGCAAAATGTTTTTAAGTGTTACTCTAGCTGTCATGTAGAAATTAGGATGTTATTGCCTGTTCTATTAATTCTCATTTCTTGGAAACTGATTTGTAGGTTGGTCTCATCTGAACTAAATGTTAGGCTTTTCTGTCTACGATATATGCAAACCATACCATAGGCATTACAACAAGCAATATATTGCCTATGATCCAACGTCTGTCTTAAAATAAAGAACTCCTCATGGGAGTCATTATTTTTCAAAGGGGAATCCAAGTTGCCCTTTTTGTAAATTGGTGCTTAATGGTCCACTAATTTTAGACCACTTTCCCATCGGATGATGGAAACTATATGGAACTAATAAATACAAATTACAGAAAATAATATCCCCCACTTTCTCTTAACAATGTCCTTGTATTTTTAAGCTATTGTTTGGGGCATATTTTAATAAATAACTATATACAAAGCATCCTTCACTTTTACCCAGGAATCTAACATGGCAGTTTTCTCTGTTTGCCATAATAGTGTGGAATCTTATTTTAGGTTTCATTAATAATATTTTTAATGAAGGGAAAAGTGGGAGAAATTATAATGTTGAATATCATTGCAAGTATTTTATTTAGTCACTATTCACTGATTCCTATAGATGATGCAGGACAGAGTAACAATAAACTATAACACAACTAGTAGGGGTTGAGGATAGCAGCTAGGAGAAAGGACATTCTTCATTAAAAGGAAAAAAGTTACAATGAAGGGGTCCAGGAGTCATGGGGAGCATTCTGGCATACCAAAAATACAACATATTTGCTTAGGTGTCTACCCTGTGGAAAGAAATGACGTCACTGCTTCTTAGCTAATGTCAACCACTCCGGTAAGATTAAACAAGCTGAAGAAGTCTATCTGCACTGAAAGAAGTTCTCTGAAGAACTTTAAAGAAGTTCTCTCTTTAAATATGCTCTTAAAAGTCAGAGAAGACAAGCAATATGCAAACAAATCAAAACTACCACACTGATGAGTGGCCATTGTCAATTTATGTGCTTTGTGTTAAAGTGGTATTTTTCCTCTACAATAATTTTAAGGAACACTATACAGACTGCATAGAAACCTATCAGGTTTAATCCTTGTTAAATTAAGTAAGTCTTTTCCAGGCAGAAAAACTGTGCAATATAGATTTGTCTTTCTCCTCTACATCCATTATAATTTCTGCTTATTATTCTCTGGTTTTGTGGTAAGAGGACTTATTTAGACTTCCTTTGTCTTTTACCCCTCATTACCCTTTCATAGCAGGTTTTGTCATGCAGTCACTGTCAAGTTCTTTTTTTTATTATAAAAGTGACATTTAGAATAATGAACTTAATCGAATTCCTTTTTTGTCATACAAAGGTCCACATTCTCAGCTGCTATAAACTTGTATATTCCCTCTGAGGCCAGTGCATCTAACTTGTGCAACTTTATTTTAAAAAAGCTTGCCAGGTGCCCAAAGTTCTTCCAAAATGTTAAAATTCTATGGGGATTTTGTCCTAGATTCATTAGACTTTATTTTGGACATCTAATTTAAGTGCTCTCTCTCTCAGATGAATGCAATGCTTTGGGCATGAAGGGAAGCTTCATGAATGGCCCAATAACGGGAAAAAATTAGACATTTTCTGTTTGTTTTTTCAAAGTTGAGATCATAGCATTGTAGCCACCAACCTTTCCTAAGGGTATGGTGCTAAAGAATTCTAAGTAGTTAGTAAGGATGCTGCCTTTGTCTGCTCTTTGCTACAGGAACACTACGAACACACATCATCGCCACTCATCACGTGACATGGCTACCTCATGAAATTGTCTGGGTCAGAAAGCATTAAAGGGATGTAAAATGACTTGGGTTGAACCATTCACTGTGTATAATCAGTGCAACACAGACCCTTATATTAGCCCTAAAGAAGAAGATGGTTTATGCTACCCACTTTCTCATCTGTAGCTATTTTAAAATTTAAATTAATATCTGTTTACAGATTATTTGCAATATGCTAATTCTGACTCTTTGCAGTGTATTCTTCAGTGTGAGTGGTCATTCAAGTAGACTCTTTTCTTCTGCATCTCATTTAGATCACTCAAATATTTTGGACATAAAACTGGCAAGTTATGAACAGTGAACCAGAGACAGGTATGCAGGTTCATACCTTCATTTTCCTCATACAAATGAAGTTATTCATAACATTCTCCCCCATTCTTGTTTCCTGTTATACTGTATTCACCACAGAAGTCCCTGAATGTGTATTAAGTGGTCTCTTCTACTGTATATTAAGACACAAAACTAACATTTATTCCACGTTTATTTTGCACTGCTTAAAGGTAAGGAAAATAATGTAAATTTTTAAGCAATTAAATGTTTTGTAATTTTTATCATTTGTCAAAACTTGCAAATAAGAGGCCCTAGTACAAGTGAAATTAACAATTTCATAATTGTTTTAGACTTTAATTGCGTTTTCAGATGCATTCAATATTCAAACTGTTCTTACAAATATAAAAGTTATGATGTTGTATATTCATCCCAACAACAAAAAAATCTAGAAGGTTCAAAAGTAATTTTCTATTATACTAGTAGGTCTTTTTCTATTCAGGCATGGGTAGACTTGTTTCTATAGATTTGGAAATAGTGCTGAAGAATATAATACATCTGAAAAGAAAAAAAGCCACTTAATTATGTTAAAAACTATATTCTCCAGATTAAAAAATATAGATCTGCTTTAGAAGAAACCACTACTAGAATAAAGAAAATTATGGAATATTTCCTTTAGAAAGTCCTATAACTAGAAAATCAGGATGCCTCAGCTCCTTATTCCCATTCACAAGATCTTACGGAATGTACCTGCACCACATACCTTACACCATCCACTCAAGAGATTAAGTGTCAGTCTAAGTCTATAATTTTTTCTAAGTACTGCACATTGGGTCCTGCCACACAGAAACTTGGTAACCACAATAATAAGCAACTGTCTTGTGCAACACAAAATCCAGTTTGTACAGTGCTTTGCAACATCACAGCATTTCAAGGTAATTTACCAGATATATACAATAATTGAATAATACAGTCTGCAGCTCCAAGCTAATGACGGTGAGCAAAGGGAAAACAAGTGAGCCTTCTCTACTATCAAGGTAGGGAATCTTTCTGTTCCTTAATCTTTTCCTCTCCTGGGGCTGTCAATTGTGCAAAATGGTTTGAAATTATGGATTTTTTTTTCTCATGGACTACAATTTGCTCAGGGACTATTCAAGTAAACAAAGTCATTCAATTTATGTTCTGGTTGCCTCTCTCTCTACTATATTTACAGTGCATTTTCTGTGATTGTTACAGTATTGATCAAGGAGTGTTTTGTAAATATTCTATAGAGTGGTGGTGTGGTATATGTGTGAAAAAAATCAGATTATGTCAGTCCACATCTATTTGACACCCACAAAGATCTGCACAATATTTTTACTTTGATCAAATCATACTTTTCATCCATTTTGCATATTCTGCAAAAAACCCCAACAAAGCCTACAACCTGACAAAAACCGCAAGCTGAATAAAATTGGAGCTGTGACACTGTTGAAGCCTATGAGGATGTCAGTGCAGCAGGCATTGTATTTTGAAAGTTATAATGTACATAGCTTCCAGAAAGTATAAAAGAAATTAATTTTGAAATAGAAGTTAAACCAAAGTAGACTCCTTTAAAGCTCATGTTCTGTTCTACTGTGTTCTAACGCAGAAAAAGAAAGAGGAAAAAAGAGTGAAAATCAGTACCCAGCAAATATGGTGTTTACATTTAATACTCTGTAGGTTATCCATAATGGATATGATTTCCTATGTGCATTTTCATTAATATTCCTCACCAAAACTCTCTACAGAAGCTATTTCAGCTAAAAACACTGTTAACTTCTTCACATCTCTTACCAAACAGTCCTGAAGAGAAGAATATTTAAATTACAGCATGACCTTCTTGAGAGACATGTTAGCATTTGGCAGAGATGCCCAAAGCAGCATGGTGGGGTGAGCACTCTGTCATCTACTGTTACATTTCCAGGTCTGCTTGCAGGTTTGGGGGCTTCACATGTGTTCTGTTACTCCCTGGGTGACTTGACAAGCAAGTGGAGTTGTAGTAACCAGAGCTTTATTAAACATGTTCAGCAGCAGCAGATCCACCACTCTGAGTTCCCTATTCTGTCCCATCTCCTGAGGCTTTCTCTTGCTCCAATGTAGTAAGTTACTCTAGAGCGCTGTTTTGGAAGTTGTATGACTATGGTTTTCCAGAAACCAGAAATAGGCTTTCGAACTTTCTAAGGCATGAGACCCCCATGTCGCATGTGTAGGGGTAAATATGAACCACAGTTACATGAAGAGGGGCATAAGGGGTGCACCCTGTTCATTAATGCAATCGTAGAAGAGCTACTACATCCAAATACATGGGGGACGATGGCTCCTAATGCTGCTTCATGGGCATGACTAAGAAACTGCATTTTAGATACCTGAACTTTGGGTCTGAGTTTGTAATTATTTCTTGTACTGAAACACTGAATTCCATTTCTGGTTCTTATCCTGTTTTGTAGACACAGTCTCTAGCTTAGAAACAAGAGTATAAAATGAACCAGAGTTTTATTTTACTTTTAATTAACTATCTTTAGCCAAGGTTATTCATCAGTTTTAAATTCATTTTTTCCCCTCAAATATGGAGCAGTTCTTTTAGTCTGCTTGATCTGGTTTATGGGCAAAATACTTTTCTATCTACTGTGAAATCTGCAGTTTCATCTTTGTACTTTTGCCTCTATAGCACTCAGTCTTATACTGCACTAAAATAAGTATCCTGCTTGCAACCACAGCCACAGAAGCTGCACACTATATTAGTTGAACGTGATTATATTTGCTATAGATAAGGTTCTCCCCTTGTCTACAGTTCCCTAATATCTTTGCCAAAATATCAGTTAAGTCTGCCAAGTGTGTGCCAAGTGTAGGCAAACTGCCTCTACTTCCCAGACTGATTTGAAAAAAATGTTGTGTAGAACCCTACATTCCTATATCAACACTTGTTTTACCCTCTCTCTGGGGCATTTCAAACAATAATTTATGGAATGTCTTTATGCTTAAAATTTTGAATAGTGGCAAAATCATCTGAAGCAATGAAACTCACTTTCCATGGATTTCTCTAGTGTTGACTCTACTATCAATGAAAGCGCAGACCCCAGCTGCACTGGGACCCCTAAACGAGTATCTCTCCCAGATGTGTTTTCTGTTGTCTTTTAATATTTGAATGACCAGAGCAGCCTTCTTCTTCACTTGGGACCTCAAATACAATTTTTATTTTATTGGATATCTTATCCAATAGATACTGACTATGAAATTCAGTGGAAATTAGAAACAGTTTTCAGAATTGATTAACAGAGGACACAGATAAAAAGTTAGAAAAAAATGGAGACAAGTACATCTGTTTGCAAAAGAAAACAAGGCTTGAAAAGTTTACACAACCTTTACAAACATGAAGAATAGACAAGAATGAAGACTGAGATATATATATAGTAAACCAAATAAGCTTTGTCCAGTAAACAGTTAACTTTAAGGCAGTGTAAGCTATGTGGTTAAATGGACTAAGAAGATACTACAGCTGTTTTTTAGCAAGAATTACGACCAGATGAGGATGTTTCTATGGGAAACTGGCATTGGGCTTGACCCTATTTAAAATTTGCATCTACCATATGGCAGTAAATAAACTATAAAGGCTGATGAAATTGGCAGGTAACACAGAGATCAGGAAAGCCACATTAGGCAATCAAGATGGCATAGTGTGCTAGGTCCATCCATGCAAAATGTCAGCATAACTAAATGCAAACTTATACATTGAAGAACAAGAAATGAATAATTATGAAAAGAAATTCACTGCAAGCTGGAAAACAGTGGCTGGAATGGAACTGGAGGTCACCACAGAAAAGTACCTTAACATGAGCTTCCTGACTACGTGGAAAAGCTTCCCAGGTGAGTGGCTGGTCAGCTCCTCAGTGTTCCCAGGAACACCACTTCACCAGGCCCCATCACCACATGTGATGGTGTCACTTGTCTTGTACCTGGAATGGTTCAGGCTCTCAGCTTGGCTCAGCCACCTGCACTGAAGATGATAAAAGAAATGACATCACAGCTGAATTTCTGTGCACAATTTTACACGTGAGGATGAGCAAAGGGTCTTGGTGGAAAAATACATTAGTATTGTATCCATTCATTGTTTAAGAAATAATAGAGTACAAATCCTTGCTTAGGTCGTAATGAAACTGAATGTTGACGTCTCATTTTCGTTCTTATTTTTTCATATAAAATGTCCAGGAATACAAGCAGGAATGGTAACATAGGTCACAAGCTACATACTTTTTCCATCTTCTTCCAATTCCTGTCTATAACCAATCCTACAGTATTCCCCAAATACTGCATTGAGACACAGTATTTTCTAAATAACAATCAGGAGAACTCTGAACAGGTAAACTTGAGGCAAATATATCATGTTAATGGCAAGCATATTTTTTGTCACTCCACACAAAAGTATGAACAAAAAGTATTTTGAAGAAAAACAAAAATAAGAATTAATGTCTTTTAAAAATGTATTTTCTTAACCAGATAATACAAAAACTAAAATATGACACTGTATCAATGTGCAAAGTAAGCATATTTTTAAGAAACTGAGGTCAGCTCACAGAGCCAGGCACCACACTGATCCATAAGACCATCCATCCATGCCTGGTCACTCCTTGATGGAAGCATCTGGCATTGCGCCACACAAATAAAGGGATTTTAGGGACCCACATGAACAGAATATCAACTCTGGTATATGGAAATTCTGCAAAAAGCCTTTTTCTATCTTTGAAGTATTTTAGTGGTCTGCGGGGTTTTGGAGCACAGTAAAGGTTATTGGCTGCTGTCCACCTTGGTGCAAAGTGGGCAGCTCAGGAGTGCAGTATTTAGGCCAGGTGAAAAATAAATAAAATAAGTGTGTTGACTGGGAAAACAGAAAGGCAAGTTTATGTTTCACCCAGAGAACCAGGCAGGTGGCACAGAAATGTCTGGCCACTGCTTCTAGTTGGAATTAACTTCTAAAAGGGGCCTTTCCAGCAGGTCCACAGACCAAGACCCGTTACATTATTGGATGATGATATCAAACATAGAGTGTCTCACATTCCTTACTGAACGGTGCTTGAGCAGATGCGCAACCTGATCCACTTGAATAAAAAACTGTAGAAGTAAGAAAGTTCGTAAACGTGTGATTTTTATATTTATTATTCTACATGCAAGTGTAAGCATCCGTCTATTTCATTCAATCTTTCAAGATCGCAGAAACATACTAAAAAATATGTAGTATTTTTACTGCCATACACCTGTGCTAAAGCCATGCCCAACAGTTTCGTTGAAGCAACTTATTTTTACAGTTGCATTTAAATTGTGAAAGACTTTTACATTAAAAAAATGCTGGTGACGTTGTGATAAATATTTTCTTTTAGATTTAGATTTATATTGGACATTCACCATATACAGTATTAAAAAATGAGTTCAGGCTGTGTTTATACTAGACTTAAGAAGGGAAAGAGGGGATACAATAAACCAGAAATTTGTCACATGTTTCTCTGTGAGGTCTATTTGGTTTATATATTAAGACAGACTTACAAATATGATGAAATTAAATTTAGCATAAATGTATCATTTATAAAAAGTATTGTAACACAATTGTAAAAATATTTTAAAAATCAATGGAAATACAATTTAACTTGCTTTAACTTTAACTTTCTTTATCATTTGATATTAATGACAAAAAGTACAAAACCATGAAATTTATACAATAATTGACACATTTTCTTTTCTGTTCTTTCAAAGACAATTTCATTTTTAGGTGTAATTTTTTTAAAGGGTTCTGTGTGATATGAGGCAACGCCAGGTTAATTGGAAACAGTACCTAAAAGACTGGAGATACTGAACACAGCAAGACATTATGTTAGAGATTTGGAAAAGTGCATCTGTGTGTAATATCTTTTGCTACTTTTCTCCTGACAGTAACAACAACCACACGCCTGTTGCAAATAAAAATAAACAATGTAAGAATACAGAATCTGCATGTCTGCTTGTTTTCCTCAAGACAACAAGTTATACATAAGGCCTGCAAAAGAGGGAAAATAGTTCAAAGGCTAAATGCAGCTGAAAGGGAGGCTACAGGTCTGCGCGCAATTGCTCTGTGACATTTCTGCATGTAATTACCATCCGTCTGTTTTAGGCAGACACACATCTCACTGGTTTTGCATTCAGTCACTCCATTTGCATGCACACTTATGGTAATTGCAATTGTAAATATAGTCGGGAAATTGACCTCAGGGCTTGATTTTTTTTTTTAAATGTGGTCCACAGTTATAAGAGCATAGTTAGAGTTACCACTCCAAAATCATGCTGCTCAAAAATATCAGTATATACCTGTGTTGTTATTTGTTTCCAAATATTCAGAAGTGAAGGAAAGGAGAGAGTAGAACAACTGTAAGAGTAAAGTCATGTTTGAACGAGCAAGCAGAGTTTAGGATAAGAAAGAAAGTGACAATATTGTGATTTACAGATTAAACACTCCAGCCAAAAGCTGTGTATGAAAGCAAGATACAGCACTGTTCCAAATAACAGGATAGCTCTTCAGCTGATGAAATTCAGCAAAGCTCCACTGGAAACAATGAAGCTATGCTGATTTACACTGGCTTGAGATCTTGCTCAATATGTTTATAGCTTAATGGCTCAATATTAATCTAAAAATCAGAAAAATAACAACTTGTCATTTATTTAACCCCAACATGATGGAAGGTTAAACTAAATACAGAAAGCCCATAACAAATAGCAGGGACATTCTAAGGTCACCAAATGAAGGCTGTCGTTTTTGTATTCAGGCCAGTGATAAAATAGTTTTTAAATGTTTGGACATTCAATCTATGTAGTGCCACAACCTGAACATACCCCTTTGCCAAACACAAGCTCACTAAATCCTCTTGGAATGTTGTTTACCTCTGAATAAATCAAATTTGACAGAGTAGGTTGACTTTACAGATTCATTTTTCAATCACAAATGATTGATATTTTTTACAGAAAACAAGCTACAAAATTCTTACTGCATTACTGGCTATTGGAAGTCATATTGTTCTTGAGTGTCATATGGAAATCCAAGCAATTTTTCAAAGACTTTGTTTCATAGCTATCCACCCTCTCTGTGAGACCACAGCTGTGAGTGTACCTCAAACAAGGATCACCCAGCAGAGGTAGTTTATCAATTACTTTAAGTCTGTGTCTCTCTCCCAGAGGCTGAACATGTTATACTGTGCATTTTACAGCACTGGTCCAGTGTTAAAATCCTAAATCCATTATCAAGGCTTGTGTCACACAGCAATAATGAACAGGCTACTGAAAGAAAGTGAATGAAAGCTGAGATATAGGAAGGTTTATTGTTAGCTGATTAAAACCAAATCATAACAGAAAATAGGAAGGGGAGCTAGAAGCAGTTTCTATCACTCGATTTTAAAAAAATCATTTGTTGAAAGCCTAGAAGTAAAAAAAAACCCCTTCATGTGAACATTTGCATGTATTTCTTGTTCCCTTAATTTAAAAATAAATGTGCACGTAGAATTTGATGCCAGTAACAATATTCATATATTGCATTACTTGTTTTTCCAACTGAATATGCTATTTTGGTTAGTATCTGTTTAATTATTATATGTAGTACTGCTTGAGGCTATCTGATAGGGGTGTCTATGGAAAAATGACTGTAATTCACTTTTATTATTATAATGACCTTGGTCTATGACAGGACTGAATTAAATATCAGTGAGAATTTACACAATTCACTGTGCTCAGGTTTATGCCACTTAACATTCAGTGTTTAACTGGAGCACCTAAGTTAGGTGGATGGATTTAGATGCACATTTGTCCCGAGGCTCTCTATACTGTCAATGAAGACTAATAGGCACTGCCAAAAGGCAATTCAGATCTCAGATGAATGGAATTACACTTTGGGGTGCCTGCTGCCTCCGTTTTCCATAGAGGTAGCCTAGGATAAGTGCGCTTCTACACTCAGTGCTTCAACTGCGTGCTTAACAGTTATCAGGGGTGCATATTATACATACATTCTATGGAAACATGTACTCTCAAATTGTTAATATTTAATGTTATGTTAGAAAACTAATATTTCCTGAGCACAAAACCAACCACCAGTTGAAAAAAAATTAAATACAGTGTCCAAATCACAACTTTGCACTGATTTTTTTGGTGTTTCATTGGAATGTAGTCTATAAGTTCTAGAAAATCAACTGTTTCTTAAGAAACATCAGCTAATTTCTATAGTTTTATATATCTGGGCATTCACCAATTTATTAACTTTCAGTGTAGTCTAGAGGTTTTATCCTAATAATCCCAGACACCCTCATTACAAATGGGCAGATAGCTTATTTGGTAATTTTACTTTTCATATTCTTATTTTACAATGAGACTATTAAGCATTTTATTTGGGAGACCTACTTTGGCGGTGGGTAGGCAGGACTGATAAGCATTGAGTGCTCAGAAGCTGTTCTTCATTCAGTACAGCTAGAGTGTGGAATTGTTTCTTTGGATTCTAGGTATAAATCCCGCTGATATCAACTGAAGTATCTCCCCTGACTTTCAGCAGCCACCCCTCCCTGAGCAGCCTTTTGGTTCTTAGTTATAAATAGTGTCAGGTTAAGAAACTGAACCAAGACATTCACTGTTCCACGTACATGTTATATTCACTGCACTACTGCATTAAGAAGTGCCAACTCCTCCATTCTTGCTATTTTTAAAGGAAAGCCTGTTCTTGCTCGCTTTTTTGAAAGTGGAGGCCTGGACACCTAGCCAGAGGAGGGGGTGCAGCTATGTGGGTCTCAAATGAAGGAAGTGTCACTCAGCCTTGAAGATCCCATTCTGGCTACGCATTTTTTTGAGACTTTCATCTAAAACCTCCTGCAACACCACTGAGACACCTCAGGTACAATCTTCTTGGTTAAGCACTTGAACCAAGAACTTGAATTAGGCGTCACAGCTCCTAAATTTGTTTTTTTGTCCTGAGCCTGAATGTGACATCAGGATCTGGATCATAAAATCAGTGGGACATTTGACTGCTGGTGGCTGGGAGAACACACATTTACCTTTCTCTTGGCATCCCCTCTGGACACATCTGGTTATGGACAGACAAAAAGTTGTGGACCCAGCGTCTGAGCCTGTGCTAGCAAGTAGACTGAGCAAGTGAAAATGGATTCTTGGAGCAGAGTAGTCTGTGCCAAGGACTGACTATATACACCAAACGTGTATCAGCGAGTTTAGAGCAGCTATCCCTAGCCTGCTCCCTTGGATTTACTGCTCATTAGTAATCTGAGTGCACTGGGAGCACTGAAGGAGCACGCCTATTTTAACATTCACCTTAAGAGAGTCCTGCTCTCCGACTCTAAGAGAGTCAGAAACCACACCAAGATGTGAGCAAAAGCCAATAAGTAGAGACTGCTGGATATTCACATGCTCCTTATCCAAAACAGAACACTAATGTAGACACAACCAGTGTGACCACTTGTTTTTGAGAGGCTGGTGTTCTACAAAATAAAGGTAATTTTATCTTTCTACTTTCAGTCTTAGAATATGTGTTGCACTAGGACACCATCAATTACTGTAGTTTCCAGAGATGAAATGCAAAGCTTAAAAGACCTGACAATATTCGGGACATCATCACTTTAATACTTGTAGAAAAGAATAAGAATGAAGAACACCTTCTAGCAAAAAGTTTATTAAAAAACCATTATGTTTACTGCTTTATGCAATAAATTTATGAACCTATATTTCAGCAGCTCTCTCTCCATATCAAATATCATATACATGTTTATATCCTGATGGTAAAGATAGACTATTTGGTACTCTTGCTTCTCCAGAATGGTTACCTCTACAGTTCTCTCTGAGGAACAGCCTAAAAGAAGGAGTTAGGGGGATCCTAGACACGTAGTATAAAATGAAAACAGAATAAGAGGTTTTAACACAGTATTTATATTTAGCAATAAAAGAAAAGAGAACAGCTAGGAACACTCTCTTCCAATTTAGATTCCAAAATAATAAATCTATGTTATTCAATCAGTGCTACAAAATGAAATTAATTCCAACACACATTTAATTTTAATAACCAAGCAAAGAAACAGAAAAATGAACAATTTCTAATGAGAGTACCTTAACCAAAGCATGGAGGACATTGTTCCTGATCAGATATTAGGCCTCAATCAGGAATTTTTTTTCAATTTAACCCTGACATGTCTTACAATAGCAGGCTTACCATGAACAGAAAATAATGGAACTGTAAAACAATCTGATATTTACTCAAAATTTGGATTTCAGAGTCTGCCATGAAATATTTTAGGGCACACAGATCACATCTGACACTTTGGAGCTCAGTTCTAGACCACATGGTTCTTAACTGGATCTATATCTGGAGAGTTTGATAGGCTTTTTTTTCTGATTTGGGCAGTTCTCCTTCCACACAACTATACTACAAGAAGAAACCAACACTTTCAAAGGATTTTCATGGAAAGGCAAAAACCAAAGAAGTAAAAACAAGGAGCGAAAGATCATCAAGTTCCAAATATCAGGAAAAGTGTGTCCATTACACCCACATAGGTGTGAGAGTTACTGGTTCAAGCCTTCAATTAACCTTAGGCTCCCATTTTCTAGATGAGTTAACTATCCTGATATATATCTGAGCAGGACAAATCTTCCCGATTAGCTGAATTTTGTAAAAAATTGAGGATCCATTATACTGTTGCACCTATAGAGAAGGCAGGTGACCTAGGCAGACTGATTAAGAAAAATGTCTTTAGTTTAGGTCTTCCATCTACTGGAGATGTCACACACTAAGCAGACACACTCTCACACACTAAGTGAGTTGTCCTAACTTTACACCTCTCTTTTGGGTTTTTTTCTTGAAGTTTATTGTAAGGCTCCAAGCTATTAAAAGCCTCTATTTTTCCATAAAATTTTTTTAGTAAAAGTTGCCAGAATCTATTAAGTCCCTTAATTTAATAGCCAGAGTTTTACTTTGCAAGCAACTGCAGATATTATTATACTTCATGAAAATTTCCCTCCATCTGAACTGCCTTCAGTACAGAGGTGCTGGAGAAAATGATTACATTTAACTATCAGAGTTATTAATGAACAGAAGAGTGAGCTGTTACAACCCACCCATGAATAAACAGTAAACAGTAAACTTTAGTGCAAAGTTCAGGCTTAATTAGTCACACAGTTATTAAGTGCAGCCTGCTCTGACTTCCCCCTGGCATAGGCCAGACAACCGCATCTAGTAATTCATACAACACCTGGTAAGGAATCCACCCATATTTTTCTCAAGATTCTTGATGTAGTTATTCAATCATCCACTCATCTATTCATCCAGCTTTCTGCTGATTTAATGGTAAATTTCTTCCTCCCTCTCTCCCCCTCCTTCACTCTAACAGCTGCAATATGTAACATACACTATCATTTTTCTATAATTTTTTCCCAACAAATTGTCGTAATGAAAATACTGTTATCTATTTAATCTTCTATTTACAAAAAAACCCCAAAATAATTATTGTCTTTTGCTCTATTGGATAGACTTTAAATATTTGGATATATTCAAAATTTAATCTAGGGTCACAATATCCTCAGTCCTGTGAGGAAGTCAGACATTGTTGAGCAAATGATAAGCAGGACGGATCTGGTGGTTCAAAAAGATTTCCAGCCCTACTGTAGTCTTGGCAACAGTCTCATTACCCTCAGTGTCAATGAAGCCAGGATTTCACCCAGATGTTAATTTGAAATTATCTTCAACAGTTGAGTCACTTTGATTGTGAAACAAAAAGGAATTAATAAAAAAGGAACTTGTCTTATAAAATATCCCATACTTACTGTTTCTAGATAGAAAACAAGCAACAATGCAATAAAAGATAATGAAAAATTATAATGACTGGTGACAGGACCAGAGCAACGGACACAAACTGAAATGCAAGAGGTTCCTCCTAAATATCAGGTGGCACAGGTTGCCCAGGGAGATTGTGGATGTATCTCCAATTCTGGAGATTTTCAAAAGCCATCTGGACATGGTCCTGGGCAACCAAGTCTAGGTGGTCCTTCTTGAGCTGCAGGGCTGAACTAAACAACCTCCAGAGGTCCTTTCCAACTTCAAGCACTTTGTGATTGTGTAACACTTGCCTAATGACTTAGACTACCATTATTACTTTCTTACCAAATACTACCAAACAAATTTTTACCATGATATTGCAAAGAAAAGTGCCTGCAATTCCTCTACAGAAGCAGATTAATAAAGCAGGGTAATGACAGTCCCCTACAGCACCACCTAAGATGTCAGCCAGCAATGGCTATTGCCCTCCAATCCAATTCATAAAAGAATATTTCCAAAAGATATCATAATTCTATGCATTTGCACAAGTTTCCTGTAGGACAGATTTCCAGTAACCTTAGCCAGAGGCTGTAACTACTCATTATAAAAAGGCCCCTGTTCAGTGCTCAAAAAAGTTAGGACCAGCTTCATACCACCTAGATTACACTTCAAGATGAGCAATATTAACTTTAAATAGCAAATTAATCTTTTTATACACCATCCTTGGGCAGAACCTTACAGTTATTAGTACCACCTGGTGCAATATGCATAAAATTCACTGCCTCTGTTGAGAGAGACCAAAGCTTATGCTAGATTTCAATTCCACTTCAGGTTTCAAATAAGGATTTAAATGGAATTTGGGGCTGTGGAGTGAAAGGTGTGGCTAAGCTAGTCATTTGGCAGGGTGGTGCACTTGCTGTGAACTCACTGTGTGTGGTTTCTAGACAAAAAAATGCAAAGTAGTAGAATATGCCTTTTATTAATTATATAATTAGATTCTGACTTTGCATATAACTTTAAATATAAGTTTATTGTAGATGATAAAATAGATTTAAAAAAAAGCTATAAAAAGAACCATGTCTTATCAGGTCATCTGTCTTCTATGCCTTTGTTGAACCACAAGAAACCAAGCTACGAAAATATCAACATTTTTTGTTGGACAATACAATTAAAGAAAAATTCAAAGAGCAAAGCTTTTTTTCCAAAGATTTTTTTCAGATTTGAGATACCCACAAACATGCAAAACTGGAAAAAAAGATTATTTTTCTTATTGACTTGGTCAGTTGGTAAAAAGAGTATGACAGTAAGGGGAATGTACAGTACCTGTGTTTTGCTCTTTCTTAAGGTTGTAATAGAGAGGTTATACATTTCATCTGAGCTGACAGCAGTTTGAAATGTTATAGATAGGCTTCCTGAGCACAACCATTATTTACTGTTTGACTGTAATGTCAGTCTTTTTCTGCTTTTTCAATATTGTTTGCACTTTGCCTCTGTGAAAAGGGTCTTGATTGAACTATACAAGAGGAGATATTTCTATCTTTCTATGGGATCAATGAAGATGTGTTTACAGGTCCAGGACACAGTGTACACACCACAATAATGGATTTTAGTCTGTTTGTTGACTGAAAGCTCCTTTTCTTTGTAACTTGTCAATCTTGCATCTATTACTTGATTGCAATATAAAAGGCTATTTGGACAAGCTCTAAAACAACAACTGTATCAATCTAACTGAAGTGGTTAGCTGCACTAAGTATGCAGCCTTTAGCAAGATAAATCACTTAAAACTTGAAATCATGCAGGACTTTATTTGTGTCTCTATTATCTCTACTGCATGCACAGTTTTCTTTAAAATGTTTTTATTGAAGTGGTACTAATCAATATGTGATTGCAATGAAATAAGGAAAATTAAACCCACACACAATTAACTTTTATAATTCTGAATATAAGCAGAAATCATATGAAAGAATCCAGCATGTATCTTTTCCATCACTGTTCTTTTGTATCCTGCAATGATCAAAGCATATTTAATCAAGAGTGATGGTCCTCAGCTTCTAGACCTCATATTTTTGATGTTGTCCATTAGAGGAACACAGTCTGAACTTCCTTACCTCTCTAGATAGTGAGAAATGCATACCCTGAAGCATCTCCTCTCATTACTTTTATTGAGTCTTGAAAAATACATTAATGCATAATCCAAAAAAAGCATTCATCCCCTAAACCAAAATACAGTTAAACTGTTTGATTCAATGACCTTCAAGAGCAAATAAACTCACGGGGTGACAGCATGCAGCATAAACTCTGTCAGAGATCTTGTATTGTTGCACAGAAAAAAAAGAAAAAAACCCCACCAAACAGAAGGCTCTGTTTTGTGAATGTTATAATGAATTCAAGAGAAGTGAGACCTCAGGGACTGTGAGTCAACAGGATGAGTTTGCCCTAGACTACCACAGAGGTAACTTTGCTGAGCCAAAAAGGTTGCAGGGGCAAACATTGTAATCACAGCAGAAGGATTAGCAGAGACAGGGACTCAGAGTTCAACAATAGCTGTAATCAGCGGTGTATTTTGTTGGGTTTCCTCTCTTTGCTTTGTGCTAACTAAAGCCAGCAGTGGGAGCACCTGATCCTCCTAACTCAACAGCTCTCCAGCTCCATAGGTCCACATGTACGCAGCCGGTTGGCCACGCATGGCAGGGTAGCAGTGGAGTAAAACTATTATTTTCATCTGATAATAGACTTTTAAGACATGCATCGGCTTTGGCTCCAGCACATTCCTAGCGGACCACTGCAACTGTACAGCATTGGATATGCTTTGCTAGAAAGCCAAACACTGAAACAAAGGTGATACTTAGAGAAATGCCACTAAGAAAGTTGATGCATCTCTGAAAATCAGCCAACAAAAATGACATCCTTTTAACAAGGTTCAGCTATTTGAAAAGTATTCATAAATTGCAGAACACTGATTCATTTTCTTACCATAGTGGTAATTTCTAAAATTATCATTGCTAGAAACAGCTATTTCTCAATTGGAATAGCAGAACAATAGCTGGCTTGACCTGCACTCTGTAATTCTCTAGTAGCAAGAACAGCAATACAAAAAGACAAAAAGGACAGAAAACACCTGTTTCAAAAATAATTTCCTATCTGGCAGTGATTAGGTTGCTATCAAGAGAAAATGTTCCAGTCTCAGTGGTATCA
This sequence comes from Atrichornis clamosus, assembly GCA_013400975.1. Lineage (NCBI taxonomy): Eukaryota > Metazoa > Chordata > Aves > Passeriformes > Menuridae > Atrichornis > Atrichornis clamosus. Next base: position 40,926 of record WBMZ01013538.1, on the reverse strand, counting down.
TACTGGAAAGCTTCAATGGCAGTAACATTTTTAGTAACACATCTTTTCTAATGAAAGTGTAGAAATGTTCTTTCTAAATTGCATAAGACTGTGCCTCTTCAACTCTCCTTTGTTCATACTTGCTCACAAAAGTCACAAGTAATTAACTCCTATCTGAATGAGTCATGGTTCCAAAAGCTCATCCTTTTAAAAAGACTATTGCAATAAGTTCAGAAAGAACTGAGGAAGACCAACATATAACAAATTCAGAATTATTATTTTCATACATGTTTCATATGCTATTTCTGAGAAACTTTGGCCTTTGCATTTCTGAGGCTAAGTAAAATAAGCTCCATAACAACTTCAGAAAGCATTTCTGTGGTTATTCAATAATGGTTGTCCTCTTGGCTTTGCAGAAGTGGAGCAGAAAACTTTGTTAATGTACCTTGGTCACTTAAAAATGCTGTTCTGTAGTTACATGGAGTTCCAAGTATTTCTCTGGGGTTTAAAGCAATCGCAGAAACAGTGAGGTGGTTCATCAAGTTCCCATACACATGGGCTGAAGGGGTTGCTTTTAATTCAGTTTGTAATCACGTGGCCAAATCCCACACAATTCTGAACAAAGATCTATTAACTGCACTCTGCTGAATCTTAAGAACCTTCAAGAATCTTTATAGAACTTTTAGTTTAAAAGGTAATGAAAAATTATTTGTAGAACTGTGTTTCCATTTCCTGTAAGTACCTTTGTTTCAGTCTCAATGCCATATAATTTACCATATTAATCATCGTAACATGGGACATATGATGCAGCCTGAAGAAAGAGAATGAATAAACCAAGTACAATTTCTGTCTTTTTATCCTGTTTTCATAATCTAAAAAGGAAGTTTCTAAAGATAGAAAAGGAGAGCAGCAGGAGCACTAGTAAGTGATGGAAGCTGCAGCAAATCAGTATGCCATTTACAATGCCAGCCAGCAAACAGCTTTCTGTAAAGCACAATATCCAAAGAAACAGTTAAAAAACGTTTTTTGATTTGAGAAAGTGAGGGGAGACAAAGAACACAATCACTAAATATCTATAATAAAATATATATTACAATGTCTTGCAGTTTCTAGTATTAGGATAGCCAAAAATCCCTAAATAGGACAAGCTGCTACTAGTTATTTTATATTAGCATCTAAAAGCTCCAAGTTGTGGAAATTCAGCAATACAAGCCAGTGGCAGCTCCTCAGTACCAGCAGTTTAGGTTTAACATAATAGGTTTATGGTGCAACTTCAAACGGTGTTGGTGGACTCAAACATTTTGATAAGAAAAACTTTGAGTAAGAAAAGTACAGCAGGACGACACATGTGAAGAAGTCTAAATTTGACAGAAGTGACTTTTCATTGATCTTCCCTAAGAACCATCAGTTGTAGGATGCTAAACATTGGTAAGTTAGGGGCAGGTTATGACTTAGATTTGAGATTTACAGGACACAACAATTCCTGCTGTTTTCCTCTATAACTGTTATAAATTTGACATCCAGAACAACTTAAAAGTACTTCCTATCTGTGATTGAGTTTGTAAACACTGGGGACATAGCACACTTTCCCTGCTTAAAGCTACAGTGTACACTTCAGTCAAGTCAATGGAAAATGCCCTGGTTTTTTTGTCTTAAACTGACTTCCCACTTGACAGCCTCATGTGTCACCTTGATGTCACTACCTCTGTCAATCCCAAGCAGTTTTATTTTTGTCAATCACAAGTAGAAATAAAAGACTGTCCACATATGTTCTTTTCAGAGCTTGATACAGAGACTATTTTTGTAGTTAGCGCACAAATGCTCGAGCCTTAGCTGGATAACTTCTGCTAATCCACCCTATCACGTCAGACTGACAGGCCCTGATTATGCTTCCTGCATGTTGTAATATGTACAAGTGAGAAAACAGACACCATTTTTCTGTATATACGCATGTGTATTCGTGTCAAACACTGCTAAAATTACCTACACAAACCTCTGGCCTAGAGAACGATTTTACAGTTCAATTAAGTGACAGTAAAACTTAAATACAATAGAGAGCACCAGTAACACAGTATGTTAAAACCAGTAATGGAAATGAGAATGTTTATGATTCTAAGTATTTTTAATCATAAAGAAATATTTGCACAAGGAATCCTGGTGCATCAGATCACAGAGGTTTTCCCATTTTTCCCTTGAAAATCAAAAATTTTCCTTAAAATTGTTCAAAACCTTTATGACATAACTTTCAGTGTGTTTGTGTAGCAGCCTTCTAAGTTTCTAAAATGCAGCAAAAAATAATTTTGCTTGTCACCTAAGTTATACCATCTCAAAAAATTTGGGTTTGAGAATTAAGTCTGATCTTCCCTCAAGTTGCATAACAGACAGAAGAAAATTATTTAATTCCTAGATCTGATCAGTAGATTCAGAGTAATCTTCAGTACAAAGTGAATGGCAGTCACTTTATGAACTTAGTTTTCTTACTTTTTAGCAGTTGCTAAGATAGACACCTGTTTCTCAACTGTGTTGGTTAAAAAAAGATAACACTGCACCATTAGTGAATTCCTGCAACTTTTGAAAGGAAATGTACAAAATTTACAGTACAGGGATATAAGCATTTATTTTTTTACTACATAGGTTATTAAATGAGCATTACTGTAATTTGCTGGTAAGGTAATCATTCTTGGCTAGGAAGTCTCTGTGCAAATGACATAAAACAATTAGTAAATAAAATACATAATGCAGGGAAGAATAGAACAAGGAAAAGTTTTGGGCCTTTTTTCCCCCCTCATAAGTTCCAAATAATTTCATCATGCTCATCACTCTTGTTAGCTCAGTGACTCATGATTGTTCTTCAGCCCAATGCAAAACCTTCAGTAGAAGGGACAACATAGACATGGGAAACACCCATGTAGTCAGAGCAATCTCAGGACAGCTGAGAAACATTTGGAATACTTTCATACAATTTGCTTTCAACCCAACTTGTAACCCTCAATTACTACTGCCAAACTTCACAGGCAACACCCCCAATCAACCTCTCATCTAGGGGGGAAAAAAAATGAAACAGCTCCATTTCTGTAAACCAGGTCATACAATACTTCTACCTCCAGGAAAGGATTTTCAGCCATTGGTTCACATTGGTTCACAAAAAGCATCTTTCTTCAGACCTGATTAAGCTGTGATATTTAAAATATTTTATGGTTTTAGAGCACTATTTCTTTATTTCCAATTCTAGTTTGTGAAATCTAAGTTTCTGTATTAATTAAAATTAATTAAGTCTGGTAGCCTTTGCAGCTAACAGTATTCTGCTTTCGATATGAGACCAGGTGCCCAAGGTTCAGCTGTTGCAATCTAGAACTGCCATGTCTAGCTACTTTTCTGGTTTCTCACTTTACCTGGGAGAGGATGTAAAGCAAAAAACTTTCTCTTCTCCATGCAGAATAACAATGTAATGATATACAATTACCTAATAAAAGAAAGATGATTGACTTCTGTAAGTGATCTTATTGTTTATGAGGTTGGTAACTTTGACCAAAATGATAATCTTGGAAGTGTCTTATTGATCAAGGATTTTCAAAGCATCATGGTTTTATGTTACAATGCTGGACCATCATCTATCCTTAAAGGTATTGTATGCATTTGTAAAATCAGATCATGCACTTATGTTAATTGAATGTCTGCATAAATAAACATACATATTTAAACATTATGGGAATGTTTAAATGGGAATTTAAACATTAATGGGAAGCCATGATGAAATACTACGGCTGATTAAATCAACTAGGTAAATTCTCCCTACAGATATAAAAGGAATTACTGCAAATATTTCCCAGATTTCCTTTTTCTGAAAAGTTGGTTATCTTGTTAATTCAGGAAAGTATTAACTATCCAATAAATTCAGCACATCCCTAGTTGTAAGCTGTCAGGATGTGACATAACATCCTATAACATGATGCTATGTGGTACATAATGCCTTAAATTGAAAAGTAAAAGAAAGCAAGACATTTCTTTCAGAGAAATAGTGGGTAGCTAATCTGAATATTTGGGGTAATTGGCTCCAGGAAAAGATAGAGAGAGAGAGAGAGAGAGAGAGGGTGGGGGGAGAGAGAGAGAGATCATTATTTCAGATTCCCTAGTGAGTGTTAATTAGTCATATTGCTTCATTGTTTGACAAAGAGAACATTGCTCGTACTGCTAAATCTATAATGACACATAGGCTTTTGCAGCACAGGTATTTTAAACTACCTTGACTGACTGACAGGTGGGTATTTCTATTCATAGTTGGATGTGCTCACAGAGTTAAAGTTATGTTGTCTCAGAGGCATGAGAGTTTTCTCATCCTGATCATGAGAAGATTTATTTTTAAACAGCAAGGAACAAATTGCACTCTGACCATTAAAATGGGAGTCCTCTATCTGTAAGCATAAAGGATACATGCTCTCCTTTAAGAATGCAGCCTCGGCGCCTACACTGAGCCAGGCAGCAGTCAACAGCTACAGGTAAATTACAAGTACTTGGCTGTCATATTAGGCATCCAAGTCCAACACTGAGGTGCAAGAGTGGCAGTATCACACCTGTCAAACTTTTGTTGTCTGCTTTTGACAGCCAGATCTTTAGCACTAAAAACACAGGTAAGTGTAAGAGGAATGGTATCACAAAGATACCTGTATTGTTTTCTTTATTTTTGACATGACTACACTGTCCAAAAAGAGAGATGACAAATACTGGTTCTATTGCCTATATGATCCTCAGATTAAACTCCTGTTCCAAATAATGTTAATTTATTGAAGTAAAGCAGTTCAATAGAAAGGACTTAGAGAAAACAGCCAGAAAATTATGTAGTGGTCTGACATTCTCAGACGTGAAATATTTTCAAATTGTTCTTCAGCATCCTCAAATCTGGTCTTTCCCCTCCTAACAGGATTACTGATTGTAACAAGACATGGGAATATTGTGTGTGACTGGCTATTGGATTTGTCCCTCCTCTTTTTTTTAACATGAGAAACAGATGACCTAGCTCAGGCACTCAGGTACCTGTTAAGTACTGCACTTTATCATCTTCCGTGTATCTTGCCAGGGTGGATCCTCATTCTTTTCATTATTTTCTGTGTGCATTTCTGTGAGGACTCAGCAGATAAAAATGACAAATTAAAGCTGGACAGATGAAAATGTTCTTATTGATAGTTTTGTGCTCTGCTTTTCTTAATCTACTGAGCTAAAACTTGCAATGTCCTGAAAGCCAGTTAATGACTTGATCAGACTTCCCTATCTTGGGAATGCTTTGGAGGGCAGAGTAATGGCTAAGAAAGGGAAGAGCTTCACTCAGGAAGTCATAATTGCATGTCTGACAGAACAACTAGACTATTTCCATGAACAATATGAACAATCCTGATAATTCTTCATACAGGAGATTAACCACCATAGCATCTGAATTCCAATGTGGAATTGCAGCTTTGTCAAGAACGACCCTGTCCAGAAAAGGTGGCATTACTTTTTAAATGTTACAGTGCTCTCCTCACAGTCTTGGTCTAAGTGCACTTACTGGATGTTTTCACCTGAAAAAAATATAGAGAAATTTCTACAAAGTATAGGATATTCAGACTTTTAAAAGTTATGACTTAACACTCTGACGCACACACAATGTAAATGTGTAAGGAAAGGGTTACATACAAATGTAAATGCAAAGGAAAGGGTTACACTGTCTGTAAGGGTGTAACTTTTCTGACTTCTTTGAGCAGTGATTCAGTGACCAGAATATTAGACCTTTCAGAAAATCTACTTTCTTTTTACACAGAACTTCTGACCTCTCTTATCTCACATACCTCACAGGTATAATGGAGGCTTGTCTTCATAATATATCACAAGGCCTACAGTACTTTGGAATTGCTAAAAGTTAACCTGACTACCGTTGCTCAGCATGAAAATATATGTGTCTCATAGTTATGACAGTCTGTCAATGTCTTCAACAGAAGCACCTTCTATCAAAGGTGATTATACCATATCTGACTTTGAAGGGTGTAAAAACTCCATCCATAGCATAAGGACACACAGCAATGAAATGAAGCTACTACTGATTCATAATGACATTTAAACCAGTATTAAGTATGGTAATTGAGATGATATGGTAATAATCATCTGTATCCAGTCTTGTCTACTTAAACTTCAAAATTTGTTATAAAAACTTTAAATAACAAGACTCCAGATGTCCTGTAACTGAATTTTTTAGGTTTCATGTCGAGATATGGTCCCGCAGTGTTTAAACCCCTATGCTTTACTCCCCTCTTGAGGAACATGAGAAGTCCCTGCTATCAACAGAAGTATGTGTATAAGTTGAGAAAAGATCTCTAAAATGGTTTTTTTAAACCATTCTAATGGTGTTTTTTTTGCAGCATGTAACATGTAATATTTTCAAGGCACCACACATACATTAACAGATGAATCCTGACAATACCCCTTGAGGTAAGTGTTTATAACCATCACCATTTACTGGTGGTTCAGCTGACACAGAAGTCCAACTTTGTATATGAGCTATGGTAGGGATACATTTAGCTAGATTGTTTAAGTGTCATAAATAATTTTAAACAAGTCCTTTCTGCATGTTTGCAACAAAAGTAGAACTGGATCTATTTTTTTTCTCATCAGTCCTCAGATGCAGTATACCAGTGTGGTACCGAAAGACTTTAAGCAATTCTGGGCCATACCTTCAGTGGCCATCAACAGCTGCAATTTTCCTAAATCCAGTACAGTTGTACTGAAATTAAGGCAAAGACTTTCTGAACAGTTTTGCACAAAACCTTTTTATGCCTGATTAAGAAGAAATGAAATGTCTTTTTTTTGGCAGCATCTGGTCTCTTCAGGAGCACATGTTTACATTTTACTGAATTGCACACATACACTATGCTTTTTGGATAGCTGCAGACATATTAATATTGAACTGTAGAAAACCACATATTGGTAATGAGCCCGTTTTGTGTCTTGACTCATGGAAAAGAATGTGGAAATACCTTGTTCTGTGGTATTTTTCCTCTGACAGTACTGATACAGTGCCGCAGGCACTCTGAAAATAATAGCATAAGGTTAACTGACAATTGCATGTGTATTTACACCGATAGCCTGATATTATCATATTGTTAAAGAAAAAAAATCTAGGGCTAGAATATGCAACTAAATAAATTTCTAGACATCGAAAGCAACTGAAGCTAGAACAGACATAATGCTCTAACTGTTCACATAGCTTACACAGCTCACACATTCTGTATACATGCCATTTCTGAAACCTCTGAGAATCCTAGAGGAGAGGCAGGCACAAGGAAAGCTTTAAAATACAGTAGAGCATTAGTTCAGCAGTACTTGCATACCTGCTGGTCCCATGGAAGTTAATAGAAGTTTTAATCTTTACGTAAATGCGCTATCAGGCCACACAGAGCAAGCAAATTAAGCAATGAAGGATTCATCTGAAAATGAACTGGTTTTGATAGATGGGATCATCTAAAGTTTTCTCAAAACAGTAAGATGCTTTTTTTAAGGAACTAGGGGAGGGTTGAAGGTCCTAAGTTGCAAGGTCTCAAGGAATTGCATTCACAGGAAAATTAAGAACTGGTTAGCGTCATTATGTAACACGGTTGTATTTTTTGTATGTAGCACAGCCCACAAAACACACTAATGAGATGTCCTAACCGAAAGTATCCTGCTGTCCTCTTGAAAGCTCCCATCCTTGCATTCTCCACTAAGCAGAGAGAGAACTGTTGCAGTCAATGCAACGACTCTGAATAAATAGACTCTCTATGCCTCTCACTGTGACGTCTTGCAAATCAACTCCTCCCCCTCTGTATCACTTGTGCTACTTTTACATCTCTTCCTACCCATTAAGCTGTACAATTCATCCTAAAAACACTGTTCCATAGCTTAACAATTTTCATACCTACAAAGTTAAACTAGGTCCCTTCACTGTGCTTAGAAAACACGTCTTTTTTCTTTATGTAAGTCTTATGTTAGCAGTGTTGTTCTTGGTGTTTATGAAGTACTAATCATGTCGCTGAAAGCCTAGTAGTCACTGCTTTTTCTAGCTATACTATTTCCCTTTAATTTGCTGTCCTTCCACATAAAATGAGTCTTGTATTTTACTTGCAAATTAACTAAATTTTCATTTTCCTTTAGCTTAGAAGGAAGTAAACAAGTTTCACTGACATCATTTTGATTCTGTAAGAAGTTTTATTTAAAGTTTTCTGTACTGTATAACCAAAATTGAGTCTCCCAAAGCATATGTTCTATAACTACAGATGACTACCTGGAAGCTTAGGTGGTATCATGGCTTTAATGTTGATCACTGAAGAATTTAAGCAGTGATTTCTGGGAAAGTATTCTATACCTAATCTTTTCACCAGTTTTCTCACTGCCTGATTTTAAGTATATTTTTTACTCAATCAATAATTTCTTAGCTGACAAAAACAATTTTCTAAAAGCTGTGGTAGTATGTAGAATTTGTTATACAGCAGTAATTCAACTTGTCATGTTGTCCAATAGAAATATTACCAGAAGGCAATCTACCAGTTTCAGTCACTGTCACCAGAGTTTAAACAACAACACGGCATTTGAGAAACAGGGGTTTGCTATAAAATCTACATCAGCTAGTGGTGGCAACTTTCCATATCATGTCACCTTAGGTGGTGGACCCAGTCAATACTTTTTAAATTGTTTCTTACTCAGAGTAAATTAAATGGTGCAACACAGAGAACTTAAAACACTTTTAGACCACTGAGCTGGTGTGTTGAACATGATAGAGTATTGCTACAAGAATATCTATCAGAACAACCCACTTAACAATTATTAGAGCCCTTAAATTATTAGAGCACAACCCTTAACTTATATTCCCACTGAGACAAATTTGCAAGGAAAGAGAAAATCGTATGGAACACAAGAAGCTCAGATCCTCTCCTTGACTTCCTTCCAATCTGTGGAGCCGTAGTGTCCACAGCACTTGGGAAATAGTGCAGGAGAAGAAATTACAAAGCACAGCTAGAACAGCTCTAGCTGCCACACCTTGGGAGTTTCCATGTTGCTGAAGGAAGCAGGCAGGGGCTGACACAGATCCTTTGCCACCACTGAGTAGTCAGTGCCATACCCTTCTATAAGCAATGGTCTGATCCATACCATGGGTCAAGCCAGCTCACTCTCAGCTAAGATGCTGGATGTGTATTCCAAGTTGTGCATTTCCAAATCTTCTTTGGGGACTTCATGTCTAAAAGCTAATTCAACTAGGAGGGTAGATTTCTAACACAAAATACTGTGTGATATAAACATTGTAAACAGTGGCTGACATAAGAGAAACTGGAAGTTAGGAAAAGTGACTTGGAAAGATTTGTTGCTTCTGTCCCTACAAGAACACCAATTGATGTTTGTCTGCTTTGCATGACAACAGCTTCTCAGACCCAAAAGCATGACTTCTTAACATTTCTATGCTCATTCTGGTCTTGTGGTATCTAGCACTGACGAAAGAAATTGGGTAACGCTGATGTGATCCTCAAAATAGCACCTTGGCAGCTAAAAGCTAGGGCACAAATTTTACTAATTCCTGCTATATTTAGGATTGTGCTGCCTTACTGTTTTTCAAATAAGCTTCTATTAAGTTACATGTCATATGTCTAATTCCAGCATGCCAAAGGCCCAACAGCACTGAAAGAAACTATCCCAATAGCAAGGTAACTTGATTAGTAAATCATTTCAACTGATATTAAATTTTCACAGAAACTGTAAATCCAAGGCTTGAATAGGAAGATATAAAACTTTCAAACAGAGACGATTCATCTTCCCTATTTGCCTGGAAATACAGTTTATTGTGATCAAATATGCAGTACAGAATCTCCAAACAAAAATTAAGCTTCAGATACTTTTCAAGAAACTCATTTACATACCAAATCTAATTAAAAATTAATTCCTTTCGTGTGTGCTCAGTGAATTGTGGCTTTTCCCAAGTTGTTCTTTTGGGAGGTGGTTCTTGCCCCTTTTTTCATAAAAGCTAACTGTGTCTGCAGAGATTAGAAAATAACTAAACTGAATATTACAATACGAGTCATGTTAGTCTAAATATATGAGACAAGAAGCAGCATACTATTATTTTCCAAAGACTGTGCATTGCCTTACAAACTATTAAAGTGATCTCACTCGCCTTTTAAAAGCAGTGCTACAACAGAAAAAGTCGGACAACTTCAAAATAAAATCTTTTTGCTTTCCTGCCATAAATATTGCTTTATCCTTTAAAGTATATTCCAGGTTTGGTTTTCTAAGGAATGAAAACCCAAATATTTTGGGGTTGTTTTCCCCACTTTTTCTTTTTCCAGAAAAGTAGTATTCTTTTAAATCTTCATAATTTTAGAATTTTATTAAATCATATGTGAATAGCGCTAGCCGGTTTAAACCCACACTTCCAAGTGTTTCAAATACACTAGTGAAAACTTCAGCGCAGTTTTACATGTATCTTCTTGGTTTCGCGGTTGTGGCAGGGATTCAGGCGGGGTGTGCTGTGGCAGGTGGGGTGGCAGCTCTGGTGCTGGTTCCCTGGCTGGCACTGCTGACTCCTGTGCAGAGGAGCAGCGCGCCTCTCTCCTAACTCACGGCTGCCTATGGAAGAGACAACCAGGAGAGAGAGAAACGTGGCTGTCAAACCCAAAATAGCTGTCTGCTCCGTTAGGATGGCTGCACCTCCTGCATTGGCTGGAGATCTAGAGGGGACCTGAGGGGAGGGAGCTCATACACTGGATGTCCCTTTGAGACAGGCAGAGCAGGCAGAGCCCATTCACACCTGTGCTGTTTCATTTCTTAGATAGGAAATTAGCATAATTTGATATTTTTCAATAAATAAACAGGGTTTATGTATTATGGTTATGTGCAAAAGCTGTCAGATTTTACCTATTTCTTAAGAAGGTCTATCAGCACCAATCTGAGGCAGTTCGCCCCTGTCTAGGCCTCCCAGATTACAACAGGTTTTAATTAATTCTCTAAACAACTGAGTTGATATTTTTCCTTATTACCCATAAAATAGTCCTCTATTTTGTCTTTTCATAATTCTTAGCTGGATGCAATTATTTCTTGATATACATTGCTAATCAGATGTTCTTCTCTTTTATCTCCTTGACCATCTGAAGAAATAATGAAAAATACATTAAAAATTTTAATCTTTATCATACCATCTACTGGAGGCGAATGTGTCATGCAGAATTTGATTAGTAAAGTTCTTAAGACCCATCTTACATTCATAACATCTATTTCTTTTAGAGGAAGAACTACAGAGAGTTATGTGCTACCAAATGTACAATATCATTAAGCATTTTTCGTACAGGGAGCCTTAGTATAGATATATACCTCAGCATCATCTATACTTCCAAAGTACTCTGTCCTAGCTCCTTATCCATCAACCTTTCTCTTCACCTACAGTTTCTGCTTAGCAAATTCTTCAAGAACTTGAAAGCTCCACTTCTTTTTCAAACTGTCATAGTTAGATCACTTATATATTTTTTTATATTCTAGACTTTGTCTATAAGCACATAAAACTCAGTAGTAATCATACCTTCTCAGTGTTGGCCATGTGCAATATATCAGCAAAGGCAAGTGAAAATTTTTGCTTTTTACCACATGAATACAATTTTAATTACACAGAAAATATTTTAAAGAAAATAAATATACGCTAATATTTAAGATATTAAAACATTGGAAATGCTTCCCCATTTACTTTAAATTTGAAAAATTTCTTTGTGCTTTTTTTTCCCCCCTCACAGTCTCTATTCATACACCCAAACTCACCATTCCCTCTAGATTAAGGACTTGCTCTACTGATACCTCTTTGATGTCACAATCCAAAACACAGAATTGTTAGGATAAGTTTAGAGCAACACAACAGTGTGGATTCAAAGGCAGCCAAAAGCTGCTGAAGAGCTTCAAATCTAATGAGGCATAATTTATAAGAAGAGGTAATTTCTTCTACCAGACTCATTGAATGTAGCCATAGAAAGCAAATGAACCTTCAGCTGCAGAAACCACCCTCCTCTGCCTTAAAACCTTTTCTTTCCAACCATGTTTATTAAATATTTTACTTTTCACTATAACCTTTGCTCTCTTTGTAACTTTGTGGCTACACCAGTATTACTGATCCTAGCTAAGGTAATTGAAATTGCTGTGATGGAAATGCAATATTTGGAAACTGAATTCCAGATTCTTCAGATACTGCATGCACATCATTGCTGTTGCTTCAGTCTTTGGAATGCTGCAGTTTGTTGCACATGAAGAATATGATACTTAATAACTTAGTATTGTACAAGAATTCTTAATTGGAAAAGATGCATTAGACTCCATTCTTCCAGCAATATTGGGGAAGGCATTCAGAACATCAACCTTGTTTTTTTGAGTACACACTTCTGATTCTTTTGGCATTGTAGCTTACTGTCTCCCACTTTGCTGGGATACACCGCTTGGGAAAACTCTTATATACTAAAAAAGCAGCATTTATTTACCTGTCCCCCTAGGCACCAGCAATTTCCATGGCAGCTCTGACAGCACAGCATCATACCTGCTGGGATGAGGTGGAGTGTTGTCATACAGCTGAAACAGAGCTGGCAACTAGTAGCAGCTCGGTGGACCAAAAAAATATATTTTAAAATTAAACTGAGAGTACTTTGCCAACTGGTATGTTTTGCAAGCAAGCTTTAATTTATGATACTCTCTTAGAAATCTATGGGCCAGTTTTATCAGTTATCAGTTAGAAAAGACTTGAGAAATCTTATGAACCACTTTTATCAAATTTGCTTTGTTGTAAAAAAAGAGATAACCTCCAGCTGCAGCATTTGGTTCTTACCTCTTGAATAAACCATGAACAACACTTTAATCAAGACTTTTGGTTTGGTCCACTATAAAAGAAAGGCAACAGCAATTTTTTTCATTTTCCAGTTCAGTTTCTGAATCTGGTCCTCAGTAAAGTATAGCAACATGTGACTTGAACTAATTTCTTAATGTTATTTCTTGAGGTTAAAAATGATTAATTTTTCCAGGACTAGGACTGTAAATTATAACAGCCTGACAAAATTCAGCAGACCTAGGGCATCTATCTCATCATGTGAAAGCTAACAGTATTAAGCCACTCTGCAGAAGAGGATAGAGAGACTGGACTGAAGTAAAAAGAAAACAATAAAAATCAAGAATTTGGATTTCTCACCAAAATTTAAATTAAATTTTGAGTAAAAAAATTTTAAAAAATTCCCATTCAGCTTGGAAGGTAGCAGTCAAAGGGAGAAAACCATACAAGCCACTGCTGGGGATGGAGTTGGTGGCCGCCTGCCCACTCCTGCCCACTGGGCTCCCTCCACCACCCTGGCCTGTTAAGTTGGCTGCTGCCATACACATGAGGAAAGGGGTTGATTGAAAGAACAAAAGCTATGGACTCAGGTACTCCCAAAGCCAAGGAAGGTGGTGTTGTGGACAAGAGTGGTAGGGCTCTGCTTGCTTCCCTACGAATGTGTCCCAGAATATGGTTTTCATATCTAAGCCCCCTTTGTACATGCAGGTTAAATCTGTTGTGAAACTGTTTTTTAGTAAGTAAATCATCAATTAAACTCCTTTCAACTTTACGGGGAGTAGGGTAGCCTACACTTTGACTGCTTGGCAGATACCATGGCTGTTATTACTATTCCAAAAATACTCTAAAATACTGTTTCCAGGATTAAGTACTCTGTGCCGGAAATGACTGTTTCTTGTGCCTGAAGAGATATTCCAACTGATCAGTAGCGTAATAGATAAATTGAAGGAAAAGGTATACCTATACATCAGCTGGGTGGCCTCTTTATCAGTCGTTGGGATGTCTTACAGGGTCAGACTGCTCCAGGCTAGATTGCCTTTTTCCCTCTTTGACACCATTTACATACTCTTTCTTTAATTAACTGAGTTATGCCAGTCTATTTTCCCCATGGGACAGGTGTGCTGGCTGGGTGCCATTCATATGAAAGAACATTCAAAATACTTCTGTATAAACTAACATCTGGGCAGGTTACCACTGATCACATGCTTGAGAAGATGTTTTAAAATAAGAACTGATGAAGTTTTCCTTTTCATTTTCCTCTACCATGTAATGGGATAGCACCTCTTAAGTAACTGAATACCTTTTATTATGTTTAGCAAGGAGTAGTTGACATCAGTTTATAGGAAATGGAGAAAGCAATTGGTTTAATACCATAGTCTTGGAAAATTGCCTCAGCATTGTTTCATCTAGTTCCTTTGCTTTAGAAATGCTGCATTAAATCTGCTAAAGAATCTGTAGTTCCAAAGGACTATTGCCACGCAACAATCAAACACATAATTATTGTTCTACAGAGTCATACAATGTTATGGGAGGGCATTTAAATTAAAAAGGTAGCTATCACTACCAGAATGTATGAAGATTCACAAGAGAGGCTCAAAAAGTATAACTCCAGTTTTATGTTTAGTATGCTTTTCTTAATTTATAGAAAGGACTTTTGCACACTTACAGATAAGCATTCAGATTTGTGTTCTTAAAAGCACAAAACCTGTAAAATTACAGTGTATATTGACATAAATGAGGTCCTCAACTCTTTTGTCAGCTACATGCTTTTATCCATGAGTTCAAATGAGTAGTTATTCACTAGCTCCATGGCATTTTGAATAGACTTTTTTTCTTTTTCACACTGTATTATAGCAAAATTAAGCCCTGAAGATTTGACCCCATCTTCCATCCTCATTTTTGATCCATTTCTGCTCACACTGTTTCCTCTTAAACCTTGCTGCTACTGCCCCAGGCTTGGAATCATTTAATGACTATGGGGAAGGAGTTTTAAAACAAGTGATCCTTGTGACAATCCCCATTTTTTCTATTAAAGGTTGGATGGATGTCTTGATTAATTAAAATTAACTCTTTCTCAGAGGAGACTTTGCTACTTATCATAGTCATTCCTGTTGACAGAGGAAGGACAGTTCAGTATTATGATTAATATTAAGACAAATCTGGATTAATGGGGAAGTTTTAAAACCTGATTGTGAGGTATGGAAAACAACATATTTGTCTTATATATGCTGGAAACTCCGTAAAAGTATAAGGAAATTCCTTGAAGTAAAACCCATCAAAATGAGTTGAAAGACACCAAGTGACTTTGAAGGGCACTACATCAGCCTCCAATATAAACAGTAAATTCATGCATGTATGGCATGGTGGAAGAAAGAGAAAAGCAAAAGGTTCCACTGTTCTGGATAATGTTGCAGCGTGCTGCTGTGGGTAGTTAAACTCTATAGTTGTTAAAGCAGTTTAATAGACTGAAATTGCAACATGGTTTGTATTCTATGGAATCCAAAAAACAAAATTAACATAAAAACTCTTTTTGCATATTTACAAATTGAATTTGGTTTTTTAAACTTTGAAGAAGTGATTTTTTTTTTCTCTTTTTCCTCCCTCATGAATAGTAATAGTAGTTGAGTACTCATAGGGATTTTTCTTGTGATGCAATATGATCCAGAATGTGAGATCTCATTTTAGCAAAATGTTCCTGCTGTATGCTCCTCTCAGTGACATAAGGTCTGTTAACTAAGAAACTTACCTGGGCTTATACATGAATTTCCAGTGCTAGCTGGAAGAATTGTTTCATCTAATTACAGCTATTTCTGATCCGCTTTATTCTCTCACTGCATTATTTTAATTTTTCTCACTTGGATTGCAGCCAATACCCTTGACCAGAGCTGATGTTTTAGGGTAGCAGAATTCAAGTATACCAAATTTTGAAGTGAATATTTTTCTCAACTTCAACAGTTTTTGTATCTGTCTTTGCCACTCTGGTTAGTTGGTCCCAGATAATGAAGAAGTATCATTGCCTAGAGTGTAAAAAGTAAATGTGAGATCTACTTTTTTGTAATCCTCCATATTATAGATGAAGTCATGTCCCTAATAACTCCTTTCACATCACTTCATGAATAAAGAACGTAAGCTAAGCAGACAGTGCTTGGAAGACTACTTAGCTAATTTTTCTTATCTAAAACAATCAGAACAAATACTTGCCGTTGCCTATACAAGACATCAGGTAAGCTTTTGACTTAGGAGGATTTTTTATTAAGTGGTTATATACTTTCTCCATGATATTCCTTGTCTCAATTTAAAAAAAATTAATATTCTCTTATTCCTTCTAACGGCAATATTGTGGTTTTTAGATTTGAATGTGGATAACAATTAGAAGCTTGAATAAGTTGTTGTGTTGGAAGAGGTTCAGCACTAAACTTATACCCTAGGGAAACAGGAATAAAGTTGTGTTAAAATACTTCTGTGTTCTCTGGGGTTTTTTTGTTGACTTTAGGAGCTGAATGGTTTAGCTACAAGAGCTTGTCACCAGCTGCCTGGGGAAGCAACACTGTGCAGAATCCTCTAGTAAATCTTCACGCCTTCCCATCTTGTTACACACCTTGTTCACTGGCTCTTGGCTGAGGAATGGCCCTGAATCCAGAAGCTCCTGAGAAGATAGTCTGTAGGTATCCCCTTTAATACCTTCAACCAAAATAAGAATAAGAGGTATTTATACTCCCATTATCCCTTTTTTAGCCCTCCACATGTAATCAGTCAAATTCATTATCTGTGAAAGGATTTTATAAGAGCAGACGCTTAACTTATGTACAAGAAAAACATTTCACTAAGGGAAACCTTCAACATTATCACTTAAAATCTAACCCAATATTTAAAATATCTAGCAACAGAGGCCAATAACAATCCGTAAAGTAAAAAAATGTATCTGATTCACTGTACTCATTAACATTTGGAAAAAAAAGAGCTAAGAAATGTAACTTCAAAAGTATTTTACAATCTTTATAGGGCATTTCTTTTAAATCTATAATTTGTTTAATAAATTTCAGATGCTGCTTCGGTTTAACTATATCAACAGTAAAATACTTAAGGGAAGTTGCAGGAAGATATCAACTTGCATTTTCTATAATTTTTTAAGATGCCATTCTCTTGGCAAGTCAATCAATAGGACCTGATGTCTGGCTATTTGAAGTTCAGCATATATAATTTAGTAGTGACTGCCACATCATTTCTTCAACAGGTTAATGCATAATGGGTGAATTCAGTCATATGGTTAGGAAAATGGATAGAAACCTATTCCTTCATAGTGCCATATGCATATAATTAATAGCATAATAAAAAATTAGAAAAAACTATATTGCATCCCAAGTATTTTCCTGTAATTTTGTAATTTTCTTCACTCATCTAGGAAGCAGATAATTTTTTTCAATTGCCAGAAATGTGTTACTGCCAATAAGAGCTAAAATGTGAATATTTCTGGTATTAGCAGATACATCTTTGTTCTCTGATCTAACTTTTCAAAAGTTACCACAGAATGCTACTCAGTGCCATGGATCCTTTGCAGGCAAATACAGAAGGAAGAGTAGCCAAGCAAGAATATAGAACTATTGTTCCTTTAATTCCATTTCTGGTCCATCCTGATACAAGACATTACGTTAGAGTGAAATGTCTAGAAGCTAGGAGAGTGTATCAAGGAGATAATACATGTTTGCACGGGACTAGTACTCTTTCCTAGATTAACAAATGTTGTAGGAGACCTGTTATTTCAAGTGATGAAAGTTGTTAGCTGAAGAATCAAACATGATGCTGCATTACTCTAAATTAGCAGGTTGGGGTGGGAGGAGAGAGGACAAGTTTTTCCTCACTCCTTCAGAACACCGGAGTTCACGTTTTACCCACTTTCCATAATGTGAAAACTAAGAATACAAGGAGGAGTGGGGACATACCACCCATGAGATGTGTCTCTGAGGGTACCTGAAAATAATGCATGCAGTCAGAAGGAAGTAACTTGGCTAGACAAGCAATAAAGGAAAGAAACAACTCCGAAAAGGATTTGGGTTGTTAGAAAATGAGGTAAGAGAGAACCCTTGCTAACTGGCAGCCATACTGTCTTCCTCTTGCATGGGCAGCAAGATGAAAGACAGTCACAATCCTGAGAGATTTTTCATTATATTTTCTGACTCACTCAAATTCTGCTGACTACCCAACTGACTGTCACATTTTTTATTGTTAGTCCAGGCTCCTTGCCACCCTGTACTATCTACAAGCATTGAATAATTCCCATAATCTTCTACACTAAGCTGCTTCCTTCTTCCCCCATGTCCTCTTCCCTATGATACAATCTCCATCATCACGGAAGGCATACTCTCTCAGTTTTTTCTAATCTAATTTCCCTCAAAGGTGCAAATAGGAATAAATTAAAAAAAAAATAGTGGAAAACAAGGACGTGCAATTTTTGCCAAACAGAAATAGAAATGTTGAGCTCTTTTATGCCGTGTTCATATTGAGTCATCACATCGTATCTCCCTGCCTTCCTGCAAAGACCATTCTGAAGATCTGTGTCTCAGTTAATATAGAGTCAATAGCTCAGCACATATGGGTACCTGGAATAATATCTGATGGATGCTAGATACTGAATTCCTATGTGAAATAGAGTTACTTTTCTCTGCAGTTCTCAAATCCATTTTACCAGCCTTACGTGCAGGCAAAAATGGTGTGCACTGTCTCATTCAGCAGTCCTACTTTGCTGACCACATGGGAAAGAATAAGCATTTGAGAGGCCACAGTGGTAGAACATACAAGTGTGGATGTTTGACAAGGCAGAGCCCTTTTAGCAGCTTGCCTGAACTGATAATGAGGGAGAAGAACCAAAAACAGTCTGAACTGAGGAAAAACCACTATAAAGTCTCTGGCTGGTTATATGTAACTTTCTCATCTGCTGCCAAGTGGCGAGCAACAATGAAGTGACTCGGTCAGAAACAGTAGCTTGCCATGCTGATTTGAAAGCATAAGTTTCTCTGAGGTCTCCAGCCTAGTGTGTCTAAAAGTGGTAGACTTTGTCATGTGCCCTTGAAGTCACCAGCTCATCAGTATATTGAATAACGCAGTGATGTCAAAGCACAGACCTCTCTGGAGAACTGACTCAGGCCTTCTGTCTTGCTGGACTGGTGTCAAAACTTCTGTAGGATCAAGCTGGATGAAAGCCAAGGAATAGGCTCTTGTAGAATTACTGGCACATCCCCTTGAATTTTCTGGGTCTCTGTCAAGATAATGACAAGGCCATTCTGTTTCCCTTAGCTTCTGTGGAGAAGAATACGTAGTAGGGTATTCATTTTATTATGCAGAAATTGAAACACTGCAAACAAAAGATTCTTACTCTTTTGCTCTTCTCCAGAGGATCTCACACACACCAGAAATGGCACAGGTACTAGATTTTCAGTACTGACCTAGGTAACTTTCTTTATATGTAGGACTGATGTATTACTTCTGTTCGCATGGAATGAGATCTTCACATCTCCAGTATTTAAGATCTTCTCTAATTCCTCCTTTTACCTGAGTTTCTCATTTTCACTGCTTGAAATGAAATGGTAAGAAATAACTACAATTGCACTCATGAATAAGGAAACAATGCCTCACCCAAGGTATTAAAATAAAATGTAGACAATTAATCTTCCCTGAATTATAAATGAGAAATCTATGCCTGTCTAACATGTGCCCTATGATTTTTTAAAAATGTAAATTCCTTTCCATGTCCTGTGAAATCTGTAGTTTGTTATTAAGAAAACATAATGTTCTTATCATATCAGAACATCAGTACATGGAAAGAGAAGACTATTATAAGCTTTTTATGTAACTAGAATATATTGAGTTCCTATGAGCTTTCAAGAAGAATATTATTTTAGGCTATGAAAGGCTCAGACTATAGAGAATGACAAATATCTATATTACAAAAAATCATTTGAAATGATGCAACACTGCCAGGTTCTCTGACTGCAATGATTCCAACATTAAATTGCATTGAGGAATAAAAGAATAATAGTCCCTTTGACAAGAATACTTAAAGAAGCTGATAACAACACAAAGTGGTGCTTAAGTCAAAAGACTAGCTACTGTTGGAACTAGGGCTAATATTTAGAAACTTACCAAAAGTGACCTGAGATTCTGTATGCTATTGTTTGAAGTGACAGCTGTGAATGACAGAAAGCTCACTGAAAGTTAGTAAATTTATACGCTTATCTGTATTACAGGTTTTTTAAAGTGTTAAAGCACCTATGATGAAGGACTTGTAGGCTTCATACTTTTAAAGATCCAATCGTAAGTCACTTTTGAAATTAGAACTTTGGTCCTTAAGTGATCCTAATGGTTTAGAAATTTTTTCCTTTGATATTCACTACAGGTTATGTAAATTGTTGGCAAAACGCAATATGTTTTTAAGTAGTCTTTGATATCATCACCCCATTTCAGTTGAAAGGAATTAAAAATTGTACTGTAGATGAATTTATTGTGGTTTAGTTTTTAACTAAATAGGATGCTTGATTTATATTGTTTGAAATCAAATTTAAAAGGCTAACAACTTAACTATAAGTAGAAAAATATAGTGCCGTACTAACTAAGCTTGCCTCTTGAGCTGGTACTTCATCAGCCTGACATATCGCTATTAATTTGAATGCAAAACTTTCAGGAAATAAATAATCCATTAATTTTTAAAAATATGTTCATGTTTATCCTTCAACTGTTTTTAACACTCATTGCTGAGCAGGACATTTAATAGCTCTTCTTGTGTTTACTGGAGCCATCTCAAATAAGTTTAGCTTTTTTGAGAATAAAATAAGAAAGAATCAATTTCATTTTTGATTCTGTAGTTCTGTAGACAACCTTATTATATTTAAAATGCTACTTTTATGAGTTGTAAACCATATTTTCTAATAATTGCTATAGCTAGAAATGTAATTTAGTGTATTTTTACAGGCTTAGTACTTTTTGTTCTATTGTAAACCATATTTCCTGATAATTACTATAGATAGACAAATAATTTAGTATATTTTTATAGGGTAGTACATTTTTATAGTATGGTAAACCATATTTTCTTATAATTACCAGAGAGAGAAAAATAATTTATATTTTTATAGGTTAGTACATTTTTATTACAGTACATTTTCTGCAGATTAAGTACTATGTACTTTTTCATTTTAAAGCAGTCACATTTCCTTAGTAACCATTTTTTATTATTTATATAATTTACAGATGATGACTTCTTAAACTTGTTTTCCCTATTTTGCATTTCGAAGTTTTTATATAAATGTATGTGCCTCTAATTTTGAAGGAAGAACAAAGCATCTGTGAAACACTGTAGAAGTTAATGACATTGTTAAAATGATGACAGATTGCTTTAATGGTAGATATGCACTTAATTGGAGGAAGTATAACAAAATGTGCTATTTCATACTACTGAAAAGAGTCAGTCAGGAGCCATCACCCATTTACTGTCTTGTCTTCATCCAACTCACAATGCATGTACAGTATGATAACTGATAGACATTGCTAGGCATGTATTCATGTACTGTACATTCATTCCGACAACCCATTAAATAGTGTTTGTTAACCTTTAATTCAGATGTCTGCAATAAGATAATACAATGTAAAACACAAGTCAATGGAGGGTCGTAAAGTGTTTCTGCTACAGTTTTTATTAGCCTGTTATTCAGTGTAGAATGCTGCTACACCCTGAAGCAAGTCTTATATAAAAGTACAATGTCAATATATTATGATACAAACCCAACCTATAAAATCAATGACAAGTATAATGTCTGTTGCTATCAGCTACTAAAATATAGATACTGTTTTTAATGGATGCAGTGGTGCTGGACTCAACATCGTTGTGCTATTAAGCTTAACCCCTTAGGCATGAAGCACAGTTACAGGGCTCCTGGACAAGGAATGCTCATTGTAGGATGCTGTGTCCATCAAGACAGACTGCCCACAGAATATGTAAGTGTAAATCACTTTTCAAAGGACGCTAAAGCAAAATAAAATTCCAATGTACACCATGGTGTGATTCTTCAAAGTATTCCACTTAATCTGCAGAAAAAGGGGACCATCTATCCCATTATCCAGGTGCTTGTATTTCGATTAATAATTTGGGTAACTGAATGGAAACTGTACTTGTGAAATTTAAAAATGCGTTGAGTCAAGGTGGATTTGAGTATTCTGGAGAATATGGTTAGAATTCAAAGAGATCTTGGCAAACTGCAAGGAGGTTCTGAAAGTAAGATAAAACTCAGTACAAAAGATGGCAAAGTACTAAGGGGAAATTTTTCCCTTCTCCCACCTGATAGCATAAATAAAAATTGTGAGAAAAGTAGAAGGAATAATGAAATTGGATCCACGCTGAAAAAAGAAATAATGCTATGGGGGAAAATAAAAACCCAAAACCAACACCAAAAACCTACAACAACAACAACCAGAAACAAAACTAAAAAACCCAATCCCAAATGTCATCCTGTTAAGTACCAGTAAGATTGTTGCATTTAAGACCAGAAATAGTTATCACTCTCCGTTAAACATCAGAGACTTTGCAACTGGAATTATGTGTCCAATCTTGAGCAGCACAGGGCTACAGAATAAAGTTTGGGATGGAGTAGAAACTTTAGAGAGCAGCAAGCAGAATTAAGGGACTCCTTATAGAATACAAGACCTGCAAAGACAGGTTGCACGAGTTAAAAATCAGCTCATCTGCAATGGCAGAGTTTTAGGGTAAATATGTAAGGAAAACTGTTTTGGCATAAAGGATAATTTAATTAGGATAGGTCAACTAGAGATTGTGGAAAATGACAAACATTTTTATACACATGCTTGCTCACAGTAGAGGAGAGGCCTGGGATAAAGGTCTGTGTCAACACAGCATTTCTATGATTCTGTGAAAATCCCCCTGAATAGTTTCTCTGTTGTAACTACTAAGCAAAAACACTTGCAGAGCAAGAAGAATCAGAGCCCTGTAAAGCTAATTTTCCCAATTTATCTTCTTAAATGACTGTTTTCTGTATCTAAAGAAATGAAATAACTAGCAATGCAGAAGGATTTGATC
This sequence comes from Atrichornis clamosus, assembly GCA_013400975.1. NCBI lineage: Eukaryota > Metazoa > Chordata > Aves > Passeriformes > Menuridae > Atrichornis > Atrichornis clamosus. Next base: position 18,031 of record WBMZ01013538.1, on the reverse strand, counting down.
CAGAATAGGAAAATACCTGTAGAATATAGTGCTAATGCATGCTGTACCATTTTGTTTTGTCACTTCCTGTATGTGCAGTATTTGTGTTGGTGTCATCTTCACTATGATGTAACTATTGGCTGTACAACCACAGGTGTCACAGCTGCTGACTGCTCTGCTGTTTCAATTTCATTTTCATATTTAGTTGAAGGCAGGGGTGTTTGCTATACACCCTGTTTTCAATGGTATGGATAGCCTATATCACTGTTATGTTATGAGAATATTTATGAAATAATTGATGGATGAAATAATTCATTATGAATATGATGTAATGGAATAGGCACCATGATTGAATCATCAGAAGAGGGGGTCTGTGAAGCTCATACAAGGGTATCAAAGTCATTCCCATGATAAATAACATGTGATAAGCTGTTTAGAAAACACTAATGCAAGTCACAGAAAAATGTGCATACAAATTCCTTGTAAGGAAAGCAATTGACTCCTAAGAACCAAAGAGGTAGTCTAATGAGGAAGGGAAACAGCAATGTCAATGGATCCATCACTATTTTTAAAATGATCCTGCTTGATAGGCACATTTGTTAGGATTAAAACTTATTTGCTTGGCTATTGTTCACAAAGCCTTTCACACCCTATGTACTGGGAACCTGAATCAAAGAAAATGTTTTTAAGGTGATTTAGACTGCAGTGTGACTTTTCTGGGTTTTTTTTGTTTTCTTTTGGTATTTCCATGCATGAAAAGTTTTTCTCAAGTTTTTTTCTAAGACATTGTAAACAAATTTTAGTTTAGTGAAAGTTGGAATTACACCTCAATTTCAGCTACAATGTCTTCTTCTAGCAGAGACTATTATCCTAGATGCTCTGGGTTTTTTTGTGAGATATAGGAAATATCCCTAGTGCAAATCAAAATGTATAATGTGAAAGATTACCAAAAAATTGATAGAACATTGGTACTTCTTGCTTTGTAATACATTTATCACAGTTCACTGATAGTGTCACTATTTATCAAACACCAGCACTACTACTATTATTCCTTGAGGTCTTTGCATGCCATCAAGCAAGAGGTGAAAAATTGACTGAATGAAGACAAACTATCCTGAGTTTTCAATGAGAAAATCACCAGAGGTTTCCAGAAACAATTATTACCGTCACCAGTGAGACTGGAGAGGAGTGTTTGCTCTTGATCTGCTGCCATGTTTCATTGCAGAGAATACAGCAATCCAAAAGAGAAGAGTCATATCCTTTTCAACCAGAAAATATGTCCCCAATATCCTTTTCAGATTTCATTTACAGTACCTGCTGATCAATGTTAGTCCAGCTCTCAGATGAACTGTGTGGGGAGCATAGTACTCACTCCAAAATACGAAAATTTACATGGCTTCTTTCACTTTCCCAGAGGTGGTCCACAAATCACAGTAGATGAAGTTTTCAGTTCAAGACTACCTTTTGCCCTGCTGCCACAAACCAAACCAAAAGAAAGTCTGTCTATCTGTGACAGAATGTGACAGGAAATGATGGCAATTCAAATATCTCAATTACCACCCCAAAAAGCCCAGCAATGAACAGTCAATACCCACAGGATCTCATAAACTCTTTATTAAGAAAGAGAGAGAAACACAATTATACTGAGATACATGCTTTTCCCTGCATTGTTTTAGTCATTGTCTAGATATGAGTAGTTCGCTTTATTATAGGTATTTTCAGGACCTTGTTAAATACACAGTTTGTACTTTGTGAAGAAAAAAAATAGTCACATAAGATTATTTCCCCCTGAATATGATAGTATAAATAAAATATCTCATTTTGAAAATACTGGTCCAGCGACCTCATCACCTGGACCTATGTTCACATTTGGAGTTCCTGTAGAGGAAATAAATGGATACCAGGAGCTCTAAGGCACTATTCTTGATGATTAGGCTTGTCATCCAGGTCTGTAAAATGGAGAGGGAGAGGGAGAGAGAGAGAGGGAGAGAGAGGTAGCATTTCAGAGAACGCATGGAGCTCCACCTGGCAAGGTGCAGACAGATGGTGTCAGAGGATGTGGTTGCCCAATGTTTTCCTATACAGGAGCCAGGCATCATTTGCTCCAGATAACCAAATACATTCTTCATTGGGAAACTGGAAGGCTAGAACTTACAAATCCAAAAGATGAAAAGGGGAAGAGAGATTGTTTGGGTGGCAAATATAAAAGCTTTTTCTTATTGTGTCACTGAAGTGTTCAGGTCCAGGAGGCAACTCAGCTGACTCTTGCATAAAAATTGCTGCATTTACAATTCAGATAAATATGTAAACTCTGAATAAACACATATATTTGGGAGACTCAGCTAAAGCAGACAAGAACCACGACATCCTTTGAAGCAGGCCCATCACTGATAATTACGAATGTGAGATTAGCTACCGTCATTTATTCTTGTAAATAGTGTCATCTCCTCCAATTAAGATCAACTACTTGTATCTCCTCAATTGCTTTATTAGCATTGTTGTCAAGTTCTGCAGAAACCTTAATTAAATAGTCATCATGATTATGGCTAGTTTCCCAAATCATTGAAGTAAATAATTTATATATGGGTTATAAGAAAAGTTTTTACTTACTAAAATACTGTATTTTAAAAACTTTCCAAATGCCTAATTACATATTTTAAATCCATCTTTTAAACGAGTTATGCATTACAAAATTAAAGCTAAAACTGAACTAACTGAAATTTTGTTGCTTCAAGCAATTATATTACTTTTAATGACATCTAAAGTAAAATTTAAAACTGAATGCAGAAAATTTCATAACTGAGGCATTGAGAAAGCATTTAAGCATTTATTAAAAACTATGATTACTAATTAATTATATTAATGAATAGTGGATCATACAAAGATGAAAAATAATAATTTGTGAAATCCAAGATATTGAGCCTTAATATGCTGTTATAACACATCTATATCAATGAGCAACATACTGAGATACCTTTCACTATATAAATAGTAGAATATTTTTTTTAAATAATATTTGAAGGGGAAATAGCTGTAAAGCTCTTTTCTTTTATTTGTGGGTTAAATGTACCTTTTTCCATCCTATTTTCTCACTACCATCTAAATGGTTTTTTTTTAAATTGACTTTAAAAATTAGTATTATAAAAAGTTCTCAAAATGACCTAGTTCTTTTAAATTGAGACTATAATCTTTAATAATTGGCATTATTACTAACAAATATTTTAATGAAATTATACATTTTCCTCTTCATAGAGACATGTCATTCCCATTGCCCTTAATTAGTGTTATATGTGCTCTTTGAGAGAAAAATAGGCCCTTTAGCTATAAATTCTGACTTTTGAAACAAAAAATCATAACCTCTTTTTGTTTCTGGTTGAAGTAACTGCAACCTAATTTCATGTAATGATCGTGGCAGATCAGAATCAAAACATGAAACAAGAGACACTGAAAGTCTGGATGTGTTGTTGATTTTTAAAATTGTAGCTCAAAATAGGACTAAAATAAACATTATTAGTAGTATTATGCTGGGGTAGGTTTTCTCTGTCTCTATGAGCCCCTCTCCTATTAAGCTATTGGCTGGTTTTGGACTGCACTAGTGTATCCTGCTGAAGGACACTTGCTTTGCTGGTGTACAGACATTTGTTATGTTTGAAGATATCATCGCTCCCTGTTGAATGTAAATAGAGGCCAACTCTATACACCTCTTTACATTTAGTGCATCTATTTATGTAGCACAATAATTTGAATGTTGTGGCCCTTGAAAATTTTATGAGAGCATTCCAATTTCCATCTTCCTATTCTCATTAGAGGCTTGACCTATGAAATTTAAAAAGACCTCCAAGTTATTTCTTCTTGTATTGCAAATTTCTGAATTTAGATGCCTTTCATTTTGCAGGACTTGCAAATTCCCTTGGAAGAGCAGAGATGTGTGTGTGTGTGCACATATACTTAAAAAAGTTACTTCATAGAAATTTCTGGCAGGATTGCATAATAAGGGAAGTGAAAAAGATATTCCAAAGTTACAAATAAAAATATTTTATTTTATATATCCCAGCTACCTAGTCAGTTTTATCAAACCAAAATCAGGAATGAAAATCTGTGAAGTTTGATTGAGAGGTTTCCAACTGAGAAAAGTTTTAGCTTTTACTGACCTATGAGGCTGTAATGTAGGCAAGTTTTGTATACAACGTTTTTTTTCTGAGTCCTTGCGCAATAATGAGCCTTTCCTGTGTGGCATCCCTGCATCTCTTTCTGTCGTGTGGCTGTGTAATAGGATATAGGTATCAAACAAGAGTCAAAGGCACTTCGTGTCTATATACATATATACATATGCATATATACACAGACGCTGACTTTGTTTCATAAGAATAGTTTTCAATCATATTTTACAATTTGGCATAGTAAAACAGTGTTGTCCAGGTTACAGAGAAGGCACCTGGGGAGGAAGTTTCATTCTCATAATGAAAGATAAGGGAAAGATATGTTCAAAAAGAATTTCAGCTGTGGAAGAGGGAAATTAAGATCATAATCTAGGTCTCTTGAAAGCAATAAGGTGACACGTGTGCGTTACATTAGATATTACAGAAATCTTTCTGGTGAACAGGCTAAAAAGCAAGACAACTGAGAGTAAAACATTTAGTATAGTTCACTGTAGTATACAAGATGAATGCTTAATTTTTGCTCTACTAAGCACACATAGAAAGCTTTCAGAGCTAAAATAGAAAGAAATATTGGAAAGGACTCTTGTATTTTTTTCATAAGGGTTGTACCACTTTAATTATAACTGTAAATTTTTTAAGACTGGATATATAGAAAGCAATGTATATTAGGGCAATTTGATCACTTATACTCTCAGAACTCTGAAAAAAATTCCTGAAATTAAATTCTGTAGCTGCTACTGAAGGAAGTTTAGCCAAGGAAGTAACAGAGTTCATTATTCTGGAGGTATAGGAATTCATGTGGTGACCCTAAAATGGCTGATGTCAAAGAAAAAAAACTCATCAAAGCTAGAAAATCAGAAAAGCATCTGCACTACTTCCCCACACACCTAATTTCCTACTCAGAAGGCGAAAATATGCAAGTACATTAAACATTGCCTAGTGCAACTGATCATATTTCTGAGAAGTGTTTATATGTGATTACGAAAAACAAAGATAGAGCATTGCCCTGCTGCTCTTTGTGCCAGATACAGCCAGCCAAAAGGGTCATAGTGTAAGTATAATGCCTTCCATGTGTCTCAATGATTCTTTACTGCTACATGCCTTCTGGAACCGTGGCAAGGAATGGGAAGTAGATAATATGGCAGTTTCAAGAGCTTCCCTAATGCATCCCAGGGAGTTGACTCTCTAAAAGAGTCTAAAAATAAGACAGACACAAAATGATTCCTATATGATTCCTGCTTAAGTATTTCTGGAAGCCAGAATCCAGATCTGGTTCAAGTAGAGCTAGGAGAACATTTGTGATCATATATAGTATTCAATAAATTAAAAAAATATTTCTGTCAATAAAAATGTTTGTTAAAATGATGTCAAATTTGGTGAACAGTTTCAACCAGCATCAAAATCGGGGAAAAAAAAATTTGAAACTTCTTTTAAAAAATATTTCATATTTTCATTGAAGTCAATATTTATAAGATTAAAATAAAGCACACAACCTGGGAATGAAATAATCATTTCATGCTATCAGAAGCAGGGTTTTTTTCCTCGTTGTTCTGTGGCTAGGAACCAAAACCAAATAAATAATCCTTCCTAATCAGTCTAAAATGATCAGTCCCTTCCCCCACTTCCAGTTTTTCAGTTGTGTCAGTGAACCAAAACATCCAATTATTTGTTCAGGTCTAATTTCTAATATGTACCAGCTGGTACCAGTGATAAAAATAGGAAAATGGGGAAATAATAGATCAGGATCAACACTACAAAAAAATCTACCTATTTATATCATGGTCCTAGTTGAATACCATTGTGGTGGCTTAGCTCTAGCTGGATGCCAGGTGCCTACCAAAGCCTCTCTATCACTCCCTTCCTCAACTGGACAGGGGAGAGAAAATATGACAAAAAGCTAGTAAGTTGAGATAAGGGCAGGGAGAGATCACTCTCTGATTAACGTCCTGGGCAAAACAGACAAAACTTGGAAGAATTAATTGAATTTATTACCAATCAAAATTAGAGCAGGATAATGAAAAGTGAAACAAATCTTAAAAATGCCTTCTCCCCACTGCTCCCTCCTTCCCGGGCTTAATGTTATTTTGGTTATCTACCTCCTCCCCCACAGTCATGCAGGGAGATGGGGAATGAGGAGTGAGTTCATCACGTTTCCGCTGTTGCTTCCTCCTGAGGGAGAGGAGCCCTTCCTTCCCCTGGTCCAGCATGGGGTCCCTCCCACAGCAGACTGTCCTCCACAAAATTCTCCAATGTAAGTCTGTCCCACAGGCTACAGTTCTTCACAATCTGCTCCAGTGTGGGTCCCCTCCAGGCTCACAAATACTACCAGTAAAATCTGCTCCAGTGTGGGCTTCTCTCCCCAAGGGTCCGCAGGTCCCTGCCAGGAGCCTGTTCCAGCATGGGCCTCCCACGGGGTCACAGACTCCTCTCAGGCATCCAGCTGCTCCAGTGTGGGTCTCCTCCACGGGCTGCGGGTGGATCTCTGCATCCCAGTGGTTCTCCTAAGGCTGCAGGGGCACCGCTGCCTCACCACGGTCTTCACCTCAGGCTGTAGGGGAATCTCAGCTCCTGCACCAGGAGCATCTCCTTGCCTCCTTCTGCACTGACCTTGGATCTTCAGAGCTGTTGCTTTCAGATATTCTCACTCCTCTGTTCTCTGGCTGCAACTACTTCTGTGTAATAAACTTTTTTTTTCTTCTTAAATATCTTATCACAGAGATGCTACAACCATCACTGACTGCCTCAGCCTTGGTCAGTATTGGGTCCATCCTGGAGATGCCTGGTTTTGATTCTGTTGGATATGGGGAAGCTTCTGGCAGCTTCTCACAGAAGCCACCCCTGCAGCCCTGCTGCTACCAAAACCTTACGATGCAAACCCAGTACAACCATTTAAAACCTGTTGAGCGTATATATTTTTTTTAATGTAGGCCTTGTTGAAACAAATCCTGATGGTATGTGCTTGGTTTGGTTTCAGAGTATTCCAAGAATTTGTAGCAATATTTCTTTAGTTGTGAGGATCTTTCTACATCTGGGTTTAGTTTGTGAATTTCTATTCTAATTTATTTAGTCACTCAAGCTTTTAGAAAATGAGTAAAATCAGTGAACGTGTGCTTAAACAAAAATGTCAAAGACGCCCTCTTTGGTGTTTCTGATTTCCTGGATACTGCTGTTTGCCAATTAGATCTTCATTGATTTACTGTGATGTGGTAGATTATGGCAGTCTACTACAGTCCGTGGACATTTGATTTCTCTCATTAACTTGCTACAGGCTGACTGCATCTTTCCACTAAACCCCACTATCACAATCTCATCACAACTGTAAATGTAGTTTACAGGTTTTTTTCTTATCAGAAGCTGCATGCTTCTACAGAGCAGCACAATGTAATTCCAAAATTCAGTGGCAGATACATGGAGTAACAAGTACTACACATACCCATCTGTAACACGAGCTCTCTGAGCTCTATCCTACCTGTAGCACCAGGGATGCATGACTACCTTATGGAATAGCAGAAAATATATTAATAAAATAATCCTACATGCCATATGTTCAGAGTAAAAATGGTCATATATAACAGCTTATCTGTTCTATTTAAGACTCACGAAAATTTATTTCTAAACAATGTCAATACACCATTTTATGGATGATATAGAAGAGTAGTCAGATTGCATTTGAATACCTACCCCACCCAGTCTATTTGAAAAATGACCAGAAGATAAGGGATGAGTAAAGGTAAGTGTATGCATGAAGTTTATCTTCTGGGAACATATCTTCCAAACATCTGGCTGTCACTGGAGCAGGGAATCAGAGGTGGACATTTCGCCATCAAGATGATATTCAGTAGCAGCCAGTAGGCTTTGGATTCATCTTCTTCTACACTGGTTTTCATAGACTACTACATTATTCACTATAAATGAGTTAAGAAGAGGAATTGAAGCTAGTGACAGAGAAGACTTGCTTTCTTTTGTTCCCTGTATTTTGTCTTATTTTATTGTCTTATTGTCTTGCCTTGTTCTGTTCCATTCAATAGAACTTGTTCACATAACACACATGATGATCTGAAGTGCAGGTTTTTATAATCTTTTTTTTACTTTTCAGAGGGCTTTTTACAGAGGTCTTACAAGGTGGGCTAGCATTGAAAGGAGTTTTTAAGACAGTGGCTGTTGAAGAAGATGTAAAATCAATATGACTGCTACACATTTAGAGAGAAGTAGAAAATTATAATAAAGGAAGTGATGTCAAGATAAATAGTAATGGGAAAAGCATGCCAGGGACACCTATGCTGAAGAAAAAGTAATTATTACCTTAGTACTCTTCACTTACAATTGAATTCAAAATAAAACGCAATAAGGGAAAAAAAATAACCATATTTGAAGCAGGATGGGCATCCTGCTTTCCTGTGTTATCTATGAAGTAGTCAGGTAACTCTATAAACTCATACTTCCTGTGGGATTAGCAAGCTTACTTTTAGGACATTTACCTCCCAGTTAATGGAATAAAGGTAAATGTCTGTGCCTTTTATGTTTGTACGTCTTTTTCCTTCTCAGTGTTAAGTGCTAATCCTACAACAGTTTCAAATCTGGTAAGTATAAAACATCTGAAATAAGGCAGGAACATGGTCTGTGATTCCTCTCTCCCATGTTATTTAATTAAATAGCAGAATATTAAAAGTTAAAAACTTGTGCTTAAATCAGCCCTTTGTTATAGGCTAAATTAAGTGTCTGATGTAGTTCTGGAAAATCTCTGTATGTTCTACGCTCAGAGCTAAGAGCAGAACTCAGATCCAGAAAATCTGTCTCAGCTGCAGATCCCACACCTCATGCAAATTTTTCAGAGGAAAGCTTACCTAAATAAGGAGTGAAGAAATAATAATCCAAAACACTACCTTCAATGTAGACTATTATGATTAGAAATTTAACATAAAAGGTGAGTATACACAATTGTACTAAATGCAAAGAGAACAAAAACTACTTACAGGGACCTAATATAATCCTTTTTAAAATTTTCAAATCTCTTCTCGAGGAAAATATTTTTGTAACCCAAGTGTATTTTGCTAGATCAGCTTAACTTTAATAAATCTTCATTATTTCTTCTACAAAAGGTAATCAAAATATGTTTTTATACAAAAAGACAGACTTTCATTTTGGGAGTGTCACATACAGGCTATAGAGTGAGTCATAGCTGAACAAAATGAGTTCCCATTTTTTGTATATATAATATATCAAAGAAATACATAAGCAAGAAACCTGTATATTATGATTGTGGTTTGCTTTTTGTGTTTACAGAACTGCAGTCTACCTACAATGATGGCAGGTTATACCCAAATTTAATCTTCTTAAAATATCAGTATCAAATAAATATACTAAAATCTAAAAACCTCATTCATCTCTCTGTTGAAAATATATGATTATTCAATGGCTTGATGCAAAAACCCCCATAGTTGAGTCTTAAGAATACACTGGAAAGAGTAAATGAAATAGCAGCAGTGGGTTTACTTTTACAACTGAAAAAAATGTCACATGTATTAATGTCAACAACTGGAATTTTACCTCATTAGGCAATTTCTGATCTAAGGCTCTGATGATTATTCAAAGCAGAAAAAATATGCTAATTATCCACTCTGAATGTAGAAGGAAAAAAGGTGTAAAATCTTCCTTTAGCCGTGTGACCATGTACTAATTGCATGTCATGTGTCAAAATAATGCAACCCACTTTGCCTAAAGCAATTAGACATACAGAACTCTATTAATGAAGCACTGTCTGTCACTAAAAGTGTTTTCAGAGCTATAGTTGAAGATTAAAATATTAACTTCTCAAATATTTATGATAGTTACTGACAGCATTTCAAAATGTTACTTTTAACAAAAGTATTTTATTCAGCTCCAGTTTTTAATTTGGATTTTATATTCAAAGACATTATTAACATATGGGAGTTGTGAAATTTCTGTGATCTCCACTGAGACTTCTTTAGAGAGGGTACATTATCTTCTTGAAGTTTACAGCACCTTTTTCTATTGTAATATAAACCCTTTCAGAAAAAAAAGTTTAAAACTTGCCTTCAAAAATCATTTAAAAAAAAGAAAAGGAGGAGATTCTTATTGTACTTTACCTATTTTCTCTGTGTGAAAGAAAATGGCCCTTCTTGTCAATATATCATTTGGTACTCTCCTTCCTTTTGGGGTCATTGGTCACCTATGTTCCTGAGCACAGAGAGTAACATTTTGAATATCCTGGTGCAGTAGGAAGGCAGGGTTGTATGTTGTCAAGCTGTTTATCGAATCTATCAGACATGCTGAAGAGAAGACAACTACATTAAAAAATGTAATGCCTGCTTTGTAATCACTACTCACCCAATTGGTTGGGAAAGGATTTTGCACAATTCCTCCATGAGAAGTACAAATCTGCAGCTTTCTGAGTGCACAAGAGGACTGCTTTTATTCTGCATCTCTAATTTATAAGAAAAAAACCAAACCTAAACAAACCAAACTTATTCAGGCACTTGTCCCTGTAAATCATACTGGGATATTTGTATGCAAAGAAGTTGAATGGACAAGCCCTTAGTTTATGTTCCATATGGAGACTGAGATGACTATGTGATATTTGAGGATTTATAGGCTTACCAGGACTATGCAGGAATGATACTACTGTAATTCTGTGGAATTATTACCCTTTTTTTTGTGCCAAAAATCAGCAAATAAAAAAGCCATGTTGTTAGCACTTCATCATTTTCTAGTACTATGGTGGTAAAACTGACTGCTATTATGTATTAGTCCTGCCACTGCTTTTATGTTTGGTAAGGGTATTGCCTTGGTTTTGGAGCTATTACAGTCTATGGGAATCAATTACATGTACTTGAACTAAGAAGGATTTACTTGGTAACTGTAATGGCTCTGAAAGAGCCATTATGATCTGTCATGTCAAAAATGCACATGTGCCTACAGTAGATACAAACAAAGCTGTGCAAAAAGTTTCCTACATAAAGCAAGCCATTTTGGTTAGCTTCCCTGACAAAACAAAATGGGCATTTGATGCTGAAGTACTTTCACAACTTTTCATTATAAATGAAAAGGAGTTCCTGCCATTCCTGTCTTGTGCTTTGCTAAAGGAAAGCTTGAGTGTTGCATGAGAGGGAATCAGGGGAGACAACGCTGAAGAGCAAAGCTCAATGAATCACTATGTTTTGGGGATAGATGAAACCAGTTTAAAGGAAAAAAGTGAAATAAATAGAGGGGAAGAGTTACTCCAGTAAGGCAAACATGATTTTGCTATCGTTATATATATCCACGAAGGGAATAATGATACCACTTTGGTAAGACTGAGCAAACAGGGTACACCTCAACAACTTTAGTCATGTTATAGATGCATGTACAGAACATCAGAACACCTTGGGGCCAGAGTGAAGCATAAATGAGAATAATAAGAATAAGGTTTCCTGCCTATACTATAAGGTAGATGCAGTCTGTAGTCTTAGTTTCCTCATCAGACTGATTGGTGGACTTTGCTGCAGAGCCTTGCAGCTCCCTCTGTACTCGATATCTAGGTGTCTGCTGAAAGGAGACCAAAGAACACTGAGGAGCCACACTCACATTTCTATTTCTGACCTGGAGTCGAGATGCAGCCAGGGACTAAAGGCACATGGCCACACCAAGCATGCTGGCCCAGTGGGGCCAATGAGGTCTACACAAGGTTTGGGATCCAGTCGTGCTGGGGTGAATGCCGAGAGTGCATGGGGGTGCATCCTGCAGCCCAAAGTAACCCAGGTCAGTGCCCAGCTTGTGCCTAAGACAGCTACAGCACGGGGGTAGATGCAAGTGCAACAACCACCTACACAGCTGAAATAAAAACTGTGTAACAACTGCATCAAGGAGAGCAAGGTCTTTATGACACAGTGTTCACTAAACTATTTCTAACCACATTATTAATTTCTGCCTGTAAAATGCCCTGCATGGGCAAACAAAGGACATCAGACTTTATACATTTAAACATATTCTTGCAGTAAAGTGTGAGCATTGTTAGTGTATTTTCTTCTAAATAAAACAAAAAGGTGGTAAAAATTGGTCTATAATTCATGATGCCCACTGATGTATTACTACATTGTCTAATACAGAACTTCATTATGTGGTTTTATTATTAGTTTTTCATTATTTTTTTAACATTCCTATATTGACTTAAGTAATTTTGTCAAAGTTGATTGAAGCACTTTTAATATTGGTAAGGTATGGGGTGAAGAATGGTCTACAGTGGTATAGCTGTGTGGTTTGCGAGTTGCTGGTTTGTTTATTGTCTAATTTTCTGTTACTGAGGAATGTTATTTAGAATGCAGCAAAAACCTTTCAATACCAAATGAGCATGTCCAAAAAAAGAAACAGAGATTTTACTTTTAGCTCATCTTCAGATTCACAAGGGACAATAAGGGAGATTCATTAGGCCATTTGTTACTGTCATCTGCCATGATTCAAAATGAAATACTAAATGTTTCATGGACGCAGAAAAAGAGCAGTATTTGTCTTTGTGTTGGCTATGCAAAGACTCTATGGCTTTCAGCCTCCATACAAGAGGTCTGATGGATGAAAGGGGGAAGGGTGGTGCCATCTGAATGATGATGGGCTAATATCATCATCCTCTTGTCAGCTGTAATAGGCTTTTCCTCACAGAAATAATTCATAAAACCGCTACATTATATTCTATCCCTGACAGGCCCTATCTATCCTGCAACCCAGCAGGCTCACAACTAATAAGAAAATATGTGGTTCAGGAGCCCTGAAAAATTAAACAGGTAGTTTATGAACAATTTGTTTCATGGGGATGTTTATTATGTTTATTAAATATTGAGCCTTTAATGTTTTCCCAGTACAGATGATATCATAAAAATGCTGACTTAAGCCTCAGTTGTGTTCTTAGAAAGTGGCATTTTATAGCTCTTATAGTACCCAGTAAATAACTAAATTGCTGTGGTTTATATGTACACACAGAATAGAATTTATTGGGAGTGAGTATATTTTTATGGTGCATATGCAGTGTATTTAATATATTCATAATAGACACGTGCAAAATACCAAATTATTGATCATGTTCTTTGGTTTAAATGCAGTTTGAGAAGACAAGTATTTTAGAGCCTTGAGTAGAGAAGGTCAGGCATTTGTTTTATTGTTTGTACCAAAGAAGAAGCACTGAACTTGGTGTTTGAAGTGTCAAGGCAAAAAACTGTGTGGGCTATAAAATGTAGCCAGGAATACTGACTTGTAAGTATAATTTTTATAGAAAGGCTTTAGAGATATTCTTGTTAAAGGGGAGCCAGGACAAAAAGGCTAAAGCTTTTGACTAACACCAATATGCTACTATGCCTTTCTGTAAAACACATGAGGGGTGTCAGAGTGTGTTATCTGCAGGGCAGAAATCCAATTGCCAGACAGAGCACAGGATCGAGTTCTGGAAAAGACTTGGAGTGCACAGGGGAAGCATAATGCACAACCAAACGCCTTCCATGTCCATACCTTTGTATTCCAACTCCTTCCTCTCTGTTTATTGAATAATTGATGATTCTGCAGCAGGGTATGAAAACTGGCAAGTAGAAAACTTCCATTCTTAATGAATTTGTAATAATAAATAATGCTTATGATATTAAAAAGCTGTATTCCACAGACATATTACAAAGAGCATGTGCATGACAAGATTTACAAAAAAAAATGTACAGATCTTTCATTAAGCCTTTCAGGAATCATGAGCTGTTCTCGTATCCTTCTATTCCTGGGAAGAGGGTAGACTCTGTAATAAAGAGTAAAATCACTGAGCACACAGATAGAAACTGTCTAGAAGCAGCATGACTCCTGGAACAGGAAATACTGCCTCTCTAACCTGCTGGAGTCCTGTCAGTAAGCACATGGATTAAGAGGATACATGAGCCGTAATATATTTGGATTTTCTAAAAGCCTTTGACAGGGTTAGTAAAGAAACCCAGTCACCACAGGTGTTGTGAGAGTGTCTTTTATGGATTGCAAACTGGTGTAAGAATAGAAAGCAAAGAGTAGAACTCTTTAGTTGTTTTACAGAATGGATAGTTCATTTTCAGCAGTGAGGTCCCTGAGGGATAGACTCTGACACCGGTTTTATTAAACATTTTCATCAATGGCCTGGAGAAGAGAGTGTGCAGCGAAACCTCCAAGTCTGAAGATAATACGAAGCCGTTCTCTGTGGTCAAAAGTCATTGCCAACCGGCTGAAGGAACTTCAGAGCCGAGAAGGAAGGTGGCGAAATTGAGCAGAGAAGTAATATGTCAAATTAACCCTAGTGTAGATAAATCTAAGGCAATGCATTGAGGAAGAGTAATCTGAGCTGTGCCTCATGGTACTGAATTCAGAATGACCATCCAGTAGTCAGGAAAAGCATTTTGGAGCCACCCCTGGCAACTTTCTGAAGTCACAATCTCAGCATGCAGTATCAGGAAAAATCAACAAAATGCAAGACATCATCAGAAAAGGTTTTCCAGACACAACAGAAGACATAATTTTGCTGCTGTATAAAAACGTGTGTGCCTACTATTTTGGTGCTGTGTGCAGTTCTGGTCTATGCAACTAAAGAGGTGCTGTGAAATGGAAAGAGGTACAGAGGAGGCAATTAAAATAATCAAGCAGATGGATCAACTGTGTATAAAGGGGCTAAGAAACCTAGGATTGGAGATGTCTGAGGAGAGTTGTTTATTAAGTGGACAATCTGGTTGTGGACTTGGTAAACAAGTTCCACACAGTTTGAGCAAGGACCACTCACTAAACTCTATAGGAATTATCTAAAAACAAATAGAAGAAAGTACTTCATGCAAAGAGTAGATCACTTCAGAAACTTACTTCCACAGAAGGCTGTGGAGGACAGATAATACAAGCAGGTTCAGAAAGGAATTAGAAAAGCAACAGGTCCATGAATGACTCTTAAAAAGACCAGGCAGGCATCTGCCTTCTAATCTTCCTTCATGCAGCAGTTCTGAATACTGGGGGAATATGAGGGGACTTGATTGCAGAAAGTTGTGGCCTTGTGTGTTGTTCCTAATGTCTCCTGCATTACTATCAGAGGCAGAACTCTGGGGTGCTTTGATCATGGATCTGAACCAGTAGGGCTCTTTTAATGTTTTTAACAATTCTTAATTTTATTCATGTCTAATTTGCCTCTCATTTACCCAAGTTTTACACTTGTGTAGTTACAAAGACTTCAGTTTTTTCCCTCCTATTTTGCATCAGTGTACCTAAAAGTACACTGAACATCAGGTCTGCTCTCCTCCCTTTCATATACACACAGTTTTAGAAGTTGTACTCATATCCATACATACAGAGCACAAAACTTGAAAATCCCAGTAAAGAAAAACATGTCATAATAAAGAGAGTAAAAGCTTAACTCAATGGCTTAAACCTGAAAAACCAATGTATCTTTTTAAAAATCCTTGCATTTTCTTTCACTTTTCACTGCAAAATGTTTGTTTATTGTTTGCTTTTGCAAAGGCTTGGCACACACACTTCTTCTTTGGAACTTCAAACATAAACAATACAAGCTTTTTCCGGCTGCCACCCACCCTCCTCCTCAAATATATTTCCTTTTTTCCCTAATGGAGATGGAAAAAATCTCTTGTTACATGAAATCCTTATGACAAATTTTCAAACAGAAAAAAAGAATAAAAATGTAATTTATTATTAACTATGAGCTACATGGCTACCTCGCTTTCTCTGGATCATATAAACTCATTTATAAAACGACCCAGACCAAACACAATCCAGTTACAGTTGTAGGCTCTTAGGCTACACGTCCTCCTCTGAAAGAAAATCAGTTACTTTATGCACTGAAGGGGCATGAGGTCTATAAGGCACATTTGGGACACTAACTCCACTCTCCATTTCACAATTCACCCCATTTTTTTCACTTCAGCTACTGCTAAAAGTTGGTAAGACCTGTATCGGTCCTCCTGCAATGGCAAGTCCCTTTTCCAAAGCAAAGGCTCCCTGATTGAAGGAGGTTGTGTTTGGCAGCGGGGCTGCCATGGAAAGGCGCTGTGTGTCTGACCTGTTAGGCTGGTGGTGCAAACCATGACATCCACTGTCCACCCTCGTGGGATGACCTATGGACAGTTTGTGTGCCGAGCCCCCGTGGTGCCTGTGGTCATCCTCCAGCAGAGGCAATGCCTTAAGGGCACCGACTGCAGGACCACGTGATGCTCTTCTTTGCATGCAGAAATGTATGCCTTATTATACGTCACACATGTTGTGTATTCTGATGTGCTCTGATGTACTTGGAAACTGGTGTTGTGCTGTGTCACTGATTTAAAGAAATACCACTTTTGTTGGCAGGCAGTTGGAGGCAATTAATTACCGATGGATGGCATGTACAGCTGTTGCTTATGTATGGAAACAGAAGAGAAATTAGATTTAATTGGTTTAGCATAATGAAGAAAGTGGCATTTATTTCATTATCGCTTTTATAAACTGAGGTACTTGCATTGCATTTTCATAATTTTTTGGAAATAGTTGGGCGAAATTCTCTTGACAGATGAAAAAGTCCCAGAGGAATAAAAAATGAGGATGTTCAATTGCCTCATTAGAAATTTGCAGGATCAGAGGAGGAACATACATATTAGACTAATGAATGATTAAATTAAATATTTTGCTATATATGCCTATCACTGCAATTTGGGCTAACTTCCAAATATACATCAGACAGTAGTTGTAATCTTTTTTTTCTAAAATTCAAAGTCCAGATTTCAACAGGAAGAGCTGGTGTAATTTACTAAATCATTGTGAATAGATATTTTTGTTGTTGATTATGTTAGACCTACTGACATGAAGTGATAGTGAAGAGAAAAACAATTATATCTGCATGAGAAATGTAAACATATTCTATAAGTACAAACTAAACTCTATTGCAACATATTTATGAAACATTGATATTAAGCAGCTCATATTTGCCTGGATTCTGCTCCCACTGTTCATAGAGTAACTATGAGGTTAAATGTATCTATTTTCTTAGCTCAGACTACCATAATAAAGAGAAAAATTTAGTTTCATGTGACCCTAACATTTAGCTCATTAATGTTTTTGAAAGTACTTCTTGTTAAGAGGTACTGTCCATGTACAAAGTATTGATATGTTACTGCAGCTATTAAGCCTTATAAATAAACACCTTTCTACATTACTGTCAATTTAATGTTTCCTTTCTAGTCATTTAATGTGAATAAATGCAATATAATCTGCATTCATGCAGTGCTCTTTTTGAAGGCATGTTTGTAGACCTGCAAAAATTACTGCAAACTAATGTTGGTGATGTAATGCTAAGTTTATTTTTTGTATTCACAATTAAAGAAAAAAATCTAGGTACATACTGTGTAGCTGCATGCTGTGCTGCATGCAGGGAGACTGATATTGAAATGCTGGGGAAAAATAGTTTAAAATTATTCTGAATACAAACATTTCCCAGTTGATTAAAGAGACCAGTTGTATTTTACCTTCAGATTATATCACCTTTCATGATGACAAATATTAGGATTTTTTTCTTTTTTAAACCAACATCTTATGTCACTGCCATGCCTCTCTTGTGTCCTGCCCGTGATAGGGGAGTTGGAACTGGATTATCTTTAAGGTTGCTTCCAACAAAAATAATTCAATGATTCTTATAAATTATTATAATGAGACCTCATGGAACTGTCAAGCTGAATGTAGCCTGTCTACAAATGTTTAAAAGAAATTTTAAAAATATAGAATGCCAATGAGTGTTTCAAAATCAGGCAGTTTGGCTTAAAGTATCTTCCTATTAAGTCTTTCACAAAAGAAAATGGAGTATTTTGCTAAATAACTGCCATAAACCTTTTTATTACTACCATGAAAGAGAGGGAGGGAGAGAAGGGAGAAAGAAAGAGAGAAAG